>CM055279.1:64293074-64893074 GCA_029237695.1 Conchocele bisecta | reverse complement strand
CGAGCACATCCCGTTTCCGTGCCGCGCCAGATATTTTTTCCCATTCACGGCACTAACCTACTATTCTATTTATCCCGTCAACACCTTCAAATGGCTGCAAAATGCAAAAATTGTATTGACTGGATATCAAAAATGTTTCACGGCACCGTGTTTCACGGCACATACGCACTGTGTTGACGGGATAAAACCTGACTTCCATCCCACTGGTCTGTCGGATGAGACTTGAAACCGAGGTCCCGTCTCTTTTTGACCTAAGCTGTTGTTGGTATGTTAAACCCATTCGCATTAATTTTTCCCTGTTATGGGCTGAAAAAATATGCTCGGTCGAGCCCGCTTGCGGAAAGCGAGACTTAGTGATCACAATGTCGTCCGGGTGTCCGTGTGTCCGTCCGAAATCTGCATTAAAGTTTTTAAATACCTTATATCTCTGCAGTCCTAAGTCACATTGACTTGAAACTTCATATGCTTATTAGTCATGATCCATATATTCATGCTGTATCCCACTCATGCGGCCCCTTTGCCCAAGGTCAAGGTCAAATGACTTGGAAGTTTGCGTTAAATTTTTGTCCAAATTTGTGTTAAGCTTTTCACATACACGTACCTACTATCTCTGTAACCGTAAGTCGGATTTGCTTGAAACTTCGTATGCTTATTGGGCATCATCCATATATTCATTCTGTGTCCACTCAAGAGTACTTAGAAGTTTGCATTAAAGTTTTTGTCAAAATTTGCATTAAAGTTTTCAGGTACCTACTTTCTCTGTAACTGTAAGTCGGATTGGCTTGAAACTTATTATAACGGTTTATACTTTTATTACTCGTCCATATATTTATTCTCTGCCCATCATGAGCCACTGTCCCATGCTGCAGCCACTCCATGCATATCCCTCTGTCATGCATGCAGCCACTGTCCCATGCATGCAGTGCCACTGTGCCAGCATGCAGCACTGTCCCATGCATGCAGCCACTGTGCCATGCATGCAGCCACTGTCCCATGCATGCAGCCACTGTGCCATGCACGCCACTGTCCATGCATGCAGCCATGTCCCATGCATGCAGCCATCCCATGCATGCAGCCACTGTCATGCATGCCGCACTGTGCCCATGCATGCAGCCACTGTCCATGCATGCAGCCACTGTCCCAGCATGCACCACTGTCCCATGCATGCACCACTGTGCATGCATGCAGCTGTCCCATGCAGCAGCCACTGTGCATGCATGCCAGCACTGTCCCATGCATGCAGCCACTGTCCATGCATGACCAGCCCACTGTGCCATGCATGCAGCCACTGTCCCAGCATGCAGCCACTGTGCCAGCATGCAGCCACTGTCCATGCATGCAGCCACTGTCCCATGCATGCAGCCACTGTCCCATGCATGCAGCACTGTGCCATGCATGCAGCCACTGTCCCATGCATGCAGCCACTGTCCCATGCATGCAGCCACTGTGCCATGCATGCAGCCACTGTCCATGCATGCCAGCCACTGTGCCATGCATGCAGCCACTGTCCCATGCATGCAGCCACTGTCCATGCATGCAGCCACTGTCCCATGCATGCAGCCACTGTCCATGCATGCAGCCACTGTGCCATGCATGCACCACCCCATGCTGCAGCCATGTGCCCATGCATCCGCCACGTCCCATGCCATCAGCCACTGTGCCATGCATGCAGCCACTGTCCCATGCATGCAGCCACTGTGCCATGCATGCAGCCACTGTCCCATGCATGCAGCCACTGTGCCATGCATGCAGCCACTGTACCCAATGTCAACTGAGTTAGAAGTTTACCTTGTTTGTAAGGCAAAATGTAAAAGTTTTTTTCTTTTTTCAATAACTCATCAACCGCTTCACAGATTTTGATAATATTTGGCCACAATGTGTAGCTATGGATGGTGCTTTGTTTTGCACGTCCGACCGCCCAAGGTCAAGGTCACTGAGGACTTGAATTTTTTTTATCGAGGCTGCTTCGTTTAACGATGCCAATTCTTGTTTTTTAATGTATCTGTTGCTACACTTAGTGATCACAATGTCGTCCGGGTGTCCGTGTGTCCGTCCGAAATCTGCATTAAAGTTTTTAAATACCTTATATCTCTGCAGTCCTAAGTCACATTGACTTGAAACTTCATATGCTTATTAGTCATGATCCATATATTCATGCTGTATCCCACTCATGCGGCCCCTTTGCCCAAGGTCAAGGTCAAATGACTTGGAAGTTTGCGTTAAATTTTTGTCCAAATTTGTGTTAAGCTTTTCACATACACGTACCTACTATCTCTGTAACCGTAAGTCGGATTTGCTTGAAACTTCGTATGCTTATTGGGCATCATCCATATATTCATTCTGTGTCCACTCAAGAGTACTTAGAAGTTTGCATTAAAGTTTTTGTCAAAATTTGCATTAAAGTTTTCAGGTACCTACTTTCTCTGTAACTGTAAGTCGGATTGGCTTGAAACTTTATTATAACTTTATACTTTTATTAGTCATCGTCCATATATTGATTCTCTGTCCCATGCATGCAGCCACTGTCCCATGCATGCAGCCACTGTCCCATGCATGCAGCCACTGTGCCATGCATGCAGCCACTGTGCCATGCATGCAGCCACTGTGCCATGCATGCAGCCACTGTCCCATGCATGCAGCCACTGTGCCATGCATGCAGCCACTGTCCCATGCATGCGCCACTGTCCCATGCATGCAGCCACTGTCCCCATGCATGCAGCCACTGTGCCATGCTGCAGCCACTGCCATGCCATGCTGCAGCCACTGTGCCATGCATGCAGCCACTGTCCCCAGCATGCAGCCACTGTGCCATGCATGCAGCCACTGTCCCATGCATGCAGCCACTGTCCCATGCATGCAGCCACTGTCCCAGCCACTGTCCCATGCATGCAGCCACTGTCCCATGCATGCAGCCACTGTCCCATGCATGCAGCCACTGTGCCATGCATGCAGCCACTGTGCCATGCATGCAGCCACTGTCCCATGCATGCAGCCACTGTGCCATGCATGCAGCCACTGTCCCATGCATGCAGCCACTGTCCCATGCATGGCTGCTGCATGCAGCCACTGTCCCATGCATGCAGCCACTGTGCCATGCATGCAGCCACTGTCCCATGCATGCAGCCACTGTCCCATGCATGCAGCCACTGTCCCATGCATGCAGCCACTGTGCCATGCATGCAGCCACTGTCCCATGCATGCAGCCACTGTGCCATGCATGCAGCCACTGTCCCATGCATGCAGCCACTGTGCCATGCATGCAGCCACTGTACCCAATGTCAACTGAGTTAGAAGTTTACCTTGTTTGTAAGGCAAAATGTATTTTTTTTTTCTTTTTTCAATAACTCATCAACCGCTTCACAGATTTTGATAATATTTGGCCACAATGTGTAGCTATGGATGGTGCTTTGTTTTGCACATCCGACCGCCCAAGGTCAAGGTCACTGAGGACTTGAATTTTTTTTATCGAGGCTGCTTCGTTTAACGATGCCAATTCTTGTTTTTTAATGTATCTGTTGCTACATTATATATATCTTACCCTGAGATCACCAGATACCTCAGCGGGCTCAACATGCAGGCCATCTGGTTTTATTTTTGTACTGCCATACTATCTTCTATAGTAGAAGATAGTACCGTATGAGACCAAGTGAGTGGGGTAATGAATTTAAGTGATGGATATTTTTTTAGAAGATAGTACTGTATGAAACCAAGTGGGTGGGGTAATGGATTTTTGTAATGGGCATTTATTTTTGTGTCACAGGTCCGAGTCTTCCACCTGTGATTTAAACAAGGTCAGGTCAAGTTATCATACCCATTCACAGGTATCTAAACCTACAAACATTTTTTTTTCTATTTTCTTCATTTCTCAATGAAAGTATATGTTGTTACCACTCATTTGAACCATCTCGGTGAGACGGTTCAAATGAGTGGTAACACCATATACTTCTGTGCAGAGCAAAGAAAAATATTTAAAATATTCAGTCAGAAAACTATGAAACCAAGTGGGTGGGGTAATGGATTTTTGTAATGGGCATTTTTTGTGTCACAAGTCCGAATTTTCCACCTGTGGATCGGTCGGGTAACGGGAAACTGCGTGTTTTTTAGTCCTAATATAAACGTCTGTTTCGACGTTGCATATGCTCAGACAGTGACTTCATGGCCCTAATTTACATGCCGTGTAAATCTGTAGACTTAATGCAAACATAATCTGCAAACAAATGTTTATGCATGATGCTCATTACCATATGGAATCGAATCTTGGTTAACGTCAATCATCTAAGTCCATTTTCCTGGAAACGGAAATCATATTGGCAAAGATGGATTGAGTACAATTTTGTACATTATTTTCGTAATGTGAAGAACTTTATGTTTATGACATTTGATTTGTGGTCGTGATTGGAGAAATGGGGCTTATGGGTTTTGTGACCTGTGTAGCTCCAAATCAGCCTGTGCATCCGCACAGTCTGATCAGGATTTGCACTGTTGATAATCCTATCAATGAAACATGCGTGATGCTTCTAACAAGCAATGTAGATAGTGTTCAGAGCTCCAGATAAGCTGCGTGTTTGCTTAAATACCCAATTAAAATTGCCAAAAACCCAATTGAAATCAGAAGTAGTGAGTATCAAAAAGCAATGAAAACAATAAACAAACCACAAATATAGCATATTTTTCCATGAAAACACTTGGAGACAATTCTAATGAAATGCCAATACATGTTTTCATTTAGAAGTAAACTATTCATTAATTGCGGTCAGTAGTGTGATTTTATTTTACCCAATTAAAGTTTTGAAATACCAAATTGCTTCAGAAATGATGGAGTGACAATACTCAATTACTAATTCCTTATCTGGAGCCCTGAGTGCTCTATTTGACCAGGAGATACACTGGCCACAAATCAATCCCATAAGCCCCATTGCGCCAGTCACAGCCACATTTCATGGTGCGTGCTGTGTTTATGCATCGCCACAATAGTGAGTGGGCATTAAGTCTCACCTGTTTGTCCACACATCTTGTCTGTCCATCCACCATCATAAACCTTGTAACTCGTAACACTTTTAACCCTCACAATGCTGAATTAAAATTTGTTGTCTGCTGTTTATTTTTTATTTTCCATTTTTTCTCATCAAAACCGTGTTTTGACAACACTTTAGAATCATTTCCAATGGAAATTGGAAATGAGTCTAAAGTGTTGTCAAACCATGTTTTTATTGAGAAAGAAGACAAAACAGCGCACGTGATAGTCATTGCGTGCGCACGCGATATATTTTGCTAGTATTGCCAGTCACCCGTATGTATACACACTAGAATGGCATGACATGCCATATTATGACTATCGCGTGTGCACGCAATGATTACCACATGCGCACACAAAGACTATCATGTGCACACCATAGGCGGTGGAAGCCGAACATTATTGGGGTGGCCCAATGTTGAGAGCCCGAAGGGCCCGATAACGCTAGGGGGGTCCGGGGGCATGCCCCCCCCGTAAATTTTTGAAATCCAAATGGTGTGAAACGCCATTTCCTGCATTCTCAGCAAAGTTATCAGCAAAGTTTCCAGTACTCATGATTACACAAATATATTAGAATAAAAAATCCAAAATTTACAGAATTATTGGGGGGGCTAGGCCCCCCAAACAAAATTATTGCTAGGCCCCCCCGGCCACCCCACTTCCGCCGCCCCTGCACACGCAAAACTATTGAGTGCGTACGCGAAAGTAAAATATATTTCCATGTCCCCTCTGTGCCACCGTACTTGGGCTATATTAAATTAATTTACTGAATATCATCCCCACCCGCCCCTAAAACATAATGCCAGATTAATTATTTCTGATGAATTTCCAAGACATATTCATGATATTTATAGTGAGAAATAAAAGAAAATGTTATTTTTGAACTCTTTATAGCCCACAAATTTCCCAGCATGCAACGTTCAATGGAAGCCTCAGGTGAGCAAATGATCTCTAATTTCATGCCAGCTGCTTCATTACCTTCCTCCCCATAAATTAAACCCAATGTATTGATACCAATTTGGTGGCGTCGTTTATCTGACCAATGAACAGAAAAAAACTGAAACCCAATGAGTATAATGTTTATTAGTTTTGGGTTCATTGAAAAATAATTTGGATAAAAATTAGGTATGGTTGGTAGTTGTTATTGTTATGTCCATAGGACAGTGAAGATCTGTGAAAATACCTTTGGATAGTTAACCCTTTCAACACCAAGTAACTTAATACGATGTTCCATGCCAATGTTTCACGCTATTTCATTAATTTTGTTCATTCAAATTATCCCATTCTTCTAAAAGGGTAATCTGTACGACGTTTAGAATTATTAACAAACAGTGGAGATCCTGATGAGACGGCTCGTTACGAGCCGGCTCATCTGGATCTGCACTGTTTGCAAACATTGTCTCTATAGAGGTCTGTGGTGTTGAAAGGGTTAACTGAATTTCTCTAATAGACCACTTGTCTATTTAACCTCCCTTAGGCCTAAACAAAAGAGGTGTGTTTCCTGTTTCCCGCCAACCGTAAAAAAAATTATTGAAAAAAAAATTTGTTTTTGGTTCTGGATTTTAGTTCCTGAAAATGTTGCCTGTGATAACTTTGAAAAACCCAAGGTTCTGCTCGAAAATGATGTCAAAGACACCTGTAACCATGCATGCAATTCATACAGCATTTGCAACAATTGTAGATATTGATGATATTGTGCATTATAAGTAGGATTAAGATCTAATCCTTTCGCTGACAATAGTAAAGCTAGTTCTTCAACTGAATTTGAGTGAACAGAGTAGGCCCTGATCAGACAACACATATGTACAGGCAAGGTATATTTTCTTATCTGCCCCATTAGCTACAATAATTCACCTCCGATGTGTTAACTACGGCTACAATTTGACCGATTCATTAAATGTGAGCAACCGAAGTGCATACCCAAACCTGTTGCATGTGGGTCAAAATTTAGTAAACTGAATATTTTATGCCTTTAAAAAAATAATATTTAATGTAGAACTAGTAAATTGCCAAAAATAATAGAACAGGGAAATCATTTTCCTATGGAAGCCATCTTTTCTCAACATTCAACATAACGAAATGAAGCTATCAAATTTACAAGATATACATGTAAATATCAGATAATCACCTTGACATGGTAAAATAACCAATTTCTGGATTGTATGTTCTTTATTAATAATTTATTGATACAGCTTTGATCGTTTTATATCACTAACATATCAAACACGCCGGATAACCAATTGCAAATATCACTCTTCCATGTGTTACATTAAAGAGATGGGGTTGAATTTCTACCCTCGCGAGAGGTATGGAGTGGGGTTATCAATTTTGTTTCTACTGGCCCATATACATCCAGATGCAGAATCACATTGAGGTCAAAGTTTATAAAAAACACTTGATGTGTCGTTTCTTTTTCAGATTTGCTTGACAAGTGAAGCATGTACGGACTTCACGGATGGTAATGCAATCTGTGTCTCTCTCCGAAAGCCGTTTTTGGTGACGTCTTGCCCCAGAGGTTCTGTCTCAATTATGTGTTAAGATCTAGTTCATTGATTCCGCCCGGCGATTTACGATTTACGTCTCATTTGGTAAGTAAACAGCGCTCGCTACCACCGTGCATAACCGGTAACTTGGTTTAGTTGCGAGTCCAGATTTGACAGAAATCAGCATTTGTATTGACCTTGTGTTACTAAACTTAGAATCCAAATTGAAATACTATATTAACTGTTACAATTTATTGAAGGAAATCAGTATAGACCCTGATCAGACTGCACATTTGTGCAGTCTGATCAGGGTCTACACTTTTTGCGAAGGAAAACTTGTATCAGTTTTCATGTACGATTCCGTCTCTTAGACAAGCCAAAGTCAGTTGCTAAACTGTGCGACTCACTGTGTTTTATTTCAGTGTGCGACCAGTGTAGCCCAGATCATGTTGCACATCCGCACAGTCTGATCAGGGCCTACACTGTTCGCCATTTTGCTAGGAAAACATTCACGGTACCACGCGAGTATTGTAGATCAGATTCGTGCTTCTCCACAATGGTCCTAAACTGATTAAGCCTGCTTTTGTTATTTGTTCCAAATGTATATCAGAAAACAATTTTCACTTATGTCTGTGTTGAGGTAGTAAGATATTGCCATGTACCATTGAGATGTCAGCCAAATTTGTTCGATGGAATCGTGAGTTGATCATCATCCATTCTGCCTGTTTTACCCCTTTTCACCCCTACATACAGACCATAAAGCCAAACTGTGGAAACACTGTAGACCTAGATCAGCCGGCTACATGTGTTTGTTTCAGATGGTCATACAGTGGAACTTATCATAGGAATGAATGGCCTTTTTGTGGAATTTATCGGGGTATAAACTTGGAAAAGTCGCGGGAATACTGGACGAAGGCCGGAAGGCCTTCGTCCAGTATTCCCGCGACTTTTCCAAGTTTATATCCCAAATTGAAATACTATATTAACTGTTACAATTTATTGAAGGAAATCAGTATAGACCCTGATCAGACTGCACATTTGTATTCCCGCGACTTTTCCAAGTTTATATCCCCGATAAATTCCACAAAAAGGCCATTCATTCCTTATAATTCCAGCATTTGAAATAAATTCATCAAGAAAATGTGTTTATTTTCCGTTTTCTTAAGAATTATTTTAACTGCGCCTCACGGTTACAGATAGTAGTTTGGCATGGAGTTTACTGGGATATAAATTTTTGACAGAGATTTGCTACGGACCAATCAAATGTTAGGGAATTGTGTAAATATTTTTGTGCTGGAATTATCTAAACATATACACCCGGGGGGGGGGGGGGGGGGGGGGTGGGGGGGGGGGGGGGGGGGGGGGCATTTCCCAGAGGATTTCCGAGGGTGTCTGGTTTACAGGCAACAATGACCTGAATGGCAAATTTACGTAATAGTTATAGATCACATATTGAATTTTTAATAAATTAATTTTGAGGGAGTGGTAGCGAGCAAGAAATTAGATTATTAAAAATTCAAAATAGATCTATAACGTACTTATTGTTTGCCAGCCCACTCACGAAGCTCCACCCATAAACGTGATTTTGAATCACTATTCTAGTATGTGATTGGCGGTGTGACACGTAGTGAGCGCGTGTGTGGGCGGTAATATGTTTTGTGTCATGTGAACTGATGACAGCAACGAGTGCAATCAGTTCTAAATATAGCGCTGAACATTTAATGGTTAATTTAATACATATTGGCGAAAGTGTCGCAATATGCGATTAATTGAGACGAAATGCTGTTCTTTCATTGGTCGAGAAAGTAGGGTAAACAATCATTTGAAGTAGAATTTGATTGGAATTATAAGTAATATTTTTATTGAGAATATTTTGAGGATATAAATGATCATCCAGTTTAGTTGGACTTTTAAAAATTTTTATACCACAATAAATTGGTCACAAAATGCCATTTATTCATAGAATAATCACAATTGGTCCACTATATTGTACTAAACTGCCGGTTATATCTGTATCTAAACAATTCCCATTCCTCATCTTGTTTGCAGTTCTTGGGAAGCTTTCTAATTTATATAAAGCATTTCGTGACTTTGATGCAAACAACTTTGATTTGAATATTGATACTTCTGAAATTCTTTGCACCTGATTGTGTTACCTGGCTTTTGTAGTGTACAGGCACACGTCAAAAATGTAAATGCTTTGATTAAACGACGGCTCTGGCTTGAAGAACTTGCATGTCGGGACCGACTATTTAAGTCCCCATCCGATAGGACTAGGCTAGCACGAAGTTGTCTTGCTGAAGGACATGCCGAATCGGCCAATCGGAGCAGGTCGAGGTGGGAATCGAACCCGGGGTCTCCCGATCCGCAGTCCGATGCTCTACGTACTGAGCTAATGCGGCCACCATCAAGTGTATGATGATTTTCATATTCCTTACAATGATGTATTAAAATGGTGTCGTCTGCTGTTTATTTTTTTCCTCATTTTTCTCATCAACAAACATGATTTCACAGCACGTTTGAATCATTTCCAATGGAAATGATTCAAAAGTGCTGTAAACCATGTTTTTATCGAGAAAAAAGATAAAATATAAAACAACAGCAGACGACAATTTTTGTTTCCGTCGTTCTAAGGATTAACATGGGAAAATGCTTAAATAATTAAGTTTTGTTGTCTGCTGTTTATTTGCTATTTACCATTTTTTTCATTAACAAACATGATTTCACAGCACTTCTGAAATTTTTGCAATGGAAATGATTCAAGGTGCTGCCAAACCATGTTTTTATCGAGAAAGAAGGTAAAATGTAAAACAACATCAGACGTCAATTTATGTTTCCAGCTTCCTAACACTTGTAACAATGTTTATTTTCCTCATTACAACATGGTTTGACAACACTTTAGATTGGAATTGATTCTAAAGCGCCACCAAACCATGTTTTTATTGATAAAGAAAACAAAATATTATATAACTGCAGTGGGCAATTTATGTTTGGCACATTCTAAGGGTTAACACTTAACATTTTATAGTGAAAAACGTCCGTTATCTTAACAGTTAGAGAAAAACAAATATTGTTTATTGTTAGGAAAACATCTCCACCCACTGTATCTTCATAAAAACAACAACAAACGTCTGCAATTAAATATAATTAAAGGTTGGAAAGGAGGGTGCCCTCAGATTTGGGCAAAAAATGTTGTTACGAAAATAAACAACTACATAATTTAATTTTTGTCGCGCCTACTTTAGCAGAAGGCTAATATAGGGAGACAGATATGTTTGTCATTAACATGACCTTGACCTGTTTTACTTTCACATTGTTGCAGAATCACTTAGCCATTTATTTGCATAAAAAAGTTTGTACAAGTTTCTTCATCATCGTATAATATTAATGTTATTCAATGGATTGCTTCAAAGTTTGGCCACTTGATACATGTGAGCATTTGGACCACATTCACGCTGCCATTAACATGACCTTGACCTTTTTTACCTTTACATTTCTGTGGAAACACTGACCAGATAAGGAGTACAACCTTATATTTAGAACCAGCGTGGTCACTGATCAGCCTGTACAAACATGCAGGCTGATCAATGTGTTTGTACAGGCTGATCAGTGTCTAGGCTGGCTCTAAAGTCTAGTGTACAATCCATGTTTTGGAAATGCTACGGTAACAAGGTGTGGGATCACGTGGTTTCCAAAATCGACCTATATTTGACCTTGACCTACTTGTACCCTTTGATTACTTAGTTATTTCCCCTTGGTTAAGGTTTTTAGTCAAGCTTGTATATGGAGTACTCCTGGGCCTACAGCAACCATACTTGGAAAACTTCATCTCCTAGTGATGTACATCAATAACCCCTGACCTATATCTGACATTGACCTACATTTAACCTTGAATTACTAGGTTAATTTCCCTTGGTTAAGGTTTTTACTCAACCTTGGTAGTCGAGCTATCCTGTTCTCCTACAGCTCTTGTTTATATTTACGGTAACCGATTCTTCGTCAAAACGACAGAATTATGAGACCAAAGCCGCCTATACGAGAAAGGGCAACATGTACCGCATTTGCTGCGGCATATTTCATAACAATATTTCATTCCATTAGTAAGATATTAAAGGAAATCTACTGAAATTTCATATCTAAAAAACATGACTTCACGCCGTTGGGTAAGCAATATAGACCATAATCAGAGTTGGGTATATACCAAGGTGCATGATCACAGTGGCTGAAAGTGTTGAAATCTTGAAAGTATTATTTGATATTTTCTTTAATATGAAACGGATTTTGATGAAATATGGCGCAGCAAACGCGTCTTCATGAGCTGCATTTGGTGGTCCAGGGAGTTTGGCACAGACTTATGTCGTTTTTGCGAAGAATCGATTTCCGTGTCTCCGACACGGAAATCGATTCTTCTCAAAAACGACATAAGTTTGGGTGAAAATACAGAGACCACCAAATGCAGCTTAACAAGACGCGTTTGATGCGCCATATTTCATCAAAATCCGTTACGTAATAAGGACACTATAAAAGAATACGTACTTTTGAATCAGATGGATTCTGGAAATTTCAGTACTTGTTGTTGTTGTTAGTACCACGTGATCATGCACCTTGTATACTGTAGGTAAATGCCACGTAATCTATTTTCTTGTGCACCCATTCAGATTTTGTTACTGTTTCTCATTTCTATTCTTGTACAAATCACTTTATTTCACAAATGAAATATTCCCTCCATTGATCCCAAGTGATCTCCCTCCTGATACTCTTCTGTGTTTGGAGGTTAAAAAGGTCACCTCATGTAACAGATTTTAAAATGGCCTTTTCTTAACGACAAGCGTATCGTGAAATCTCGTCAAAACTGTTCACCGGAAGGGAGATTATTTGTATCGTATCTCAAAAAAAATATTTTCATTTTGTACGACTTATATCTGAATCTTTCCTCACACAAAATACTCTTTTCAATTGAAGTTTTCTTTTTAAAAATCACACAAAGGGGTCGCCCATCCCAATCAGCAACAGTTTTATGGTTTTCTTCTTTCGTATTCACCCGGTTACGTCCATACATAGGAATTCTGTTTGGTATTTTCGGGCCTTTTGTTTGTTGATATGTGGCTGTGACTTGAGAAATGGAGCTTATGGGATTTGTGACCAGTGTAGCTGCTGATCAAATAGCACACACTTGTAGCCTGATAATGATCTGTATTGCTTGTTAGATTAACCCTTACACACTATCTTAATTTTTTGTTGTCTGCTGTTTATTTTCTATTTTCCATTTTTATCATCAAAAGCATGCATGACAGCACTTTAGAATAATTTACAACATGCTTTGACAGCACTTCAGAATCATTTCCATTGGAAATGATTCTGAAGTGCTGTCAAACCATGTTTTTATTGAGAAATAAGGCAATATATAAAAGCAACAGCAGACGACAATTGTTGTGCGTAGCGGTCTAAGGGTTAAGAAGCATGACGTGTGTTTCATTGATGAAATGGTGAACAGTGCAGATCCTGATCAGCCTGTGCGGATGCACAGGCTGATCTGGATCTATACTGGTCACAAAACCCATAAGCACCATTTCTCCAGTCACAGTCACATATAGATATGAATGGTGGAATTGTGTGCACGAGATTAAGTCATGCTATTATTGCAAGCGTCAACATTGATGGTGCAAGATGTAGCATGAAATTTTCATGTTTAACTCTATTCGAAAGGTATCGAACGAACCCTCGTATTGTACAGACTTGACGCTTTGGATGAACATATAAATATACAGTCGACACTCGTTATCTCAAACTCTCTCTAGTCAAACTACTGATAGATTTTCCTGGCCCCAAGTACATGTTTTCTATATAACAATGCTCGTTAACTCAAAGTATTTTCCTCAGTCCCCTGGACTTGGAGTAAACACTGTGTATATGTGTGTCTGTCCGTCCATGTGAAATTATAAGGTTCGACAATGTCCAGCCATGTGTCGACGTTTATTGTGGCCCGAGGGAAGTGTTTGATTCCCCCCACCACCCCCCACCCCCCTCAATGCAGCAGGTTAAAATGGGATCATGACCTTACAGGCTTAGCTGTTGATAGGCTGTTAAACACTAATAAACAAACAATTCAAAATGCCTGTGATATTCAGTGGATAAATGCCACCAGGGTCAAACTTCAAATATTTGCTAGCAATCAAAATAACTGCATTTACAATGGTAACAATTTGATGGATTATATCTTAACCCTATCTGGCATGTGGCATGGGTACCAAAATGACCCACCCCGTCATTAGCCGTCATTAGCCGTTACACCACTATCTTATTTGTTTTGTCGGCTGCTGTTTATTTTCTATTTTCCATTTTTATCATCAAAAACATGCTTTGACAGCACTTTAGAATAATTTACAACATGCTTTGATAGCAGTTCAGAATCATTTCCATTGGAAATGATTCTGAAGTGCTGTCAAACCATGTTTTTATTGAGAAATAAGGCAAGATATAAAAGCAACAGCAGCCGACAATTGTTGTGTGTAGCAGTCTGGCATGCAGCAAAATGACCCACCCGTCATTAGAACGTGCATGCTAAGTGACCATATAAGCTGATGCTAACGCCTTATGACACTTGAAAGATTCCCTCGATAATTTGCATACAATGCAGACAGGTGACAAGTTGTGTAGAATTGTTATCAATGGGAGCGAGTGGTTGAAGTGTCGAACACTATCTGATTAGATTCGATAATGCCCGTCTTCGTAGTTAACTCTGTGATACCAATCTTGTGACATGTGCAGTACGACTTAGTAACCCTTAGACTGCTACACACAACAATTGTCGTCTGCTGTTGCTTTATATCTTGCCTTATTTCTCAATAAAAACATGGTTTGACAGCACTTCAGAATCATTTCCCATGGAAATGATTCTGAAGTGCTGTCAAAGCATGTTGTAAATTATTCAAAAGTGCTGTCGAAGCATGTTTTTGATGATAAAAATGGAAAATAAAAAATAAACAGAAATAAACCCTTTCAACACCACAGGCCTGTATAATAGTGACTGCTTCCATGGAGGAATTCTTGTACAGTGGAACCTCTCTTAACTGGGTATGAAGAAAACACCTGTGATCTTATTTTTTTGAGTCTCTTGGTCTGATTTATCGCAGGTGACAATGTCTGTTCGTGATCGCATAGCACACAATTATGGCTCAGAATGATCAAATGCCTGATTTACAGTGAAATCTCTCTAAGGCGGACTCCCTGGGTTTCACTGTTTGATAAAATTCCAAATTTTGTGTTTGTTTCTGCTATTATAGACTGTAATAAACAGGGGAGATGATTTGGTAATATTTCTGCTACTGCTGCAAATGAAGCACAATTTGTGAAACCTAATGTCTTTTTATGATTTAATAATACTGTATACCACCTATTGAGTTTCCATTCTGGTCACTAGATGAATTTATTTAACCCTTTCACCCCTAAGTAACTGGAATGTATTTTGATGTGTTAATTTTGCAACAAATCCAATGGTCACAAAATAATTTTCAGACTAGTCCATTTATGAAATGGGGGTGTTTTTTGTTTTTAAAAAATATGAAAATTACTTGCAAAAAGTGCAGATTCTAATGAGATGTCTCGTTACGAGCCGGCTTATCTGGATCTACACTGTTTGCCAATACCACTATACAGGCCTGTGGTGTTGAAAGAGTTCAAGTAAATTATTTGCTCAAAAACTAGGGAGATTCCATTGTACTTTGATTGGGCGGATCTGTCTACTTTTTGTTTGTGAACATTAGTAGTCCTTGTTTTGTTTGTGGACATTAGTAGTCCTTGTTTTGTTTGTGAACATTAGTAGTCCTTGTTTTGTTTGTGAACATTAGTAGTCCTTGCACATAATGAGGAAGATGTTATGGCAAGATATAGAGAATATTAGTATAGTGTCATGAACGTGAATAAATATCTGTCGAGGCTGAGAAATCAGGATGGGCGAGGCTTGCCGAGCACATCCTGATTTCGAGCCGAGTCAGATATTTATTCACGTTCATGACACTATAATAATATTCTATTTATCCCGTTAACCACATCAAAGTTGTTCAAATGTCTCTAAAAATGCATTTGTGGCCTCATAAGTTTGTCTTCTGAAGCGACAAGATTATCGTGTTACGTCATTCACATAATGACGTAACGTCATACATAATGACGTATCTACTAGACGTGAACGAGAAAAAATACACGTACCTGCTTTTCACGTCTAGTAGCGACATAGTTGACGGGATAAAACGCAATTAATGGACAATCGATTGTCAACTGTATGGCCAGAAGAACAGTTCAACAACAATTGGTCAATGTTCCTGTAATGGCGATGAATGTCAGATGTTAACTCTGCATGCAAGCGGTGAAAATATCCGCCATACAAATTAGGAGTATATTTTTTATTTCTCTCTGTAATTATGTCTTGGAATTTCATTAGAATTGAGTCCTCATGAATTTTCAAGACATATTCATGATATTTACAAGGAGAAATAAAAGGAAATATCATGATTTTTTGTCCGCTATTTTTTAACTATTTATAGCCCACAAATTTCCCAGCATGCAAAGAGTTAATGAGCAGCAGAAGCCAAGGGTGCCAGTTGTGGTTACCACAAAGAATAGCCTAATATGAGATTGAAACCAGTCAAACTGGGTATGTACATGCTTTGATTTAACCACGGCACTGGCTCGATGACCTTGCATGTCGGCACCGACTATTCAAGTCCCCATCCGACTAGGCTAGCACGAAGTTGACCAAGGACATGCCGATTCGGCCATTCGCAGCGGGTCGAGGTGGGAACGAACCAGGGGTCTCCCGATCCGCAGTCCGATGCTCTCCCTACTGAGCTAATCCGGCCACCTATGTGAAATCTCCAACAGTATATTATATATATACAATAAATCAAAGTACTTAAAGTACTGAAATATGTTATCGATCTCCACAAAAACTGATCACTTGCGGAACTAGAGACTGAAAGTTGCATATTTTCTCAATCATCATCCAGAGGCAAATGTACAGTGATGATGCAAATCCATTCCCACCCATACCCATAGGCTAGCACGAAGTTGTCTTGCCCAAGGACACGCCAAATCGGCCATTCGGAGCAAGTCGAGGTTGGAATCGAACCCTGGGTCTCACGATCCGTAGTCCGACGCTCTACCCACTGAGCCCCGTGCAGGCACCGGGGCGAGATCAACTGATCTTGAGAATAGTGCTGCAGTAGCCATTGCTTGTCGTAAAAGGCGACTAAACTGGCTTAACGATTGGGTTCATACTTTCCGGAACCCACTATACCGGATTTGGCTCTCATGTACATTTTTGGCTTTCTTGTATGTGAGAGTTGAGTCGGGCTATGCCCCATATATAAAAGTAAGATTAGTGCTAATCCTATTACTTTTAGGGGATGGGATAAATGATGCTGGTGTGGCGAGGGCCTGGCACCAGATCAGGTTGTTCTAATTTCAGGACTGAATATATATTTTGATTGTAAATATTGAGTTCTGAAGTTGGGATTTACCCCCCTTGGACAGGTGGATACGGGACTCGACCCCGTTGACCCGTCTGCGTGTAGACTCCCTGAGGCTTGTACCTCTATGTCAGAAAAGCGGACGTTAAACCCTATTCACTCACTCTACCCACTGAGCTAATCCGGCCACCTTCAAACTGGGTACCAAAACACAGCGGATCAAGTATGTGGCTGTGACTGGAGAAATGGGGCTTAATTGAGAGTTGTGACAAGTGTAGCTCCTGATCAAATATCTCACTCCTGTAGCCTGATAATAAAGTACACTTTGAGGGAGAAATTTTCAATTTAAGGATACATTTAGTAATGTTTAGCCAGGTTTTTTGAGAAAAAAAAATCCAGGCTATTGGATTGGCGAAAGCCGGGCGGAGGCGGGCGGGCGGGGTGGGCGGGCGGCGTCCACAATGTTAAGTTTTCGTGTTTGAGTCCATTTACTGTACCACCTAGGACCACCAAACTTTCACAGCTTCATAATCAAGGGGTGCCCACCACATATCACTATCCAACATGTTATCTTTTTTTTGGAACTTGACCCATTTTTTCCGCGCAGTCGACTTAGCCATTTTCAATGTTAAGTTTTCGCGTTTACAATGTTAAGTTTTCGTGTTTAAGTCCATTTCTTTGGTACTGTACCACCTAGGACCACCAAACTTTCACAGCTTCATAATCAAGGGGTGCCCACCACATATCACTATCCAACATGTTACCTTTTTTTTTTAACTTGACCCATTTTTTCCGCGCAGTCGACTTAGCCATTTTCAATGTTAAGTTTTCGCGTTTACAATGTTAAGTTTTCGTGTTTAAGTCCATTTCTTTGGTACTGTACCACCTAGGACCACCAAACTTTCACAGCTTCATAACCAAGGGGTGCCTACCACATACAACTATCCAACATGTGACCATTTTTTACCTTCACCTATTATTTCTACGTAATTGACTTAGCCATTTTCAACGTTAACTTTTTAACGTACGTCTGGTTAAATTTTTTGGTTAAAACTTTTTTGTTATACTATATCATTGCAACTGCTTTGCCCATTACCTTGAAACTTCACATGGGTGTTTATCATCGTCCATATTTTCATTCTAACCCCCAACCGTGCGGCCCCTGTGCGCAATGTCAAGGTCAAATTACTTTGAATTTATTTGTTAAAGTTTTTTCCTGTACTATATCTCTGTAACTGCTTCACCCATTACCTTGATACTTCACATGGGTGTTTATCATCATTGTCGCACCCGCTTGCGGAAAGCGCGATATCGTCGGCATTTTGGCATACGTCCGTCCGTCCGTCCGTACATACGTCCGTGTGTCCGTTTTTCGTTAAAGTTTTTCTATCTACTATATCTATTTTTTTTGTGTCCATGCCTCGCCCCAAGGCGCGACATGCAGGCCACGGCCATCTAGTCTACAAAAAGTGGGTATAATTATGTTATCCAAATGTCCATGCTTGGAAAAAACCTGGCCTTCGTGGCTTTGCCTCGTTTCTTGTTATTTTATGAAATAAAATATTTTCTGACCAATTTATTATACTGCATTTATTACATTATCACAGCCAAATTGGCTGTGATAATGTAATAAATTCAGTATAATAACAAGCCATTCAAGGCACGTATTATTTTATATTGTCCTTATTATGTATCAGTCTGGTTAAGCTGCATTTGGTGGTCTCGGTACTTTGGCCCAAACTTCTGTCGTTTTTGCGAAGAATCAATTTCTATGTTTACTGTAATATTGACACTGAAATTGATTCTTCACAAAAACGACGCGTTTGCTGCGCCATATTTCATCAAAACCCGTTGCATATTAAGGAAAATATCAAATAATACTTACTTTGGAGTGGGTGCGCTTTCAACACTTTCAGCCATTGTTGTTGTTATTCTAACCACATGATCATGCACTTTGAGTATGCTAATTTTGGTGAAATTGGCTACTGGAAACTTCACCATGTTAGACTAGGGCTCAAGATAAGGAATCAGTAATTGAGTATTGTCACTCCATCATCACACTACTGTTTACACATCAACAGACAGCAATTATTGAATAGTTTGCTTCGAAATTAAAATATGTCTTGGCATTTCATTAGAATTGTCTCCTTGGAGACAATTCTAATGAAATACCAAGATGTGTTTTCATGAAAAAATAAGAAAAATATGCTATATTTGAGGTCTGTTTATAGTTTTCTGTAGCATAATAAAGATACCACAAATTTTTAATTGCTTTTTGATACTCACTACTTCTGATTTCAATTGGGTTTTTGGCAATTTTAATTGGGTATTTAAGCAAATACGCAGCTTATCTGGTGCTCTGCACTTGGCATTCTCTATTTGTCTGCTTTTATGCTGCCTTTCGCCTGATATTTATTACAACACGCAATCAAACGGATCTGCCATATATCACGTACTCTCACACTCAGCCATTTTCACTGTCTGACATACCGGCTTCGTGCGATAGGAGAATGAACTAGCTGGGTTAAATTAACCGCCTCATTGCCTCCATTTAATGCATATTTCGACTGCACGGCAGAAATTCAGATACAAATGGGCCAACAGTCATTGGCCTGACACTTTTTGGGCTCAAATGCATGGGTTTGGAAGGTCCTCGAGCCAATTCCTACCTTTAAATATAAGATAAAAAAAAAAATAAAAAAATAAAAACCAAGGTTAGTCATTTGATTTTGAAATATGTTATCTCATTTTCCCTGTCCCCTCACCCTATTATGACGTTGCCGTTGAATGAACGTAAAACCCCAAACAATCAATCAATCAATCACCTTACCCTTAGACCACTACACACAACAATTGTCGTTGGCTGTTGCTTTTATATTTTGCCTTATTTCTCAATAAAAACATGGTTTGAGAGCACTTCAGAATCATTTCCAATGGAAATGATTCTGAAGTGCTGTCAAAGCATATTGTAAATTATAGTAAAGTGCTGTCAAAGAATGTTGTAAATTATTCTAAAGTGCTGTCAAAGAATGTAAATTATTCTAAAGTGCTGTCAAAGCATGTTTTTGGTGATAAAAATGGAAAATATAAAATAAACAGCAGACGACAAAAAATGAAGGTAGCAGGGTAAGGGTTAAACCAGACACCCTGGGGATCTGTATAATGATTTTTCAAAACGCATATTTCACACTGTATGTAAATTGTTATTAGTTTTGTTGTCCCGTGGGTCCGATTTACTGCACAGTGTCTCGTGACCTTTTATCATGAGCATACAAATATTTCTCTCAATGGGATAATAATACTCCCACACTCTTCATTTGTCCCACTATTACATGTTACATGTATTGAGCATAGGCTGTCTTCATTTGTCCCACTATTACATGTTACATGTATTGAGCATAGGCTGTCTTCATTTGTCCCACTATTGCATGTTACATGTATTGAGCATAGGCTGTCTTCATTTGTCCCACTATTACATGTTACATGTATTGAGCATAGGCTGTCTTCATTTGTCCCACTATAGTGGAATTTCCAGGAAAGTGAGGCATAACGGTCCCGCTGGCCGTTTCACTAAACTATGAACGACTAAAATATTCGTAAGTGCAAATTTAGGGTAGTCTGGAAATTTCAATTGATGGATTTACATGTATTGAGCATAGGCTGTCTTCATTTGTCCCACTATAGTGGAATTTCCAGGAAAGTGAGGCATAACGGTCCCGCTGGCCGTTTCACTAAACTATGAACGACTAAAATATTCGTAAGTGCAAATTTAGGGTAGTCTGGAAATTTCAATTGATGGATTTACATGTATTGAGCATAGGCTGCATGTGCAGCCTATGCTCAATAAATGTAAATCCAATAATTGTTTACAAGAAAACATTGTTAATGTGAAATTTACAGACTATCATAATTTTGCACTTACGAACATTTTAGTCGTACGAAGTTTAGTGAAACGGCCCCCAGACACTTTTCATCGTTCCCACTGTAGTTGAAAGTTAGGTATATAGCGGTCACAGCTCCAGCAGCATTGTATGCAACGACATCAGTGATTTTGGGTACCGTATTTGATCCTATTTTCCACGTTTTGATCTCCACAAATTGCATAGCCCTGGGGGTGTTTATTGTTTAAAGACGGTACGTGTATGTATGTTCAAAATTTGCATCTCTCCTGGAATGATTCAGATCTTTACCATCGATGCCATTACCCCAAATTGCCCAGTCACAAGATCTCTCGATGAAAGTATATGTTGTGACCACTCATTTGAACCGGTTCAAATGGTGGTCACGACATAATATACTTCTGAGCACATAGAAGGAAAATATTTAGGATTTTCCGCAAACATAATGGCGAATCCAGGGCCTGAAAATAGCACTGGTCCGAGGTCCTGGACCTGCAAATTTTAATGTCAGACCTTTGTATTTTACAAGCAAAAAGTCCGCCGGACCTGTGATAAAATTGAATTTGTGATCATCATTCAGTGGTGATGCTAAATCCGTTCTGATTATCGTCTTGTAAGATAATTTTTGCTGACCCAGTCGATTATTTACACATAGTGTGACGAGTCATTTAGTATGAAACAAACACACATTTCTTTAACAAGGGTTAACCAGTAACAGTTCAGGAGCTAGACTGGCCACATATTTCCATTTACAGATCACAAGGTCCATAAGCCCCACTTCTCCAATCAGTGACATTTGGTCAAAATCTAGTTACTGTTTGTCTAAATAAGTGAATTATCTGACACTTTTCATTCCTTCTTGACATTATTGGTACATGTACCATTGACCTTGAACAACCAGAATACTGTTAAATGTTTGGCAGATTCCAATTAATATGCGGTCTCGAGTGACACTTCACAGATAAATTTGTCTATTATAATACCACCCAAAGATCTCACGAACTAATCACAGATATGACAGTGTACAAACCGATCAATTTGGAAAGTATGTTCATCGAACAAGAAAATGAAAGTATTTTTACTGCGACGATTTGGAAAGTAAGTTTGGCAATATGTCTTTATTATTTATTAACCCTTACATCTTTGATTTAAGCTTTGTCAACTACTGTTATTTATTTTCAATTTTTCTCATCAAAAACATGGTTTGATGGCACTTAACCCTCCTTACAATGCTGAATTAATTTGTGTCGTCTGCTGAATATTTTTTATTTTTCCATTTTTCTCATCAAAAACTTGGTTTGGCACTGCACTTTAGAATCATTTCCAATGGATATTATTCTAAAATGCTGCCAAACCATGTTTTTACTGAGAGAAAAGACAAAATATGAATTATCAGCAGACGACTATTTTCGGTTCCCACATTCTAAGGGTTAAGAATCATTTCCACATTGAGCAAGAAGACAAAATATTTTGTCTTCTTGCTCAATGTGGAAATGATTCTTAACCCTTAGAATGTGGGAACCGAAAATAGTCGTCTGCTGATAATTCATATTTTGTCTTTTTATGTACAAGAACGCCGCCAACGGCATCATGTATCTCATGGTTGTGGTGGCTGTATCAGCAACCTGCACATTGATACGGTAAAGAAGTTATAGGAGAATAGAGAACACTCAAAGTTATTTGACCTTGACCTGGGGCAAGGGGGAGCATACTGGGGTGGGAAATTAAAATGTGGATGATGACAAACATGTAAAGAAGTTACAGGTGAATATCTACTAGACGGAACATTTCAAAGGTATATAACCTTGAACTTGGGCATGGGGAGCACACCTGGGGCCGGGAATGAAAATATGAATGATTGGAAACATGTTCATAAAGACTGAAGCCAATCGTTCATAAAGTAAAAAGAAGTTATAGGAGAATGGAGAAAGTTATTTGAGCTTGACCTTGGGCATGGCGGGAGCATGTGTGGAACGGGGGAATGAAAATATGGATGATGGGAAACATGCACATGAAATCTGAAGCCAATCGGTCATACAGTAAAGAAGTTATAGGAGATTGGAGAAACGAACACTCATCGACTGGACGCAAATTTCTAAGTCATTTTACCTTGGACTTGGGCATGGGGGAGCATTGGTGGCGCGGGGAATGACACGTTGGATGATAATAAACATGCACATGAAGTTTCAAGCCAATCAGGCATACGGTAACAAAGTTATAGCAGAATGGAAAATGTGACGGATGGACAGACGGACGACTTTTTCATTCCTATATCCAATTTTCGCTACGCGATGGGATAATAAAACTACAGCACTAAACAATTTTTGTTTTTCTGAATTTTAAGGGCCTAACCAACTGTTGTCCGACAGCTCTTGTTTTGAAGACAATTGGGACATCTAAAGGTCAAAAGGTCACACTATTGGACAAAAGTTAGACATTAGTTCTTTGTAATGTTTTTTCTTTCTGCAAAAGATAATGTTATCAATCACAGAGATTGTTAAATTGACTTGAAATGTAACGTTTATCTCGAGGGGTTATGAACATCAGCAAATATAGAGCTTACATTATGAAATTAGAATTGAAAACTTGTCTTCATACATATCTGTGAATGTTGTCAGATATAAAATGGGCCCCAGAATTACAGGCGAACCTCTGTGAATGACATGGGCGGTTTGTTGGGAACATACGAATGGTACATTTAACGATGGGACTGATCCTTACCAGAATCCCGACCAGAGATCTGTAGCCTATTTCACCAACATTGCAAAGTATACTTTTCTAGCAAAGTATACTTTGAGGGAGTATTATCATTTATTTTTTCCAAAATGCATTATTTCATATAGAACTAACAACTGCATATATTTGATGATTAAAAGTATGCAGAATTATTATACTGAATTTATTACATTATCACAGCCAAATTGGCTGTGATAATGTAATAAATTCAGTATAATAAAAAATAATAAATTTATCCTTAAATTGAAAATTTCTTTCTCAAAGTATACTTTGCTAGATAAGTATACTTTGCAATGTTCGTGAATTAGGCTACAGGTTTGGCCTTCAGGTTCGTCTTTGGCATTTCTGTATGTGAGAGTTGGATCTGGTTATACCCATTATATGAGTAATATGATTATTCCTAATCCTATTACTTTTAGGGGAAGGGGCGAAGTAACTTTGGTGTGGTATGGACCTAGCACTGCGTCATGTTAGTCCAATTTCATGGCTGAATATATAAAAAGAAATTCATGTAAATATTCCGTTCTGATTTTGGGATTCTCTCACCAATGCAGCAGGTTAAATACGGGATCAAACCTGTTAGCCTGACCTTAAATGACCTTAGCTGTTAATAGGCCATTAAACACCAATAAATTAACTCAAATCTATAAAAGGCTAAGTCTGTGTAGCGGCCACTGTTGTATATCTGTAGCCTATTTCACCAAAATTGCAAAGTATACTTATCTTGCTAAGTACACTTTGAGGGAGAAATTTTCAATTTAAGGATAAATTTATTATTTTTTATTTTATGGAATTTATTACATTATCACAGCCATTTTGGCTGTGATAATGTAATAAATTCTGTATAATAATTCTGCAAACGTTTAATCATCAAATATATGCAGTCGTTAATTCTATATGTAATAACACATTTCGGGAAGAATAAATGATTACTCCCTCAAAGTAAACTTAGCTAGATAAGTATACTTTGCAATTTTGGTGAAATCGGCTACAGAAGGTGGTTACATCCTTTATTCACTTGCGACAAATATTGTATTATTTTTTTCACTGGAGTTGGGGAGGGGTATACCAACATTACATTCTTTATAAATATTGGCATCGATTAATCAGAAGAAATCTAAAACTGAATATATTTCATAGTTTTATTTATTTATTTTTTTTGGCCAAACATAGATGTTTATTACATAATATGAAATATATACATGTGTTGTCACTGGAGTGCACATGACAGTAGTTTTATGATTCCATTTCTTGTGTCAGTTGTGTAGTTCTATATCTTATATCCATGACCTGAATGATATAACCATATATAGACACAAAGGCGAACATTCTGCACGTTCTTGTTCAGATTAAACACTCTTGAAGGACAATTACATTCAAACGAAGAAAATGAAAATGCACAACCTGGGTATTCGCAAACAGTATAGACCCTGTTCAGCATGCACGACAGTGCATGCTGAACAGGTCTATACCGTTTGCAGATTCTTATTCAAACATCACAGAAATATCGACCGCGGTTAAAAACAATGAATACTTATACCGTCTGGTATTCACATGATAAGATGTGTAATTTCTAGAATTAAAGTCACTCTTAGAAAAGTGAAACCTGTAAAGGAATCAATGCAAGATACTTGAACGAAATTGAAAATAAACAAAAAGGATTTCGTTGCCCCACCTCTTCAGATTCCAACGATCACGGCAATGATAAAAGGTTTGTGGGCGATACCATGCACTTCTGTATAATAGCACATCGTTACGATTGTGAATGAAAACAGTTTGACAATAACGTAGTTTCTTTCAATGACATTAAAATTGCTTGCATTGCAAATTTATATTACAGTATGCTCATTGTCAAGTTCAGCAATCTTGATAGTCAATTCAACGAAAGAGGAGGTTTCTATACTTATAAGTGTATGTAATATCATAATGAAATATAAATATGATTTAATGTGTGGTGGGTATAGTATGTCACGTACACATGCTTTTTTGTACCGATTTCAATTTACACTTTCTTAAATCTTTCACCCCTAAGTAACTGGAATATTAGATCTTAATGTTAATTTTGCAACCAAAATGGTTTTCAGACTAGTCCATTTATGAAAAGTGGGTATTTTTTGTTCTCAAAAAATATGAAAATTACTTTCAAAAAGTGCAGATCCTGATGAGACGGCTCGTTACGAGCCGGCTCATCTGGAGCTGCACTGTTTGCATAAACCGCTATAGCGGGCTTTCGGGTTCAATGGGTTAAATATCACAGATACACAAGAAACAACTATGATATTGTTTGCCGATGACCCCGTTATATAGTCCTAGTCGTTTCAGAGTTATTTAGAAAACCTACATTTACGTAAGTTTTCTCGAAATAACTTGAGACAGCTACAGCTATTGGGATGTCGTCATCAGCCGATGCTAGTATGTCATTATTGCCCCATTAAGGCTACAAAAAATTAATGTTTAGATTCTCATCCAAATTTTGGGGAAAAATGGGGCGGATGGGACACTTTTATTTTTTATTTTCAGGCAATACTAAAACGAGGTGTTGAACGGCAATGCGCAGTTGCGTGCAATAGTGTTTTGTAATAACATGTTCGTATTGAAGTATTGCTAATCTCGAGGGGGCGTGTTCCGGGGTTGCTGTATTGCGCTACATAAAGCACTCGGATAAAAAGCTGTGGGAGCGGTATAATACGCGGGCCGCATGACATTCTCGTAAATTTTACCAAATGTTTTTTAATTTAAAAAAAAAAACCCTTGGGCCGTTTTATTAGGGGCGGGCGGGGATGAGAATCTAAACATTAATTTTTTGTAGCCTAAGTTGCCGAGATATTTTAGAAAATGTAGATTGATACGATGCTAAATCGTATGTGTGCGTGAAGTACTATATCCACTGTCTAATGATTGATTTTACTTATACACTTGTCAAATTGTGGGATTTGACCGAAAGCATAATTTGTGTGGGTTGCAGGTGGGAGCATGCGATGGGTAATTTAACGATCACGGTTCAGCCTTACCAGAATTCCGACTGGAATCCTGGTTTGGCCCTCACATACGTCTTTGGCATTTTGTATTTGACAGTTGAATCTGGTTATGCTCCTTACGTTAGTATTACGATTATTCGTAATCATATTTTAGGGGAAGGGGCCAAGTGACTTGGGGTGGTATGGACCTGGCACCAGGTCGGGTTATTCTTATTTCAGGGCTGAATACATATTTTCTCGATGTAAATATTCCGATCTGATTTTGGGATTTCCCCCGCCCCCAATGCAGCATGTTAAAATGGGACCGAACCCGTTTGCCCGGCCTTACATGACCTTAGCTGTTGATAGGCCATTAAACACCAATAAACAAACAAACAAACCTATACACTTGTCACCTTTTTCATTTGTACTAGATTAACCCTTTCCCTGATAGAGACGACTTTTCACGCCTCTGCAGGAGATGTCTTTTGAAAACATTGTGGGAAAAGGAGAAATTGCTTGTAACAAGCAATTTCTCCTTTTCCCACAATGTTTTCTACTCTATCAGATAATTTAACCATCATTTGACCCAGCATTTGATTCTTTTATTCAAATGTTTTGGATTTGGATGAGTCAAAATATCGCAAAACAGGGAAAGGGTTAATATTGGCTGACTCTGCATCTAGTGTTCTTTAGAAACTGAATTACTGTTACAGCTTCAGATGGTATGTGTCTGCGCATTTTATATGACCTGTTTTTGATGGTTCGTTAACCCTTACAATGCTGAATTAAAATTTGTCGTCTGCTGTTTGTGTTCTATTTTCCATTTTTATCATCAAAAACATGATTTGACAGCAATTTAGAATCATTTCCATTGGAAATGATTCTAAAATGCTGCCAAACCATGTTTTTACTGAGATAAAAGTCAAAATATGGAACAACAGCAGACGACACTTTTCGGTTCCCGCATTCTAAGGGTTAATGCATGTAATGTAATGCTAACATCAAATTACAGTTTTATGCTGCTGCAGTCATCAGTGCTGCTTGTTAGAGGTTAGAAGACACCAAATGGTGCGAAACCGCCCAGGGTGTATGCAAAAGTAGTCCGGTATAAAAAAATAGTGCGGGTGTTTTGAGGTCACAGACACCGTTTGCTTGCAAATCTTGATCCATTACTACCCAGTTTCACTTGAGGAACATTTTGGGGTGCCTTCAACACCAGTTTTCAGCATATTTGTAGCATTTAAAAGAAAACACTGACCCTGTTGGTCACTTGATGTAAACGGAGTTTCCGTGGCCAAAAAATGTACACAATATTGGAGGATATGACAAGGTTGGATTTTTCTTTCTTAGGAGTAAGTGAACCTATTGTTTAGTTCATGCAGAACCAGTACAGACTGGCTGCAGGTCATGTACAAGTGGGTCCCACAGCATCCATACGAATAGTGAAAGTAGGAGAGACTGGCCTTATTGGATGGCATTCGGTTAAATTATATAGTAAAACTATTTGGTGGTGTCTAACCTAGAATGTGGGTGGTCATGTACAATTTGAAACAATTAATCTTAACTCATAGTTGAAAGTATTAAGAGGTTTCAGGCTATGATTAAAGCATTATTAGAACATGATAAGATGCAATTTCAAGGTGCATGATCACGTGGTTACAACAACAACAATGTCGCCCACTCCAAAGTATGTATTATTTGATATTTTCCTTAATATGCAACAGATTTTGATGAAATATGGCGCAGCAAACGCGTCTTCATGAGCTGCATTTGGTGGTCTAGGGAGTTTGGCCCAGACGTATGTCGTTTTTGCGAGGAATCGATTTCCGTGTCAGAGACACGGAAATCGATTCTTCGCAACAACAACAGAAGTTTGTGAGAAAATACAGAGACCACCAAATGCAGCTTAACAAGACGCGTTTGATGCGCCATATTTCATCAAAATCCGTTACGTAATAAGGACTCTATATATAAAAGAATACGTACTTTGAATTGGTACTTGTTGTTGTTGTTAGTACCACGTGATCATACACCTTGAATTTACCTGTGTACCAGGTTGCCATTTCACTAAACTTTGTACGACTAAAATGTTCGTAAATGCAAAATTATGAGAATGTGTAAATATTACATTAACCTTAGTCTGCTGATCGCGAAAACTGTCGTCTGCTGTTGCTTTATTTTTTGCCCTGTTTCTCAATAAAAACATGGTTTGACAGCACTTTAGAATCACATAAACAGCAGACGACAACAATTCATTCAGCAGGCTAAGGGTTAACAATGTAGTATTTCCATCCCACTGGTCTGTCAGGTGAGACTTTAAACTGTGGGCCCTCCTCTATATGACCTTAGCTGTTGGTGGGACGTTAAACCCATTCACTTTCACTTTCACTTTTTCTTCTAACCATTTTATTTGATTTATATTTATTGAGCATATGCAGCCTATGCTCAATAAATCCATCAATAGAGATCCTAAATTTGTACTTACGAGCATTTTAGTCATACGGAGTTTAGTGAAACGGGCCTCTGTACTTTATTTCCTCAAGATTGTCAGTAGCAGGGTCGTTGAAAGAGGTCCGTCCGGCATACGATTTTTAGCTCACCTGGGCCAAATGCCCAATGTTGGTCAATTGCATTAATTGCATAATCCAAGATGGCTGCCGTTGGTCATGTTGTATATCAAATCGAAGGTATCGAGGAGATGATCACTTTGGAGCATTTTTTGTCGAAATCTGATGATTACATCATCCAAGATGGCCACCAAAAGGTTGAACGGTCATCCTTCTATTATAGATTTCTTCTTCTCGTGAACTACTTGGCCGATGCTGGTCCAACTTTACAGTTATGGTGCGAGGGTGAAGCCTTTTCATATTTGTGAAAATGGAAGTCGTTGCATAATTCAAGATGGCCGCTGTTGAAAATTAGGTCAAATTCATAAAAATATTCTCATGAACCGCCAGACGAAACTTGTCAGAAATGATCAATAGTCAATGTTCTTTCAGATTTGTTACATTGATAAATCCGGGATCAAATATGGACGGGGGCCTGGGACGTCAAATTTCACATTTGGTCAAATATGGCCATGTTATATATCAAATCGAACGTATCGAGGAAATTGCCGATGTGAGAATCGAAGGCGGAACCCGCTGTTTCAAAGGCGACATGTATACCCATTATACCAGTGGATCAGTCATCACCTGTTTACATAGCTTTAGTATTACTTGTATGCACTCGTCAGCACTGTATTATAACAATAACAAACTTCATGTCACCGATAACAAATGTTGATTTTTAAAAATAGCCTCTGTTTGCAATAATATCTCCAATAACAAAACTCAACATGCACATACAAAACGATGCTCAGAGTGATCGGTCAACACAGCAAACATGGATGTATAGATTAATGTTCAGAGTGTCGGGTCAACATGGAACATAAATATATGTACAAAACAATACTCCGAATGTTCAGAGTGTCGGGTCAACATGGAACACAAAAAAATAAAAAAAATAAATGTACAAATGAATACTCAGAGTGTCGGGTCAACACGGTGTACTATACCACAGGAATGACAGCGGCTACAATAACATTTTACTGTTATTCCGACATAACAATTAGGGTTGAACCATCTTCTAAATCCTCTGAATACATCAAAGGCGAGCTTCATTGTGTGTTTAGTAAGCCTTATTTGTAATCATGGCGAATCCGATTTGAATACATTTGTAAACATTCATGGGTCTCCCATAGTGAAGTTGCAACACCGCCCAGTCACTGTAGCCCATTACATGTGGAAAACCTCTTTATGGGTATAAACAAATTAATATTTTTCCCACAAATTTTTCTTGTTTCTCATCCAAAGTATATGTTGTGACCACTCATTTGAACCGTCTCGTTGAGACGGTTCAAATGGTGGTCACGACATATATATCCGATATGAAATAAGAAATATATATAGGTTTTTCCGTGGCTTGTCTTCATCGTGTAAAGGGTAAAGTATGATGACAAACAAATAGGGAACTTACTGTGGTGTGATTATGACAATGAAAGAATTTCTTGTTGAATGTTTGCTGAATGTTTATATAATGTTTGCTGGGTGTGAAAACGACTATATTTTAAGCCAAAAGAAAACGGTGTTTATTTGTGTGATTTGCAATTTCTTCTTCAATTTAGCCATAATTACCCAGCCTGGAGCACAGGTGGAAGACTCGGACCAATGACACCAAAAAAAATGCCTATTAAAAAAATAAAAATCCCTTCCCATTACCCACCCACTTGGTCTCGTACAGTACTATACGTTAATTCTGTACTGTACGAGACCAAGTGGGTGGGGTAATGGGATTTTTTTTAATAGGCATTTTTTTGGTGTCATAGGTCCGAGTCTTCCACCTGTGGCCTGGAGTCAATCATTGAATAGAGATTGTGAAGCATTTATGATGCTGGTGCTTTACGTTCATTATGGGTGGCTGGGGTTGGGGTGGAAAATGGGTTAATACGGGTAGGTTATTATTAGCAGTTTTTATGTTTGTTAACTGTTATTTGCAAAAAAAAAAATTGTTTTTATTCTGTATTTTTGTTTTCCCGAGATGCACCCCAATCATATATAATCATGCCATAATCATAATCATCACCCTCCTATCTTATCAGGTAATATATATATTCCCCCAGTATGAAAGCCAATTGCCACAATTAAATATAAATTACAATACCACTTATACCACTTGTACATATTATAATGAAATAGAATACTGACAGTTACTGCAGCAGAACTGTTATACATGTTTGAACTTTATACCTGTGTGTGCAAATTTTACTGCAATCTAGAAAATGTGGTCTGTCGATGCACTTGGGGCCCCTATTTGAGAAACTGTTACAAAAACTTTCAAATAAATAAACAGACAGATGGACGTATGATCACTAGCGAGGGTAATTGTATTAATGTGGAATGATGTATAGTTACTAAGGCCATTTTTTTTTTATTTGTTTGTTTACGGATTTTTTTTCCGCGAGATCAGGTCGGTCGGTCGGAAAAAAATAAAAATTAAAAAAAATTTGGTCAAGGAAATAAAAAAAAAAATAAAAAAAATAAAAAAGTGTCGAACGCGGATGCCACCGGCGGCATATTGAAGAAACTGACAAACGGGTGAACCAAAAGTGTTAAGTCAAAGGGTGAAGGTCATATGTAGTATGGCAAGGCAGGTGTAGCATACATGCAAATGAATAAAGTATGGAAATATTGAAGCAGTTAAGCAACTTATGTAGATGCTATGGCCAGTTTGAGAAACTGTGACAAACTGGTTAACCGAAATTGCTAAGTCCTTTCAGCAGCCCTGTGAAGGTCAAAAGGTCAAGGTAATATAAGTATGACAAGGCATGTATAGTACACATACAATGAATGATGTGTTGAAATATTGAAGAACTTGAGCAACTTATGTAGAAGATATGGCCGGTTTGAGAAACTGTTACGAAGTGGTAAACCGAACATGTGACGGACAGACGGACGGTCCGAACACCATAAAAATCACCTTTTTAAGGCACATGGTTGGGTCGGTTCACCTTTTTAAGGCTCATGGTTGGGTCGGTTTGTGGTCGGTAAAAAACAAAAAGGCCAGTGATTGTGATAGAGTGAAACTTGTGTTAACCGGCATCGTCTCGGACCAAGAGTTTGTCGGTTAACGTAGGGAGTCGGTTCAGCAAGTTTCTTTATATTCTACATAGCAACTCAGTTTCATATTCACATACTGTTGAATGTTGATCACTGTGAATGGGTTGCGTAATGCGTACATATTAATACCGTATCTGGTATAATTAAATACAAGACAACGAAGCGGCGATATAGTTGAAACGAATATCAGTGGGGGTGGCACGAGTGTGGATTTGTGGCAGGGCGGTAGAGGACCCTAGGAAGAACGCATACATGAAATATGAAGCACATCGGAGCAAGAAAACAGAAAATATAGGCCATTTACCCGAGCGTTAAGGTTTTGAATTTTTGCATTCAATCTGAAACAGAGATATATCAAATCATATCAATCGTCCAGTCCATTCGCAGGTTGTTGTTGTTGTCGCTGCTGCTAAGATCCGGTTTCTGCCACTTACTTTATTTTTTATTTTTTTCCACATTGTCAAAAAATCGGGTCGGCGGATCTGTAAACCAACTAATAAAAAAAAACTGGCCTAAGTAATGCTTGTGTGCAATGTGAAGATATTAGCTGAAGGCAAACAGAAATTATAGGTGATTTGAGAAACTCTTACATAAACTTTAAAAAAATAATTGGACGGACAGACATATTTTCTATATAATATTACAACTAAATAGACATATTTTCTATATAATATTACAAATAAATAGCAATATATTTTCCTCATTAGACATATTTTCTGTATAATATTACAAATAAATAGCATTTTTTCCCCCTAATTAGACATATTTTCTGTATAAAATTACAAATAAATAGCAAAATTTTTAAAACAGATGCCAAATTCAGTATGGGAAATATTGACATTTTCAGATTGTGTTTTTGGATTGTTTTGTATTGCATTATAAAATCACATTGACTGCCTGCCCGGATATGAAATAGGGTCTGGTTTGTTGTATTTCCGTTACCCATTGTATAAGCAGCTTTGTCCATTATGTGACAGGTTTGGTGGTCTGAAGTAAGATTAATGACACAATGATATAATGGGAATGTTGGGGAAATATTTGCATGTAGTTTTCACCTTTTCAACACTACAGACTGCTATGTTTGCAAATGGTGTAGATCCAGATGAGCCGGCTCGTAACGAGCCGGCTCATCTGGATCTACACCATTTCGGCCATATAAAGTTAATTTATTGAATATCATCCAAATTTTTTTAAAAATTAGTGCGGGTGGATGGCTTTTTTTTATGCCCCCTATGCGATAGCAAGGGGGGCATATTGCATTACTCTTGAGGTTGCGTATGTCCATCCGTCCGTCCGTCCGTCCGTCCGGTTACATTTACGTAGAAAAAGTCGAAAAGTTTGTAAGAGTTTCTCCAGTAAGAGTCAGTGATTACAAACATAATGTTTAGTTTTTTTGTTATGCCCTCTATGCGATAGCAAGGTGGGCATATTGCATTGCTCTTGATTTCCATATGTCCGTCTGTCCGCACATATGTCCGTACGTGTACATTTACGTCAAAAAGTTTGTAGGAGTTTCTCCAATATGTAATATCTTCAATATTACACAAAGGATTGCTTCAATACTTGAACACTTGAATCACCTGAACATTTGTCACACTCTCGCACCACCATTAACACGACCTTGACCGTTGTCACCTTCAAAAGGTCGCTGAAACACTTAGCCATTTTGTTACGTCAAAAAGTTTGTAAGAGTTTCTTCAACACGTAATATCTTCAATATTACACAAAGGATTGCTTCAATACTTGGAAACTTGAATCACTTGAACATTTGTCACAGACTCGCGCCACCATAAACACGACCTTGACCTTTGTCACCTTCAAAGTGTCGCTGAAACACTTCGCGATTTTGTTACGGCGGGCGGGCGGTCAGTCACAGCTTGTCCACGCAATAACTACTTGACGTTCTACTTGACGGATCATAACCAAATTCAGTACACATGTTTATCATGGCAAGTCGAAGAAGCCTATTGATTTTCAAAATTTTCCGATGACATATCTCCCTTTGGCAGCCATTTTTAATTTTCACACTATATCCTTGTCCGCGCAATTACTCAAGTTCTACGACTCATACAGGTACAGTTTTTATCACAAATATGCTACAAATCTACCATTAAATTATTTTTTTACTAATAATTATGTCGATGTGGGTGGTTGGTCGGGCGAATGCGACGGCGTAAATTAACGGTAGGGATTCCTACTTATAGAATCACGATTTGCCTGGTTTGCCCCGCATGTACGTTTTTATCTTTGGCTCTTTTGTTACCTGGGAGTTGAATTGGGTTGTTGCCCATTATAAAAGTAGTAAGATTATTACTGATACTACGGCTTTTGAAAAGGGGCCAAGTGATTCTGGTGTGGCGAGGGCCTGGCATCAGATCAGGATTATTCTGATTTCAGGGCTGAATATATATTATTTTATGCCCCCGCCACCGAATGGTGAGGGGGGCATATAATGTTATCGGCGTCCGTCCGTCCGTCCGTCCGTCCGTACATCTGTACGTACGTCCGTTCCGAAACCTTAACGCTCGGGTAAATGGCTTGCTCGGATCTGCTTCACATGTCACACGCGCATTTCTCCAATGGTCCTCTACCGCCCTGTGACAAATCCACATTCGTCCCGCCCCCGCTAAGCCCAGGTCACGGTCACAGACTTGGTGCATTCGAAACCTTAACGCTCGGGTAAATGACTTATAATTTCTGTTTCCTTGCTCGGATCTGCTTCACATGTCACACATGCATTGCTCCAATGGTCCTCTACCGCCCTGTGACAAATCCACATTCGTCCCGCCCCCGCTAAGCCCAGGTCACGGTCACAGACTTGGTGCATTCGAAACCTTAACGCTCGGGTAAATGACTTATAATTTCTGTAATCCTTGCTTGGATCTGCTTCACATTTCACACACACATTGCTCTAATGGTCCTCTATCGCCCTGTGAAAAATCCATGATCTTCCCGCCCCTTCTAAGCCCAAGGTCGCCACATACTTTGTGCGTTTGAAACTTTAATGCTCGGGTAAATGTCTTATATTGTCTGTTTCCTTGCATGGATCTGCTTGATATTTCACACACCCATTGCTCTGAATGTCTGCTATCATGCTGTGACAACAGATCCATGCTTCTCTGGCCCTCTGTGTTTTCAAATATGCCTCTTTTTCTTTGGCTGCCAGCGGGGGCATTTCTAGTTTATCGTAAATATTCAGTTCTGATTTTTGGATTCCCCCCCCCCATTTGTACATGTACTTGTACAGGTAATATATGGGATTTAGTGATTTATATGGGGTCTGTGACCCAGTATCTTTAACCCTTACACCGCTATCTTAATATTTTGTCGTCTGCTGTTTATTTTCTATTTTCCATTTTTATCATCAAAAACATGCTTTGACAGCACTTTAGAATAATTTACAACATGATTTGACAGCACTTCAGAATCATTTCAATTGGAAATGATTCTGAAGTGCTATCAAACCATATTTGTATTGAGAAATAAGGCAAGATATAAAAGTAACAGCAGGCAACAATTGTTGTGTGTTGCGGTCTAAGGGTTAATGACAATCACGCGCTTCAACAATATACATCCCACAGTTTTAGATTCATTACTTCACATAAATTCATACCACCTCGCATTAATATTTTACGTGGTATCAGATATAGAAAATAAACGAGTCATTTCTAAGCCAATTTTATGTGTAAGGTCATTAGTATACTCAGATCTAACGATTGCTCTATACTTTATAACATTCACTGATTGCAATTGCGCAGGCTGATCAGGGCTTGCGCTGTTCGCTATTTTCTCGCTAAAGAATCGTTCATATCATCAGCAAAACGATCTAATCCATCTATGTAACTTATTGCAAGAGGACCAGCATTTTCTAAAAATGGTATAATGTCTGTTTTGTTAACCTGCGGCTTGTTAGTATGATAGCATCGAAAGTTGAGCAGGGCGATGGTTCATGGTGACTATCTATATGTTACTGTTTCAAGTTTACCCTTGTTGTGGTTTTAAGATTCATATTTTTTATCGCCCACACATGTAGGATGGGGCATAATTCTAGCTGTAATTGTGTCACTTTCAGCATTTTATACGCCTGTTTGAATAAACGGGACGTATTGTGTATTCACCTTGTGCGGGCGGGCGGCGGGCAGGCGGTGGGCGGGCGGGCACAGCTTGTCCACGCAATAACTAGAGTACTACTTGACGGATTGTAACAAAATGTGGTATACATGTTTATCACGGCACGACGAAGAGGCCTATTGATTTTCAATAATTTTCGATGACTTATCTCCCCTTGGCGGCCATTTTTAGCTCGACTATTCGAAGAATAAGTAGAGCTTATGTTGTCACCCCGGTGTCGGCGTCGGCGTCGGCGTCGGCGTCGGCGTCGGCGTCGGCGTCACCGTCGCGCCTTGGTTAAGGTTTTTAGTCAACCTTGTATATGGAATACTACTGGCCCTACACCCACCATACTTGGACAACTTCATCTCCTAGTGATGTACATCAATAACCCCTGATCTATATTTGACCTTGACCTACATTTCTTCTTGAATTACTTAGTTAATTCCCCTTGGTTAAGGTAGTTAATTCCCCTTGGTTAAGGTTTTTAATCAACCTTGGTTAAGGTTTTTAGTCAAGCTTGTATATGCAATACTACTGGCCCTACACCCACCATACTTGGACAACTTCATCTCCTAGTGATCCACATCAATAACCCCTGATCTATATTTGACCTTCACCTACATTTCCTCTTGAATTACTTAGTTAATTCCCCTTGGTTAAGGTTTTTAGTCAACCTTGGTTAAGGTTTTTAGTCAAGCTTGTACATGGAACACTATTGTGCATACAGACACCATACTTGGACAACCTTTTCTCATAGGGATGTACATCAATAACCCCTGATCTATATTTGACCTTGACCTACATTTCCTCTTGAATTACTTACTTAATTCCCCTTGGTTAAGGTTTTTAGTCAAACTTGTATATGGAATACTACTGGCCCTACACCCACCATATTTGGACAACTTCATCTCCTAGTAATGTACATCAATAACCCCTGTTCTATATTTGACCTTCACCTACATTTCCTCTTGAATTACTTACTTAATTCCCCTTGGTTAACATTTTTTAGTCAAGCTTGTTTAAGGTTTTTAGTCAAGTTGGTACATGGAATACTATTGTGCATACAGACACCATACTTGGATAACCTCTCATAGGGATGTACATCAATAACCCCTGATCTATATTTGACCTTGACCTACATTTCCTCTTCAATTACTTAGTTAATTTCCCCTTGGTTATGGTTTTTAGTCAAGCTTGTATATGGAATACTACTGGCCCTACACCCACCATACTTGGACAACTTCATCTCCTAGTTATGTGCATCAATAACCCCTGACCTATATTTGACCTTCACCTATACTTCCTCTTGAATTACTTACTTAATTCCCCTTGGTTAAGGTTTTTAGTCAACCTTGGTTAAGGTTTTTAATCAAGCTTGTACATGGAATACTATTGTGCATCCAGACACCATACTTGGATAACTTTTTCTCATAGGGATGTACATCAATAACCCCTGACCTTTATTTTACCTTCACCTACATTTAACCTTGAATTACTTGGTTAATGTTTATAGTCAAGCTTGTATATGGAATACTCCTGGGCCTACATCAACCATGCTTGGACAACTTCATCTCCTAGTGATGTACATCAATAATCCCTGACCTATATTTGACCTTGACCTACTTTTATCCTTGGATTACTTAGTTATTTCCCCTTGGTTACGGTTTTTAGTCAAGCTTGTATATAGAATACTCCTGGGCCTACAGAAACCATACTTGGAAAACTTCATCTCCTAGTGATGTACATCAATAACCCCTGACCTATATCTGACATTGACCTACATTTAACCTTGAATTACTTACTTAATTTCCCTTGGTTAAGGTTTTTAGTCAACCTTGGTTAAGGTTTTTATGCAGGCCGCAGCCACCTTCTTTGTCAAGCTATGTGTACATCGACAACCCTCGTAGTCGAGCTATGCTGTTCTCCTACAGCTCTTGTTAATTTTGCACTCTGTATCCTTGTCCACGCAATAACTAAAGTTCTACTTGACCTATCATAGATTATGGTATAATTATGGTCCTTGGGTGAAGCTGTGTCAGGTTTGTTGAAATGGAGGTCGAAGCTAATCCAAGATGGCTGCAGTCTATGCAGAAATGATCGATGTACAATTCTTTTTCAAAGTTGTTAAAATGGTGACCCCAGGGTCAAAAATGGGCATGGCCCGTGGGGTTAAATAGGGGTCAAGTTCCATTTAAATTCCAGTTTTTATCAAATATGGTCCTCATGTCATATATACCAAATCAAAGGTATTGATGAGACGATCGATGTGGTGTATTTCTTGTCAAAATCGGATGATTACGTCATCCAAGATGGCCTCCGGATTTTCATGAGCTCATCCTTTTATTACAGATTTCAAACGTCTTCTCGCGAACCACTGGGCGATGTTGGTCAAGCTTTATGGGGATTATGTATTGGTGAAGCCTTTTCAGAATTGTTAAAATGGAGGTCGTCGCTAATCCATGTACATATTTTACCATATATTGACTCTCGTTTGCTCACATTTTCGTTACCGTAACTCAACGTATTTGCCTTGGCACTATTGACTATTGACTATTGACTATTGACTTTGATATGATCGAATTATGTCACCATCATGTGATGATGTGTGTTGATTATAATAGAGGATGAGAGAGTATGCATCTCTTAACGGTGAAGGCCAGTCTTACCGAGATTCACACCGATATCCAGTTATAAATGAGGCCAAGTGAACTTGTGTAGTGTATTTGTGTATTCCTGTCTGTACATGGCTTTGTTAAAGGTCAACAGGATGTAGAACTCCATTCAAAATCAATCTAATGAAGGATGGAAGGGCATGTGATGCGTAATGGTGAAGTCCATCCTTATTGGGATTCATACATGGTCTTATACGCTGGGATTTTTCTCTCTGATGAATTAGATCTGTGATATGTGGTGCCAAGTAATCTTGGTTGGGTAAGGGCACCAGATCAGTATATTCTGTTTTCAATGTTGAATGGATTTATCAAGGATGAAAATATGAAAAACAGCATTTTGGTATGATTCAAAGGAATAGTAATTGTCAGATTATTTTGGCAAAATGTACCGGCAGATCTGATGGACAACACTTGCTGCACATTTCAATCTCTCGCAGTATAAGCGGATAGCCCATGTATCAAGCAAACAGTGCAGTCTGATCTGGGTCAACACTGGCTGCAACAACCAAATTCTCTATGCTTCACACGTAAATTAAAAAAGTAAATTTCTAAAAATCCCATTATTTTCAGTACTGTGACATTGAGCCACTTACAGTGTCAGCATGGCAGTTATTGACATCCGCATTATGGTCCATTTATGGTCGTGTGAGCTGTAGGTCGTGTGAGCTGTTTGGTTGTTGCAGCCAGTGTTGACCCAGATCAGACTGCACATCTGTGCAGTCTGATCTGGGTCAACACTGGCTGCAACAACCAAATTCTCTATCCTTCACACAAGTAAATTTCTAAAAATCCCATTATTTTCAGTACCGTGACATTGAGCCACTTACACAGCATGGCAGTTATTGACATCCGCATTATGGTCCATTTATGGTCGTGTGAGCTGTAGGTGACACCGGTAATTGTGCCCTCATCCAGAGGTCAAAGGTCGGACAGATTCCCATGTGCATCATCCATCTTTATGGCTGTCTTGGCACCTTGTCCGGGCAAACTTGTTGACTGAACTAATAATCCCTTTATGACCTTCGACGAACACTAAAAATTATTTTTAGGTTTTCCTCCAAATTTTGGAATAAAATGTGGTTGGTGGTTGGAGGTTAATATTGTTTTTTATTATATTATTTATTAAAATTTGTATAAAATTAGAGTGAAAAAAAGAAAAATTATATATTTATTGAAAATTGATACAAATAAAATTTAATTTGGCAATTTATTTTATTGGTGGGTGGGGATGGATCTCGTGCGTCGAGGTTTTCTTTTGGTTAAATTTTTTTGGGTATACATGTACTATCAAAGCCTCGGTAGGCGCGACATGCGGGCCGCGGCCATCTCGTATTACTTCAGGAGCAAGACAATTATGTTTTTGAAGAGGTCCTTTTCTGCTCGGTCGGGGAAATTAAACACCATTAAACAAACAAACATTATAAGCTAAATTGGAATTTATGTCAATGAAACTATTGACACATTATTACATGCATGCATATGTTGGGTGAAAAATTACAAAGACAAGCACTGTGGGTAAGGTACATGAATTCAGTCCCGCAAGTCCATTCTTCATGGGCACTTGATTTTGATATGTTAATTTTCCAACGAATGCAATCATCACAAAATTATTTTCAGACTAGTCCATTTATGAAAAGGGGGTGTTTAAGTTCGAAAAAATATTAGAATTACTTGCAAGAAGTGCAGATCCTGATGAGACGGCTCGTCATGAGCCGACTCATCTGGATCTACACGTTTTGCAATACCACTATACAGGCCTGTGGTGTTGAAAGGGTTAAAGGTATATGTACATGCCTTCTCAGTAGGCACAAAATGTTCTTTATAGGAATTAAATATGTGTATAATTGTGTCACTAGTACTATTTATTTTATTGATAGTGACTCGCAGTGGTATCAGGCTATTTTCATATGCAAATGATGATTGCACGTCAAAAAATAAATATGTACCGTTAAGTTACGACCCACTGACATTTTGCCAAGTATGGCCAGCAAATTCCGTCCCAAATTGGTATGGAGTTATGGCGGACACATACCTGGACCCCCTTCGGGTTGCCTGGTGTATTAATTGACAGGGTAGACTATCTGGGATTATCGGAAATTGAACCTAATCCCTCTCCATATATTCGACCATTGAAGTACTCGTAGAGTCAATAGGTTGGCTCTTGATCAGATGTCTGTCTTCTCTGGAATACGATTAGTCTGTCAATGCTCCAGATAAGTTTTGTATCTAAAGAGTATTATACCCCCATATTTCAAATTCAATGCGTATATTCAATGCGTATTTAATTTTACAAATGTATTATTGATTTTCTTCCTTATTAAATAGGGAACAAATGATAAAAAAAATAAAAAAATTCACTTATTTGAGCTGCAAAAAGCAAACACTCGTGCTTGCTTTTTGCATCTGAACTAAGTAAATTTTCAAGTTTATTACACTATTTTCACTACTCAATTTGAAAATCAATGCGTATTTTCACATTGCTGTCAGTATTTTGTACTCCCACTTTTGATAATCAATACATATTCTGCTAAAATAAGTGCGTAAAATACGCCTATGCGCACCTTATCTGCAGCTCTGGTCCGTGACCTCATTCCATGTGGAATGTGTAAGGTCAAACATGGGTGAGAAGCACAATTTGCCTGGTTAAAGTGGTCTCAGATGTGGTTGAAATGTGAGCAAAACAGTTGGTAAAACAGCTTTTTAACGGTGGATTTGTATCGGTTTTATGAACACCCGATGTATGGGTGACCGGAAAAAAGAAATTAACATTTATTTTGTTATTGAAATAATAACTAGTATTGTAAAGCTAAATATAGAATTCATATTTCCCACTGATGCGCTGCACTAGTAGCCATGTGCCTTGCTTTGTCTAGACACTACGTCATCGACTACGTCACAGATAGTATTCAGTTCTCGCATATTTTAATTTGGTTATTTTTTATGAACGTAGATTATAAGGTTTGATCATGTCCAGCCGTGTGCAAACGTTTGCTGTGGCCCTCGGGAACTGTTTGAACCCCAAGGCCGCAGGCCGCGGGTTCAAACAGTTCCCGAGGGCAACAGCAAACGTTTGCACATGGCTGGACACGTTATTGGTACATTTCCAACAAAAAATTGATGTAATTTGAGCATTATATTCAGTATTTTCAGTACTTTTATAAATCGTCCCATTCACGTAGATAATTTTCAGTATTCATATTCCGGAGCTGCGTCATGAACGTCATGAATGTCATGAAGTAGTGACGTCATGAAGGCACTTCCGCGTAGTGACGTCATGAAGGCACTTGGTCTACGCGCGGCCCCGGAATGAGCATTGCCTAAAGCCATATGCAAACATATGTGCAAACAACGGAAACCATGTAACAATGTGTGTTAAGGTATTACAGTGTTTATGGTGATCATATAGAAGTGTACAATGCTCACCATATCTTGTAATAAAGCTTTTGAGGTGTTTCAAACAAGTTTGTCTTTGTGTCTTATCTGCAGTGAAGCGATTGCCAGTAGTAACCATGAATCGGTTACAGGGATTACGTCACTACTCGCATGGTTTTCCAATAGATCTATGATTCAATAGACCTACAGTCAAGTTCAATTTAGCATGAAATTTCCGCGAGGAGTTGATGTTTACGATATCAGAAGCTGACATTCAAATGTGATAATTAGCTGACAAACACAAGTTTGTGACTAGCGACAAGTTGCAACTGTATTCCTACAACATTTATTAACAGATCTGTAGCCTATTTCATCAACATTCCAAAGTATACTTTAGTAGCAAAGTATACTTTGAGGGAGAAATTTTCAATTTTATGATAAATTTATTAATTTTTATTATACTGAATTTATTACATTATCACAGCCAATTAATTTGGCTGTGATAATGTAATAAATTCAGTAATAATTCTGCATACTTTTAATCATGAAATATATGCATTTGTTAGTTTTATATGAAATAATGCATTTCAGGAAAAATAAATGATTACTCCCTCAAAGTATACTTTGCTAGTAAAGTATACTTTGCAATGTTGATGAAATAGGCTACTGAACTATTTTTGTGACATGCATATTCAGAAGTGTCATCTGAGACACAGCCACTTTAACCCTTAGACCGCTACACACAACAATTGTCGTCTGCTGTTGCTTTTATATCTTGGCTGATTTCTCAATAAAAACAAATGTCAAAGCATGTTGTAAATTATGTTGTAAATTATTCTAAAGTGCTGTCAAAGCATGTTTTTGATGATAAAAATGGAAAATAGAAAATAAAAAATAAACAGCAGACGACAAAAAATTAAGATACAGGTTTAAGGGTTAAGCCCTAGAATAGTACTTAGTCCAAATTTTTAAATAAAATAGGGCATGTGACTGAATGAATGTGGCTTTTATTTTTTATTGAAATTTATGTAAAACTATAATTTTGTTTTTAAAAATACATGTACATGCAAATTTGTTAATTTTATAATTTATTTTAGGCGCGGTTGAGATTGAGAATCTTCAAATAGATTTACTTTGGCCTAATTTCACTGGAACCTCTATCTGTTGGACCACAGCGTCAAATTTAGACAGAATGTAACTGTTATTTGTCTATAACCTGGCACAATGGAGCGCCTCTCTAAACTTAACACACTGAGAGGCCCCCAGAGTGTCAGGTTTACAGGGCCAAGTGATTCTGGTGTGGCGAGGACCTGGTATCAGATCAGGATTATTCTGATTTCAGGGCTGAATATATAGTTTTTACATAGGGTATACACCTATGTATAGGGATCGCCTCCGACAGTTAGCCACGCCCCAGACCCCCCTCGATGCGGTGGTAGGTAGTGATATCTTGGAGTAACCATAACAACAAAATGCATTGTGTTACTGAACATTTAACTGTCATACGCAACCGCTAATTGAAAATAATATTATGAAAAACTGCTTGCACTGCACAATATCAACAACGGATGTTCTACGTACAAAAATACATCGGATTATTTTGTTGCGCGTGATTTGGCCCCATTTGCGGTCATCGCTAAATTTAGTAACAGAGTTAACTCCCCCCACGAATACTCTCCGAAACAAGCGACGCGTTTAACACACAAACTACATCAAGTTTGACCTTCCAACAGCCTATTTTTAAACTCACCCGACACCTGTGCGAAACAAAACTTGCATGTGTAAGTCTAACTGATGTTTAATCCTCATTCTCTCTCTATCGATGGATTTACAGCGGATTTTAGTGACATTCCCGAATTCGGCCTGATTGACATTTGTCTATGTTGGCCAATACACGCCAACATGAGTGTCAATTCTACGTTCAGGGAAGGGGGTCAATATTAAAGTCAGTATTTAAGGTATTAACTTACAGTCAGGGAACAAATTAATGACAGTATAACACATCCAGCGTATATTAATACCCATATTAATGCAAGTACTGAAATACGACAACAAAAAATCTAACAAGTTTGGGCTTCCGTACATTAAAAATTTTGTCAGCGGTTTCTCCAATGACTTCATTTGTATGTTTTAATATACTCGATCTGGGGCCAACTATTTCATTCACAAAACAGAAGTAAACTTGACGATGTACCGATAAGGCATTTTCAGGCGCGACACCGCTTCCGTGGCGGAATTATTGTAACTATTGCTCTTCAATCAGTTTTCAATATATCTATAATGATCATAGATATCTGGAATCTGTATACTTGAATTGATGATGTCTTGTATATGTGTTACCGTATCTTTCTGATATTGCTATGCATAATCTGTAATGTTGTTGAATGTTTTGGTACATACTGTAGCAGTGCCTACTGTACTTCAAGTTGTGCCATATCAATAGTTTACCCCTTAACCATTAAAACGCTGAAAAATAAAATTGCCGTCTGCTCATTTTGTATATTTTAATCTCTTTAAAAACTTGTTTTGGTAGCGCAGTAGAATCGTCTCAGTATGTTTTTGAGGAGAAAATATAAAAATATTTAAAACAGCAGACGACAATTGTCGTTTCCAGCGCTTTAAAGGTACATGCCCACTCAGTTAAAGCCCAAAATGTCATTTATAGGAATTAAATAAGTGTATAACTGATAGTGACGTGCGGTGGTATCAGGCTATTTTCATATGCAAATGAGGCATGATATTGTTTAATTATTTATACTAAAGAAATGCGTCACCTGAACAAATAATATTTTCGACAGATTTTAAAGTATGATCATTGCACATCATAAAATAAATACAGAGATTAAATAGTAATGTTCGTTAACATTTTAAGCAAACACGGTTATCGCCCCTGATATCAGTGTGTAAATTTACGTCTGATATAAAATGTATAATAATGCCAATCAGTACGTGGGATAATGGCGCATGAATGTTTATTTTGCCAGGAAATGTCTCAGATGATGTCTCTGATGTAAAGAACATTTTGTACCTACTGAGTGGGCATGTACCTTTAAGGGTTAATGAAACTGCAACACCAACAATCAATCAATCAATCAATCTAGTTTAATCGTGTAGTACCCTATGTTCAGTACTTTCAGTACTTTGATTTTATTGTAAATATGCAGTTCTCATTTTGGGATTTCCCTCCCATTTGTACAAGTATTATAGGGGATTTAGTACTAAACCCATTGACCGGCCTTAAATGACCTTAGCTGTTGATAGGCCGTTAAACCCCAACAAACAAACTAACAATTATCCTTATCGGCTTCAGGAGTGAGCTAGGAGATCAGTAGCATATTTCACCAACATTGCATCTAGGAAAGTATACTTTGAGGGAGAAATTTTCAATTTAAGGATAAATTTATTAATTTTTATTAAACTGAATTTATTACATTATCACAGCCATTTTGGCTGTGATAATGTAATAAATTCAGTATAATAATTCTGCATACTTTTAAGCATCAAATATATGCAACGGTTAGTTCTATATGAAATAATGCATTTCGGGAAAAATAAATGATTACGGTACTCCCTCAAAGTATACTTTGCTAGATAAGTATACTTTGCAATGTTGGTGAAATCGGCTACTGAAGTTTCAATATCCACAAATGCCATAAACCCCACTTCTACAGTCACAGCGAAATTTCACTGTAATTCCGGCATTTGAGCATTTCCAGTCGTGTATTTACGAACTAACTGATGTTTTCTGATTACCCACCCAGCTTTGACAGTTTCTCCTATAACCCAATACATACCATGTTTACAAAAAAAGACAGTGTGATAATCTTTATCTGCCCATTATGATCTTGTCAACATTGAAATAGATGACCGATAATGGCCTTATGTACGAAATAAACTAATCTACTAATCTATGGTTATCATTCTTGTTTTACTGTCCTATTTTACATCAAGTCACTACTTTAAAGGCACATGCCCGCTCAGTAGGCACAGACTGTTCTTTATAGGAATTAAATACGTGTATAATTGTGTCACTATTACACCAGTTCTAAAAATTACGAGTGCCCGCTATACAGATATAATCATTTAGTAATAATTATTTTGAGTGACTCGCGGTGGGGTGGTATCAGGCTACCGGTATCTTCATATGCAAATGAGGCATGCTATTTTTTAATTATTTATACTAATTAAATGGATCACCTGAAAAATAATGTTTTCGACAGATTATGAAGTATCATTGCACATCAAAAAATAAATACAGAGAATAAATAGTAATGTCTGTTAACATTTTAAGGAAATGCGGTTATCACCCCAGCTATCAGTGTGGAAATTTTCGTCTGATATAAAATGTATAATAATGCCAATTAATATGTGGGGTAATGGTGACTGAATGTTTATTTTGCCAGAAAATGTCATATCTACAGAATATACAAAATGATCTGTCTGAATATGTTATAACCTGGCATTTTGTGCCTACTGAGTGGGCATGTACCTTTAACCCTTACATAGCTATATTAATTGTTTGTCGTCTGCTGTTTATTTTCCATTTTTATCATTAAAAACATGCTTTAACAGCACTTTAGAATAATTTACAACATGCTTTGACAGCCCTTCAGAATCATTTTCATTGGAAATGATTCTGAAGTGCTGTCAAACCATGTTTGTATTGAGAAATAAGGCAAGATATAAAAGCAACTGCAGACGACAATTGTTGTGTGTAGCGGTCTAAGGGTTAACCCTTACAATGTATAATTAGATTTTGCTGTCTGCTGTTTATGTTTTATTTGCAATTATAGTCATGAAAAAACATGGTTTGACAGTACTTTATAATCATTTCCAATGGAAATGATTCTAAAGTGCTGTCAAACAATGTTTTTACTGAGAAAGAATACAAAATATGAAACAGCAGCAGACGACATTTACGGTTCTGGCCTTTTAAGGGTCAAGAACATTGTTATCAATGTCCTAATACTTTTGTAGTATCTTTATTGTATCATTAAAATGTTATTTGTGTCACCTACAGATGCCCAGCGATGATCACCAATCGTGCAGCGCAATACACAACCATGGATGCACAGCAGGAGGAGCCATAAGGACAAACCAGCCAATCAAAATGAGTGTTACATAGCAGAATGACAAAAGTGGGCGGAGCTTACCATTAAGGTATGGGGATCAGCGGAGTGTATTGATTACTTCTAGTAAGTGTGTCAACGTGGTTAGTAAAGGCAAGAATATAGACTATAGTGTCATCTACGGCTAAATGCTACAGGTTTATCATACAATAGTGTATTGTTGGATTGAAGGCTAACATGTGACAATTATCAAGGAAAGGCTATTAAAGTGCGAACGATTCAACAAAACATTGAAGGTGGAAAGATTTAAAGGTTACAAGCTACTGTATGTTTATATGAATTAATGTTGCGATATTATCTACTTAACATTCCAGAGCATTTAGCTTCTTCCTTTATGACTCATAAACTTCAATGTAGTTTGACTTAATATCGTGATAAATTGATGTTTAATTGTAAATCTCCTAACTGATGTGTAACAACTAGTATATTATGGATTGTCCTCAGATAACTTGTAAACTAAACGACACACTGGTGTAATTGTGAAAGTATAAGGGTATTGTATTGAACAGCTAACTATTGCTGAAGAAGCATCTTTCGAAACGATCGTGGGATTTGTGAAGCCTTGGAAAGTATACGATACAGTGAGCGAGTGTAGAATATATTAACGATATACAGCTACCAGGATTTGGTTGCGGAAATGTAACGCGAGCATCACGTTGGACAATACAGGTATGTGTGTTTCCCACGTTGTCATTTCACTTGTCGCATAAGCAGGTATCATAGTCGCTATTGTGGGTTGTATTGAATGTGGGAGCCCGGAAATTGGTCGTATAGCCTATACATCACTTTCGTACTAGTATACTAACTAGAGAATACCTGACTAGTGTCATTTGATATCAAGTTTATCAGGCAATGCTAGGAAACGCATAGGAATTCCGACGCTTGCCAAGGAATTTGTACCGTTTCCGAGCCGAGCCTGATAAACATGATATCAAAAGACAGTAGCCTGGTATTCTATTTATCAGGTAACGTTTTATGCTCGAAAATTACGCTATCTATGGACAGAAGACGGACTTGTTTGTGTGATTGCGTCATTCGGTAACATTACGTGACAACATCCGACCAATGGAACGTCAGTTTTCGTTTTGTTGTAACCCAAATGTTTGTATCAGGTTAATGCCTGATACAGCAATATGTTATCAGTAAGTACGTATTCAGTCAATACAGGGCAGGTTACCTGATAACATATTATACCTAGGTCTCCAATCCAAGGGGACAAGTTAACCCATTGCATACCGTACTTGGGCTACACAACTTTTTTGCACGAAAATGTAAATAATTCTCTTAACCCATTACAGACGGGATACACTTTTAGTAGTATGAACCTTTTGAGAGAAAAATATCCCTATTTTCTTTATATCCTTTCGAAAATATATGTTGTTGCCACTCATTTGAACCGTCTCAATGAGACGGTTCATATGAGTGGTAACAACATATACCTTTTATCGATGAGTGAACAAATAATGAGATTTTTTCAACAAAAATCATAGTATCCTTAAGCTGAAATAGGTTAATCATGCACAGAAGTATATATTGTTATCACTCATTGGAACAGTCTCACCGAGCCGGTTCAAATGGGTGGAAACAATATATACTTTTGAGAAGAAGTAAGAAAAATAGCAGAAGTTATTTCAATGTGTTCATACCCTGTATATGTGTATTCAGCATGTACTGGGTTCAGGGTTTAGACCCTGTCTCTTCTAATGAATGGGTGTGTCCAATATGGGCGGGTTGAGGTGCGGAAGTGTCCCTCAGGCTCGGTTGAGGCAAAACACTGTTACTAAATATAGATGCAATTGATCTCATAGAGTAGGACCTTGTGCAGTCTGATGACAATCCACACTGGTTGAAATGACACTTTGTCAACACCAAAATCCCTTTACTAACGTTACCTGTTGCAAGAACATATCTTATCTAGAGGTCTTGGCACAGTTTCGGTAGATCTAGCTCATGTGATATTAAGGTCTCATCATTCCATATGTTAAACCATATGTTTACTAAACATTACACAACTTAACATGCACATCAAAGTTTCGTATTCGTCTGATGGCGCGTTTATTCAGTTGTTTATGTCATTTATTTTGTCTACGCCATTTGTAGATGACATCGGTGATAGGACAATAAAAATATTGTTTTTTATTCTCCGGAATGAAGATTTGATTTGATTTGGTTCATTTCTGTCTAGTTGTCGGTTATCTGCAGTGACGTTATCATGGTAAATTGATGTTCTCAACGGGCTAACCAAGCAAACATTCAACCAACCAAGCAGCCATTTTGCCAACCATACAATATGTAAGTCACATGAACCAAACAACCAACGGACAACTAACCTGCCAACCATACAACCAACCAACTACATGTATTAATCAATCAATATGTCGGTCAACCAACAAACGACCAGTTAACTCTTTGCATGCTAGCGGTGAAAATAACATCCAACAAATTACGAGTATATTTCTTATTTCTCTTTGTAAATATGTCTTGCAATTTCATTAGAATTGAGTCCAATGCATGAGAATCTTCAGCAGATCAGCCGATTTCAGATAATTTTGTCATAATTTGCGTTTTCAAAATGAGTCAGAATCAATCAAATTTGATAATTTTATAAGTGGGGTGAGGGGGTTTCATTGGATTTTCAGGTGTTTTCAGTGACAGCCATGCTTATGCCTGAATACTATGTCGACAAACCAATCAACCAACCAGTTATCAATCAGACCAATCAACCAACCAACCAAATAACAATTGAACCATTAATAAATCAAGCAATCAATCAACAAATCAATCAGTAATCATTCCAATGAACTGGGTTTTTTGGTTTAGAGAGGTTCCACTGTACCTAATATTCAGAGACCTTGGGCCCGTTTCACTCTTAACTTTGTTCAACTAAAATGTTCATAAGTGCAAATTTAGGATCGTCTAGAATTTTCAATTGATAGATTTATATTTATTGAGCATGCAGCCTATGCTCAGTAAATGTTAATCCAATAATCGTTTACAAGAATACAATGTTAATGTGAAATTTACAGATACCATAATTTTGCACTTACAAACATTTTAGTCGTACAAAGTTTAGTGAAACGGCCCCCTTATGAGCCAGAAATCCGCCATGGTTGCAGCAAGTAATACTGAAGCTCGGATTGATTTTAAGTCGTCAATGTGGTATATCGCGGGAACAAATCGTCTGATTTGCCCTCGAGTATTCCGACAAATTAGTTCTTAAAATGTCTTGCCACTGAGCCAATGTTTAACTTGACATTTGCAATGAGCAGATACGTCGGTCCGATTTACTGTTGTGTATTATAGATGGAATCGATGTTAATGCTGTCGTTTTCGCTGACTTCGAAACAGTAGCGACATAGAAAATATCAGGCTAGTGTCTTTTGATGTCGAGTTTATTAGGCATGGAAAAGAACGCGGTCGTGTTACGTTACAATGTTAAACTAACGTCATTCAGTAATGTTACCTCTCCTTGGCAGCCATTTTTAATTTTGGCATTCTGTCTCCTTGTTCTTGTGTTGACTCAAGTTCTATTTGACAGATCGTGATCAAATTCAGTATGCATATTTACCACGGCAAGAGGTAGAACCCTATTGATTTTCAAAACTTTTCGATGAATTATCTCCCCATAGCAGTAATTTTCGCATTCTGTATCCTTACTCTTGCAATAACTCTCAAGTTCTACTTGACAGATCTTAACCCTTAGCCTGCTGATCGCGAAAACTGTCGTCTGCTGTTGCTTTATTTTTTGCCCTGTTTCTCAATAAAAACATGGTTTGACAGCACTTTAGAATCATTTCCATTGGATTTGAAATGATTCTAAAATGCTGTCAAACCATGTTTTTGACGAGCAGACAACAACATTTCATTCAGCAGGCTAAGGGTTGATAAAATTCTGTACACATGTCTATCATCGCAACAGGAATAACCCAAATAATTTTCAGTGAGTTATCTTTCCTTGTTGTCCTTTGGTGTCTTGCCGGCAGGACTCTGACATATACTCTATATGCTATGGCACTGGATATGATGAATTTTCTAAAACATTGTCTGTTCATAATCAGTGTCTGTGTGACATGACTCAACCTGAATCTAAATGACCAATCTGTTTAATAATGTAGTAGTGATAATGTCTGTGCCTGACCCTGCTAGCACTCTGTAAGGCTTCGGAGACATGCAATTTACCCTGATGCTTGTCAATGGTCGGATCGTGTGGGAAAATGGGATTTTAGACTTGTGCGTTTGCAACCAGCATGGACCCAGATCAGCCAGCAGGTTCTCTGTCGGCTGATCAGGGTCTATGCTGTTTGGAGGTGAAACGTAGTTTCTGTAGATATATGTATTTGGCTGACACTGAACAGAACTGCCAGAGGTTGAGAATGTGTGCTTTTCTGTTATACATTTTTTTATTTAAAAAAAATATGAACTACGGTTGTCGCCCCTGATATCAAGAGTGGCAATTCACGTTTGATGCAAAAGTATAATTATGCCGATTAACACATCCGGTAATGGTAAATGAATGTTTATTTCGCCCCAAAAATGTGATATTTAAAGAATGGACGAAAACAAATATGTATCTCTATATTTCAACCAGGTTTAACCCTTACACTGCTGAATTAAATTTTGTCGTCTGGTGTTTTTATTTTATTTTTTTGTGCAATTATTGTGTGTAGCGGTCTAAGGGTTAACTCAAAATATTTTTTGCAATCCTCTGGACTTTGTTACGAGTGTGGACTGTATTTTGCATATAATATAAACCAAACGACAGACCGTTGTAGATCTAAGCTGGTTGTCATAGCGATGTTATTCCATTTCTCATTCACAGATTTATTAATGGACTGACAGCAAATGAGTCCTTGTCCAGTAAGATACCCCCCAGGGACATGCACATGTGTGAACACAATCACTTTGACCGTATCCTGAACATGTGTAATTGTCAACTCGCAAATTCGCCTTTCTTGGAGAACCTTGCCACAGTCTAACCCTTAAAATGTGGGGAAATAAAAATTGTCGTCTGCTGTTGTTTTGTGCTTTTTCTAAGGGGACACTTTCAGAATATATTTTAACCCTTTAATAGAATGCAGGAAACAAAATTGTTCATCTGCTGCTGTTGTTTTATATTTTGTCTTCTTTCTCAATAAAAACATAGTTTGTGGGGGTGGGGGACAACATTGTTGTCTGCTGTTGTTTTGTGGGGTGGGGGCAACACATTTTGTTTGCTGTTGTTTTGTATTTTGTCTTCTTTCTCCATAAAAGCTCCATAAAAGCATAGTTTGACTGCATTTTAGTGTTTTAGAATGCGGGGAAGTAAAAACTGTCGTCTGCTGTTGTTTTGTAGGAGGGGAGGACAAATTTTGTTTGCTGTTTTGTATTTTGTCTTCTTTCTCCATAAAAGCATGGTTTGACTGCATTTTAGTTTTTTAGATGCGGGGAAATAAATTGTCGTCTGCTGTTGTTTTGTATACATGTATGTCTTATTTCTCAATAAAAACATGGCTCGACAGCACTTTAGAATGGAAATGATTCTAAAGTGCTGTGAAACCATGTTTTTGATGAGAGAAATGAAAAATAGAAAATTTACAGCTGACAACAAAATTTAATTCGACATTGTCAGGCTAATCTTTCTTGTACATGTCTGTCGAGCATTGTGAAACGAACAGCTGTTTATATCCTGTTCTATATATAGAACTCGGAGATCCAGTGGTCGAATTACAATCAATAAATGGCTCGTTTGAACCCTGTCACATTCGTAAAACATTATCGTTTTATATTGCTCTTAAACATGCAACACTGTTCATTGATATGTGAAATCGGGTTAGAATTTCATGATTTTGATTTCGTCTTGTGTAATTTACTTTATTATCTCCTCGCCGATTGGCAAGAGGGGATATAGCGTTAGTCCATGTACGTACGTACATACGTACGTGCATACATAAAGTTTTTTTTTTTTTTTTTTCAATAACTCATGAACATCTTCACTGATTTTGATAATATTTGGCCACAATGTGTGTCTAGGGATGATGCTTTGTTTTGCATACGACTCGCGTCCGACCGCCCAAGGTCACTGTGGAGTAATTTTCATATTTTTAGATAAAAAACACCCCCGTTTCATAAATGGACTTGTCTGAAAATCGTTTTGTGACGATTTGATTGGTCGCAAAATTATCATATCAAAACCCATGGCATTCCAGTTAATAAGGGGTGAACAGGTTAACCCTTTCAACACCACAGGCCTGTATAGTGGTATTGGCAAAAGGTGTAGATCCAGAAGAGCCGGCTCATGACGAGCCGTCTCCTCAGGATCTGCACTTTTCGCAAATATTTTTCATATTTTTAGAACAAAAACACCCCCTTTTTATAAATGGACTACCGGTAGTCGGAAAATCATTCTGTGACCATTGGATTGGTTGCAAAATTAACATATCACAGTCCATTCCAGTTACTTAGGGGTGAAAGGGTTAATTAAGCCAGTAGCTCCAACATATAAAAAATATTATAGGTTACCATACCTGCATAGATTCTCCTATATTTGGCGCCTGAATAAATGCAACATTTATCAAAATTCGGAAATATAAACCAGACCGACGACCATCGGCCTGCTTCTTTACTGGGCTATATACCGGGTATGGAAGATGTTCGAGTCAATTCCCACCCTTAAATATAAGCGGAATGAATAGAACATATCAATTCAAACATGTCTATGCAATATAATGTCATTATTTCATGTCCATTGTCCATGTAACACCATAAAGCCAGTATTTCCTGTGAATCAGTTGTCACTGACCTTTGACCTGGTTTGTCATCGGCAGCATCAGTCTCAGCAGAGCTCCAGACAAGGTGCGTATTGGCGTATTGTATGCACTTATTTTAGCAGAAAACGCATTGATTAATACCAAAGGTGGGAATTCAAAATACGCATTGATTTTCAAATTGAGTACTGAAAATACTGTAATAAAGTTGAAAATTTACTTAGTTGAGCTACAAAAAGCAAACAGTGTTTGCTTTTTGCAGCTCAAATAAGTGAATTTTTAAGTTTGTTTTATTTTTCATCATTTGTTCCTATTTAATAAGGAAGAAAATTAATAGATATAAATTTACAAAATAAAAATCTTCCAATGAGCGAGCATATATGTATACGTGTATAAAATACCGGATGTTACTCTGAACAGACAGCAAACATCTGCAGTCTGTGACCACAGTTCAATCGGTTATATCTCTGCAACAACAATAAATGATGATTTTATTCATTTAAATGTGAAACAATCACGTCATTATAACATTAACTGCATCAGAATATATTGCAAATTAATATCAATAGCCATTTGACAATAATTGTATGTATTGTGAGGACCAATAATGTGAATCCTACCAGAACGGGAATAAGCACGGTCTGATCGGCTTCAACACTATATGTCGCTGACTTTGTTATACATGTTTCTTATTTATTGATACAAAAAATAAATAAACGGGTTTTCCACCGACAATTCAAAAAAAAAAAAAAAATAAAAAAATCTCGATACCGGTAATACAGTTGTAAAAGTAAAATATGCATTGAATTTTAAATATGGGGGTAAAATACAAAACTTATCCAGGGCACGAAAATTCTTGAAATTTTTACTCGTCCTTTGACAGGAATGGCAAAATTAAGAAATCTACATAATACAAAAATTGAAATTTCCACTCGTCCTGCAGGCATTTCCACTCGTCAGGATGAGTGGACGAGTGGAATTTTCGTGCCCTGATATCTGGAGCTCTGAGAATCAATAATACAGCTGTAAAGTAAAATACACGTTGAATACACAACTTATCTGGAGCCCTGAGTCTGTCTGACTGCTGTGACAGATTCAGTTCAACTATGTAGGAATTAGACAGGGTTGAAAGCTCCGAGGTGGTGAGCTGTGGTTAGATTTGACTGGTTACTATTGGTACCTGTTATTTTAAAAATTGTTCGGTGTTATTTTAGTACTTGGTGTTAGAAACTGTGTCACAAGTACACATTGGGGTCATGCACGTAAATGGTAGACAAATTACTGATTTTGATGTAGTTGGGTTTGACAGGTTACCGCTATTGTTGTTATTTTAGACCAAGTTCATTCTGAATACTCCTATGGGGTATGAACAATTTGATTTTTTTTTGCTATTTATTTTTATTTCTGTTCAAAAGTATATGTTGTTACCACTCATTGGAGCCGTCTCAATGAGACGGTTCCAATGAGTGGTAACAACATATACTTCTGTGCAGAATTAAGATTTTTTTCTTGTGAAAAACTGTGTAGCCTCACAAGTACACATTGGGGTCATGCACGTAACTGGTTGACAAATTACTGATTTTTGTTGTAGTTGGGTTTCACAGGTTACTATTATTGGTGTAATTTTAGACCAAGTTCATTCTGAATACTCTAACCCTTTCCCTGTTTTGCGATATTTCGACTCTTCCAAATCGAAAACATCTGAATAAAAGAATCAAATGCTGGGTCAAATGATGGTTAAATTATCTGATAGAGTAGAAAACATTGTGGGAAAAGGAAAAGTTACAAGCAATTTCTCCTTTTCCCACAATGTTTTCTAAAGACATCTTCTGCAGAGGCGTGAAAAGTCATTTCTATCAGGGAAAGGGTTAATTAAACAAACATATGTCCCATTTCTCAATTCTAGTGCTTACTATGCACAATGCAATTTAACTCCGTATTTTCTTAGAAATCTATATTTCAGATTATAGTGTTGAAAACCGTGGCATCAAATATGTGACTGTGACTGGAGAAATATGGCTTATGGGATTTGTAACCAGTGTAGTTCCAGATCAAATAACACACTTCTGTAGTCTGATAACAATCTATATTCCTTGTTAGAAGCATTACGGGTGTTTCATTGATGGAATGGCAAACAGTGCAGATCCTGATCAGCCTGTGCGGATGCACAGGCTGATCTGGATCTTCACTAGTCGCATGTCATAAGCCCAATTTCTCCAGCCACATATGTATAACGTTTTTCGATGTGTCATAGTTGGTGTGCATGTATTACTTGTACAATAAAGCAATTATGCGAATGCGATGTAGATGTGCACGTGTGTGAGGTACATTACATACCAAGTTTTATGTTACGCTCATGAACTCATGAACCGCTTCACCGATTTTGATAACATTTGGTCACAATGTGTGTCTATGGATGGTGCTTTGTTTTGTATATGACCCAAGTTGGACCGTCCAAGGTCCAGGTCACTGAGGACTTTATTTCTTTTTATTAAGGCTGCCAGCGATGGTTAATTTAACGATCGGGGTTCATCCTTACCGGAATTCCGACTGGAGACCTGGTTTGGCCCTCACATACGTCTTTGGCATATTGTATGTGACAGTTAAATCTGGTTATATCCCTTATGTGAGTATTATGATTATTCGTAATCCTATTTTTGGGGAAGGAGCCAAGTGACTTTTGTGTGGTATGGACCTGGCACCAGGTCAGGTTATTTTAATTTCAAGGCTGAATATATTTTTTCTCGATGTAAATATTCCGTTCTGATTTTGGGATTTTTCCCCCAATGCAGGTTAAAATAGGATCGAACCCGTTTGCCAGGCCTTACATGACCTTAGCTGTTGATAGGCCATTAAACTGCCAATAAACAAACAAACATTGTCTTTTTACCCATTCAGCCGTAAATAACTGGAATGGAGTTTGCCTGGACTTGGACTTCCGACCAGTCCAAGTATCACAAAATGATTTTCAGACGTGTTCATTTATGAAAAGGGGGTGTGTTTTTCCATTATTTGCAAAAAGTGCAGATCATGATGAGATGGCTCGTCACGAGCCAGCTCATCTGGATCTACACTGTTTGCAAACACTGTTATAGAGGTATGTAGTGTTGACATTTATAACCCATTGCAGTGTTTTTGTATATGATTTGTTTTTGCTTTATTTCTCACATAAGTATTTGATGCTACCACTCATTTGAACCGTCTCCTGAGCCTTGCCAGATATGTTTTCCCATTCACGGCACTAACCTACTATTCTCTATCTATTTTCCTTATTTCTGAACCGAAATATATGTTGTGACCACTCATTTGAACCGTCTCGGCGAGACGGTTCAAATGAGTGGTCACAACATATACTTCTGATGAGAAATAAAGAAATTCTTGAGCCTTGCCGGATATTTTTCCCATTCACGGCACTAACCTACTATTCTCTATCTATTTTCCTTATTTCTGAACCAAAGTATATGTTGTGACCACTCATTTGAACCGTCTCGTCGAGACGGTTCATATGAGTGGTAACAACATGCACTTTCGAGATGAAATAAAAAACTTGGGTAGTTTTTCTTCAAATTTCTTATACGACCGTACTATGATTGTGACCGGTATGGGCTAATTTCTCGTTAATTTGACAGAGAAAACATTTCATAACCTCAGGTCCTAACTTCGTTCCCATGTAGGGATGCATTGTGGCCTAGGGGTTAGAACACCTGGCTTGTGGGTTCAAACCTCGCCTTAGGCATCAAACATACTTTCATAGCACATTGTATTTCCATCCCACTGGTCTGTCCGATGAGACTTTAAACTGTGGTCCCGTCTCTATATGACCCTAGCTGTTGGTGGGACGTTAAACCCATTCATTTTAACTTTTTTTTTTTCATTCCCGTGCATGGTGCTCTGGCCTTGACCTACATTGCCCATAGTTGGTCAAAAAGACAACCAAGCCCGTTTTCTCAAGGAAGTACTCAAACCAGACAAAGGGGTCACAATGGTTTGGGGGAGTGGAGGGTTTTGTTTCCAAAACAGGAAGCCCACAGTATGAGTAATACGGTACCCATTCAATTGACTCTGCTGTAAATGTACATGCTTGGATTTAACTCTTTGCATGCTGGGAAACTTGTGGGCTATAAATAGTTCAAAACTAGCGGACAAAAAATCATCATATTTTCTTTTATTTCTCCTTGTAAATATCATGAATATGTCTTGGAATTTCATTAGAATTGAGTCCTGAGGACTCAATTCTAATGACATTCCAAGACATATTTACAGAGAGAAATAAAACATATAGTCCTAATTTGTTTGGCGGATATTTTCGCCGCTAGCATGCAAAGAGTTAACAACGGTACTGGCTTGATGACCTTGCATGTCGTCTCCCAAGAAGAGGAGAAAGGAAGGAGGTGGATACAGAGGAAACTGGCTCCAGAGGGGCTAGCTCGTATTAGAATAGTCCCCTCTGGTTCTTTAACGTGCCGGGACAGACTCTCCTTCAAATCTGATACACGGGACCGCCTTTTAAAGTCCCCATCCGAAAGGACTAGTAGAGCAGGAAATACTAAGTGTCTCAGAAATACTGGCCAAGAATCAAACCCGGGTCGCCAGCGTGGCAGTCCGACGGTGTTACCCCTCGGCCACGGTCTGCTCGTTTCTCTACCCACTGTTATAGTAGGCCATATATGCCTGGGATACAGTGTATTGTATTATATAGTGGACCTTATCCTAACTGGGCACCCTGGGACCTTCCTTGTATGTCTTCTGAGACTTTTAAACTGCAAGGGTTGGAGAGTTGATATTTGGTATGTAGCTTCCTACTGATGTGCAAAGTAAATTTCTGTGTATGTATGTGCCAAATGAATATAAATTTATTTACTTGAGGTATGGATTGTCTCCCCCTTTGCAATTTGGAAAAGTGGAGGTGGAGCGCCATCAACTATTCTCTACTTTAAGCATTATTAAAATAGTATATGTAGTTTGTTCTGGATTTTATGATGTGGCCCACTATTGATCATCAATATATCATTCCACCCCAACCCCAGACATTTTGTGTTCTACCAATATAGAGGGATGGGCCATGGCCTAGGGGATATAGCATTGGCCTTGTGAGTTGAATCCCCACCCTAAGCGTGAAACATACTTGCATTGTATTTCCACCAATGCCACTGGTCTGTCAGATGAGAGTTTAAACTGTGGTCCCCTCTCTATATGACCTTGGCTGTAAAGGGGCATATCAGGAATTTTTGAAAAAATTATAGGAATGAATGGCCTTTTTGTGGAATTTATCGGGGTATAAACGTGGAAAAGTCGCGGGAATACTGGACGAAGCGACAAAAAAGTTACAATTTTCGGAAAAAAAATAAATTCCACAAAAAGGCCATTCATTCCTTATAATTCCAGCATTTGAAATAAATTCATCAAGAAAATGTGTTTATTTTCCGTTTTCTTAAGAATTATTTTAACTGCGCCTGACGGTTACGGAAAGTAGTTTGGTGTGGGAGTTTACTGGGATATAAATTTTGGACAGAGGCTTGCTACGGACCAATCAAATGTTAGGGAATTTTGTAAATATTTTTGTGCTGGAATTATAATATAATAAATAAAAACGTGTTTTCATGATGGCCCTGTGTAAAGTGGTTTAATTGAAGATATATGATGCTACTAGGACTGCTGGGTTGTTTCTACATGTGTTTTCATCATGGCCCTGTGTAAAGTGGTTTAATTGAAGATATATGATGATACTAGGACTGCTGGGTTGTTTCTACATGTGTTTTCATCATGGCCCTGTGTAAAGTGGTTTAATTGAAGATATATGATGCTACTAGGACTGCTGGGTTGTTTCTACATGTGTTTTCATCATGGCCCTGTGTAAAGTGGTTTAATTGAAGATATATGATGATACTAGGGCCGCTGGGTTGTTTCTATTTTCACCCATATTTATACATAAATATCGGATTTCCTATCTTGTTGTGTTCATTCAGACAGTAGAAAATCTGATACTTACGTACCGATATCGGTGAAAATTGAAACCACCCAGCTGTCAGTATCGTAATATATCTTCAATTAAACCACTTTACACAGGGCCATGATGAAAACACATTTGTATATATGTTATTTTTTCAAAAAATCCTGATGCCCCTTTAAACCCATCCATTCACTTTTTCCACCAATATAACCAGTGAGTGGCCCATACAAGTTGATGAATATCTTGAATGAATGTAACGCAGGGAGAGTGATTTATCTGTTGAGCATGATGTATTGTATTGGGCGGATGGCTGTGAAAAGGTACCTTTAACCCTTAGAATGCGGGAACCGAAAATAGTCTGCTGCTGATAATTCATATTTTGTCTTTTCTCTCAGTAAAAAAGATGATTTGGCAGCATTTTAGAATCATTTCCATTGGAAATGATTCTAAAGTGCTGCCAAACCAAGTTTTTGATGAGAAAAATGGAAAAATAAAAAATATTCAGCAGACGACACAAATTAATTCAGCATTGTAAGGGTTAATAGAATGTTTGCAATGTTTGCTTAGCAATCAATCTCACAGTCACACAGTGTGGCTATGGTCAACCACGTTTTCAAACAACAGTGAAGGTAATTCTGTGACTGAACGGCGAACAGCGCAGCCACAGACCAGCCTGCGCAGATGCGCCGACTGGTCTGGGGCTACGCTGGTCGCCAGTAGCCGATTTCATCAACATTGCCAAGTATACTTTTCTACCAAAGTATACTTTGAGGGAGAAATTTTCAATTGAAGAATAAATTTATTAATTTTTATTTTGGCTGTGATAATGTAATACATTCAGTATAATAATTCTGCATACTTGTTTTCATCAAATATATGCAGTCGTTAGTTCTATATGAAATAATGCATTTCAGGAAAAATAAATGATTACTCCCTCAAAAGTATACTTTGCTAGAAAAGTCTACTTTGCCATGTTGGTGAAATAGGCTACAGGTCCATTTTCTCATCGACGGCCCAATTCTATACATCAATATTCTGTACAACCATCAATTTCCACGCTCCGCTCATTTCTGTTCACCACAACCAGTTAGACTTAACCCTGAACCGACATAAGAACAAATAAATCTAAAGGAAGGAATAAACCCGGATACCGAGTCAAATTTCATACCTGTTTGCCGATCATACTACATTTACATCATTGACTGAGTAACGAACAGCGTAGTCCCAGACCAGACTGCACAGATGTGGAGGCTGATCTGTGACTACAATGGTCACAAAAGTCGTAAGGTCCCTTTTATCAACCGCGGGTACATAATCTAATGTATTGCTGCTTATGGTGATTGTTGGATATTGCAACAGGTTCACCTCATGTGATATGGGATGTATTTGACGTGTACGTCAGTATAGCACATACAGCTAGCTGGAGGCGTCGCAGCTGTGGGCGCAGGGGCCACAGTCGGCCCCAATATTTTGGCAAGCTGGGTGGAGGTTGTGTGGCCCTAATATTAAAAGACTTCCTTTGAACCGGTCACTTATGAAACTTGCGGCTGGTGAAATAGTGACTTTTGTACTGGAAAATCGAAATATCGAAAATCCAAAAAAAAATTCTTGGGTAAGTCCCCCAAACCCCGCTCTGCAGTGCGTGTTGCGCTTCGCGTGTTGCGCTTTGCGCTCTTAACCATTTTTTTACAAGGGGGCCTAGCAGTCCCAATGTTTCACAGATGCATGGTGTAGATTCTCACGCTGGTTGCACAGGTGGAAGACTCGGATCTGTGATTATCCCAGAAGATAGTACTGTACGAGTACAAGTGGGTGGGTAATGGATTTTTTGTAATGGGCATTTTTTTTTGTGTCACAGGTCTGAGTCTTCCACTGGTTGTGAGCAATTTGGACTAGCTCCATTTTTTCCAATTTATAGGCAACAGGTTGCACTATATCAATACATCAAAGTCAACAGTAAAAAATTCCGTAATAGTGTAAAATATAGAATAAACCTACAGAGCGTTGACGTTCATTATACTTCTATTGAGAGACAATTCTGCAATATGGCACAAAAATATTACCATAAACTTACCTGATATTGGAAATACCGACCATCGACCATCGTTTGTGTTAACTCTTTGCATGTTGGGAATGAAAATAATGGCTATACTCTCTAACTTAATAGCAAATGACAATTCATCAATGTCTTATTTCTCTCTGAAAATATGTCTTTGAATTTCATTAGTACAATTCCGATCGTTAAATTACCCATCGCATGCTCCAAACCAGTGACAATAAACAACCAATGACAAAAATCTGGGCAGGCCTTAATTCTCGGGGCGGGTGGGGATAAGAATCTATCATGTATTTTATAAGCCATCTTGTGACAAATTGGCCCTTCAAAAAAACAATTCCAACAGTTGTAGGTAGGCCTTGTAGCTCATGGTGTGTTTCACATGATTGCCTCAGGATTTAATCTGTTTGTATGAACAACATAGACGCTGATCAGATTGTACTGATGCTATTTTTATTTATTTGTTTTCAAATTAATTTTCAGGAAACATTTCTGATATAATAGCAACACATATTATCTAATCAGCTGGAGAGGATTTAAATAAGCTTGTTTTCAATCCAATCCCATTTGTATAGTACTGTATATAGTAACATTGACATTGACAATGAACTTGTAAACAATATGCAAATAAAATATGTTTAAACTAATCAGCTGGCTGTAGCCCATCCATATATAATATTACCATCCACATTATCTGTCCCATGCTGTGCGTTAGATATAATTGGCCTCAAGACCTCCACATGCCTGTGGTCAGAGGCTTTTAAACGTGCCTAATGAGGCTTATACCCACCACTCCCATTGTCCAGATATGGCTCATTTGCGCTAATTTGACATTAACCCATTTCAGTCTAAGGATATGATAATTTCTGTAAAAAAAAGTCTGATTATTTGGTTTATTTCTCCATCAAGGTATATGTTGTTACCACTCATTTGAACCGTCTCGTCGAGACGGTTCAAATGAGTGGTAACAACATATACTTTCGAGATGAAATAAAGAAAATAGGATTATCTTTTTTCATAAAAGTTTCATACTTCTATAATTGTATCCCAGGGTTAAACAGCAATTCCATTTCTGTTTCCATGAATGGGAAAGCATTGCTGTGTGACTGTGGCTGTGACTGGAGGAATCGGGTTTATGGTATTTATGGCTAATGTATAGTCAGATGACAGCCTGCACATGCAGTATAGGTCCACCACTTTGTGCTGACACGTTATTATTGTAAACATTATTGTAAACAAAGGCTATCAACAAAAAGTCAACAGTCGTCATAGATCACATTGTGTTTGTTATTGTTATAATACCGTGCTGCCGAGTGCATAAAGTTGAACCAGGGCTTCTAAAATTTTCAGTTTACCGGTTCTGGACCGATTTTTGAACTCCCAGACCGATTGAGATTTGAAAACTTGTCTTAAAAATCGGTCCGAGAAAAATTGCCAGTCGGTTGCTATTTCGCTATAAACCTTGTAAATTTACCATTTTTTGACCACCAAGTAATGTCCATTTTATGACACATATCCGCGGGGCCATGTCCGTGTTAAACCAGTGTCGAACAACTCGCAATGACAAGGTACGTCTGTCGTGTTAATAGCGTGACTCATTAGGGATCAGGGATTAGGGATCAATTGCTCCGACAATGGCCGACAGTCTGGACTCTGGACCAATTGGCATTCTGAAATTTTATAAGCCCTGGCATAAACGTAATACCAACGGTATGTAAACAGGTGACCCACTAGCATAATGGGTACACATGCCGTCTTTGATACAGCAGGTTCTGAGTTCGATTCCCATATAGGCAAATTGTGTTTATGTTTTTTTTATAGCATTTAATGAAATAAGAAAGAAAACTGCGGGCTCTTTGGAATGTTTATTATTAAAATGATGCATAATCTTGAAATGCACTCTGACATTTAGCTACATGTACACTTTTACATATCAGTTGTGTCTTACCTCATAACCCATAAGGAAGCCACATACCAACTACCTAGTCTCCAGCAACTACGGTTTTGTAACATTTATTTATCACAATAAACGTGACGGACTGACGTAAGAACAAACAGACGAATGGCGAAAAAAACAATAACAATATATACTTTTTCAATAAATAAATCAATAAATATTGAATTTTTAATAAATTAATTTCGTAGCGAGCAATAGCGAGCGAGAAATTAATTTATTAAAAATTCAATATGTGTACTATAACATACTTATTGTTTACCAGCCCACTCACGAAGCTCCGCCCTTAAGCGTGATTTCGAATAACTATACTAGCATGTGATTGGCGGTGTAACATGAAGTGAGTGTGTGTGGGTGGTAATATGCTATGCGTCTCGTGAACTGATGACACAAGGCGTAAACTCAGTTCTCCATATAGCGGCTGAACATTTACTGATTAATTTAATAGATATTGGCGAAAGTGTCGCAATATGCAATTGGTTGATACGAAATGATGTTCTTTCTTTGGTCGAGAAACTAGGGTAAACAATAAGTTAACTATGGGTATTTAAACAAAATTTATTTCAAAGACAAAATGCAGGTAAATGGTACAAGTATCATAAATATGTTGGGTATGTAATGTTCTATCCTTGGAAACTATGCGGAGTCTTGTAAAATTGTATTTTGGTATATCGGTTTTGACTAATTTGAGGGCGCGCTATCCATTTCCGAAAATGTCGCAATATGCGATTAATTGAGACGAAATGCTGTTCTTTCATTGGTTGAGAAACTAGGGTAAACAATAAAAATATATACGCGGGTTGTGGGATTCGAACCTGGGATAACATATTCAGTGACAGAACATGTTCAAGTCCTTACCAACTGCGCTACGGAAAAATCTGACAACTTGTATCGATAATAAATATATGATTAGTCGTCAGTCTTGAACAGACATGGGGAATCCCGAAGGAATTCCCTATATTATTTATAACTGATTGTTATGTAAACAAAAGCATGTAAACAACGCCATGACAAAGTTGTATTATTATACTCGCCTGGGCCCCGGTTGCTCGAAACCTCTCTTAGCTTAACAGACTGTTAAATCCTTAGCATTGCTTAAAGGATTTAACAGTCTGTTAAGCTAACAGAAGCTTTGAGCAACCGGGCCCTGATAATTTGTTTATTTGTGCTTCAGACTGAAGAAATGTGACTTATGGCATTCGTGACCAGTGTAGATAAAAATCAGGTTGCATATATCCAGTTTTTTTTTGCGATAATTAGTTTATGGTGGCTGTGACTGAAGCAATGTGGCTGCTGACTGTTGCGACCAGTGTAGATCCAGATAAACCTGTGCATCCATCGACACAGTTTGATCAGGATGTGCACAGCTCACCAGTCAATGAGTGGAACACTTGTCCTGCTCTAACCGTATAACAGTGTAGCTCTTATCACGACACAGGCCTACATTACCAGTTGCTTATTTCATCAAAATTACAAAGTATACTTATCTAGCAAAGTATACTTTGAGGGAGTAATCATTTATTTTTCCTGAAACGCATTTTTCCCGAATGGGCAATATAAAAGAATACGTACCTTGAATTGGAGGCGCCTCTGAAAGTTTCAGTATTTGTTGTTGTTGTTGTTTTTGTAACCACGTGATCGCGCACCTTGATACTTATCTAGCTAAATATACTTTGAGGGAGTAATCATTTATTTTTCCCGAAATGCATGATTTCATATAAAACTAACGACTGCATATATTTGATGATTAAAAGTATGCAGAATTATTATACTGATTTATTACATTATCACAGCCAACATGGCTGTGATAATGTAATAAATTCATAAATAAAAAATAATAAATTTATCTTTAAATTGAAAATTTCTCCCTCAAAGTGTGCGTAGCGAGATGAAATATACTTTGCCAGTTTGGTGAAATAGGCTACAGATCAGGAGCTAGACTGGTCACAAATCCCATAAGCCCCATTTCTCCAGCTACAGACAAATGTATTCATGTATTGCTTGTATTATTAAATACACTAAATTTGGTTTACCTCATAGGGCCCGTTTTTTTTTATTTGTTGGTTTACGGATTCTTTTTCCGCGAGATCGGGTCGGTCGGTCGGAAAAAAATAAAAATAAAAAAAAGTTTTTTCAATTTTGTTATTCTTTTTGGCACAGGGTTGGGTCGGTCGGGGAAATAAAAAAAATAAAATAAAAAAGAAAGTCTGTCAAACGCGGATGCCACCGGCGGCATATTGAAGAAACTGACAAACGGGTGAACCAAAAGTGTTAAGTCAAAAGGTCATATGTAGTATGGCAAGGCAGGTGTAGCATACATGCAAATGAATGAAGTATGGAAATATTGAAGCAGTTAAGCAACTTATGTAGATGCTATGGCCAGTTTGAGAAACTGTGACAAACTGGTTAACCGAAATTGCTAAGTCCTTTCAGCAGCCCTGTGAAGGTCAAAAGGTCAAGGTAATATAAAGTATGACAAGGCAGGTATAGCACACATACCAATGAATGATGTGTTGAAATATTGAAGAACTTGAGCAACTTATGTAGAAGATATGGCCGGTTTGAGAAAAAACTGTTACGAAGTGGTTAACCGAACGTGTGACGGACAGACGGACGGTCCGAACACCATAAAAATCACCTTTTTAAGGCACATGGTTGGGTCGGTTCACCTTTTTAAGGCTCATGGTTGGGTCGGTTTGTGGTCGGTAAAAAAACAAAAAGGCCAGTGATTGTGATAGAGTGAAACTTGTGTTAACCGGCATCGTCTCGGACCAAGAGTTTGTCGGTTAACGTAGGGAGTCGGTTCAGCAAGTTTCTTTATATTCTACATAGCAACTCAGTTTCATATTCACATACTGTTGAATGTTGATCACTGTGAATGGGTTGCGTAATGCGTACATATTAATACCGTATCTGGTATAATTAAATACAAGACAACGAAGCGGCGATATAGTTGAAACGAATATCGTGTGGGGGTGGCACGAGTGTGGATTTGTGGCAGGGCGGTAGAGGAACCCTAGGAACAACGCATACATGAAATATGAAGCACATCGGAGCAAGAAAACAGAAAATATGGCATTTACCCGAGCGTTAAGGTTTTGAATTTTTGCATTCAATCTGAAACGGAGATATATCAAATCATATTGGAGATATATCAAATCATATCGAATCGTCCATTCGCAGGTTTTTGTTGTTGTCGCTGCTGCTAAGATCTGGTTTCCGCCACTTACTTTTCTCGGCACAGCAAAAAAAATATTTTTTTTTTTTTTTTTTTTTTTTTTGGATCGGAGGTAAAAAAATCTAAAAAAAAATCGGAAATTAAATTTTTTATTTTTTTCCACATTGTCAAAAAATCGGGTCGGCGGATCTGTAAACCAACTAATAAAAAAAAACTGGCCTAGTCTCCTGTTGTCAAATTCTATCAGAAAAAAAAAGATGCATTGTGACTGTACCATAATGCTTGTGTGCGTCATTTTTCAGGTATCTATGTTTTTGTCGCATTATCATGGAAATTTTGGTAATACTTAAAAATTCTTAAAAAATATGGCAGTTGAAATGTTGCTGAATGTTAATATGTGTCACAATATGTCAGTTAAAACCTTGCTGAATGTTAATATGTGTAAAATCACTGGCTTTACCGATTTCATAATGAGGATACGCCATTTTGTATGTGGAAAATCATGAATATTTTCTTTATATGTACTCAGAAGTATATGTTGCGACCACCATTTGAATCGTCTCATCGATAATATTTATATACTAGTCCACACTAGCTCTAGATCAAGATATAGTGTGGTTATTCAGTAACATGTACAACCAAAATCATATAATATTTATATACTAGTCCACAGTAGCTCTAGATCAACATATAGTGTATGGGTTATTGGGTAACATGTACAACCAACATCATATAATGTTTATATACTAGTCCATAGTAGCTCTAGATCAAGATATAGTGTATGGGTTATTGGTAACATGTACAACCAAAATCATATAATATTTATGTACTAGTCCACAGTAGCTCTAGATCAACATATAGTGTATGGGTTATTCGGTAACATGTACAGTCAACAGCCAAAGTCATATAATATTCTCATTCACACAAGCTATAGATCAACATACGTTGCAGAGTGATTTGTTAACATTTACTGCTGATCGCAGAAAATCAGATACATCTTCTAAATTCCAGTCCACATCTAGCCCTGGTTAAACATATTTGGTAACATTTACTGTTAACCCATTACAGACAGGATACACTTTTAGTAGTATGAACCTTTTGAGAGAAAAATATCCCTATTTTCTTTATATCCTTTTGAAAGTGTTTGTTGTTACCACTCATTTGAACCGTCTCGACGAGACGGTTCAAATGAGTGGTAACAACATATACCTTTATTGATGAATTAACAAAATAATGAGATTTTTTCAACAAAAATCATAGTATACTTAGGCTGAAATGGGTTAATAGCAGAAAATCACATACATCTTCAGTTCATAAGTTCTAGTGCACAACAAGCTCTCGTTCAACATACATGTATATTGTATGGTGATTTGGTAACATTTACTGTCAACAAACAAAAATCATATAATCTTCTCGGCTGACTAGATCTCCATCAACGTACAGTGTATGCGGTGGGTCGTGCTTGTCAGCAAACATGTATTTATTTTATACTCCGCATTCCAAAGGTATTTATTTTTATGTCAGTCTGGGTGACATGTTTTTATGCCCTATAACTGTAGCGTAAGGACAAAGGAGACGACAATGCAGGTGAATCGCTAGCGATTCATATACAAAACCAGTGTAGATCGACTGTCTGTTACACATTTTGCGGCTATTAAACACATTAAATCTAAAAAATATTTAAAAGTAAGTACTTTTTCATCAATAACAAAAAAGTCACCCTCCCCAAAAAAAATTATTTGATGAAATTCGATCAAATATTGATTTTATTGCGAAAACTCGATTTTCCTTTGGGAATTTAACATGGAAAAAAGGAGGAGGACTGGGAGGAAATTGACTCGGAAACCTGGCGAGATAGATTGAAAATGATGTAACAATAAAATGTGATTTTGAAAATCGGTCCACAAATAAAAAAATATTTAAAAAAAAAAAATGTTTTGCCCCCATTTTTTTCCCCAATTAAATCAATATTTGATTGAATTTCATTAAATACTTTTTTTTGAGGAGGGTGACTTGTTATGGATGAAAAATTGCTTGCAATTAAATATTTTTTAGATTCAATGTGTTTAATAGCCAAAAGTTCGCCGACAGCAAAACGTGGAACAGACAGTAGATCAGCCTGCACATCCATGCAGTGTGATTAGGACAAGTTGTTATGCAGTACAACTGTAGTGAATGGACAAAGGAGTAAACAACAACACAGGTGAATTGCTAGCACTTTGTATATGCAACCAGTTTAGATCCAGACCAGCCTGCACATCCGTGCAGTCTGATCTGGATCTACACAGGTTCCATTATGTGTGTACAGTGCAAGCTCTCTACAACAGTCACCAATGGGAAGACAAATGCCTCATATGTCCAGCCATTGCCACAGATCAGGAGCTAGACTGGCTACAAATGACAAAAGCCCTGTTCGTCCAGCCATTGTCACAGATCAGGAGCTAGACCGGCCACAAATGACAAAAGCCCTGTTCGTCCAGCCATTGTCACAGATCAGGAGTTAGCCCTGTTCGTCCACTCATTGCCACAGATCAGGAGCTAGACCGGCCACAAATGACAAAAGCCTCATTTATCCAGCCACACATCAGAAACTAGACTTGCCATAAATGCCAAATGCCTCATTTATCCAGCCACAGTCACAAATCAGGAGCTAGACTGGCCACTAATACCTCATTTATCCAGCCATTATAGCCACATATTAGGAGCTAGACTGGCCACAAAAGCCACATATCAGGAGCTAGACTGGCCACAAATGCCATAAGCCTCATTTATCAAGCCACAGATCATGAGCCAGACTGGCCACAAAAAAGGCATCATTTATCGAGGAACCAATTATGTTTCTGCTAATCTCATCTTTCGTTTTTGAATGTGGTCAAATATATATAAAATATAGAATATTTGTATCGCAGCAACATACAACAACAACAACAACAACAACATACAACAACAACAACAACAAAGGGACAATGAAGGACAGCAGAACTAAATTTACGACCACCTATTGTGTGTTCAGAACCCTGTCTGCCTTTCTGTCACTGCGATGGATACGAGTCACATCATGGTAAAAGGGGGCTTATTTCATTTCGGATTAAATCCGCCGCACTTGGACACTCTTGCAGCCAGATACAAATCTCAAGTATTCATTCAACCATCGGAAATGTTGAAATATCAAACAGTGTAGACCCTGATCAGACTGTGCAGATGCATCTGCACAGTCTGATCTGAGTCTACACTGTTTGCGAATGAAATAAGCCCATCTCTCTCCGAACGTGTCACAAATTTGTCTCTTGTTACAAGTGAAATTCGGAATTTACGACTGTTTCTTATGCAAATCTCGTCAACACTATAATCAGTACGGTTATGCTTTCAATCCATGTACGGCTGTTTGCTTTTCAAATAAACATATTATCATAAAGTGTAGCGAGACTGTATGAGAAAGGTAATATATGGGATTTACTGGTACATGTGATTGTGAAATGTTTCTGACATTTATGGGGATACTTGTGACACAAGTAGGCCAGGGAAAATGAATTTGTCAATTAATTATCATCCGGACCTTCCTCTAAAATATATGTCAAAATTATTATTTGATTATTAGCTGCACGTTTTCCTCTTTACTAGGCAACGGGTTCTAAAATATAGAAAAAACCTGCAGGGTGTTGACTTCACTGTATTGTTAGTGAGAGACAATTCTACAATATGACACAAAAATATTACCATAAACTTACCTAATAAAGTGTGTATTAGCAAAATTCTTGGGTCACTCTCCACGAAGTAGAAAGTAAACAAAGAACGCTTCAAACGCACATTTGGAAAGACTACTCCGTCATAACTGTTATGTAATGCAGTGTAACTAGCGCTATATTGTACTTTGACTGTGTGTCCGCCCGAGTGTCTGGTTACGAAGCTTGCCACAGTTTCTCCTATCTGCTACCAGTGTCATTTTTGTGCCGAAAGGTCACATTTTCTTACAGGCGCGTGGGCCATTAGGCCAAAAGGCTCGGGCCTGTACATCGTTTTGACTAAAAAAAAAGAAAGAAAAACTGAGATATTTAATATGCCAAGTAACCTAGATCTACCCGTCCTAGGCCTATACAGTCAAACTTGTGTTAAGAGACCACTCAAGGGAACTGCCAAAAGTGGTCTCTTAACAGAGGTGGTCTCTTAATAGGGACAGCCATGTGGAGTGGGTACACGGATGATATATAAAAAACAACACAGTGACAACACAGTCAAGTAATAACATGTATACACATATATGTATGCTTATTAAAGTAATAACATGTACAATGGAAAACATAAGTTTGAATACACTGCAGCTCCATTATAACGCGGTGGTCGGGGTCCAAGATTTCAAACCGCAATCGAATCCGACCGCGTTATAAAATTTCGGGACATGCACGGGTACTGGTACTACACGGGTTACTGGTATCATTCGCATTTCGGTTACCAACTATTGCGGGAATTCCATTAGCAACGGACCCATATAAAATCATGTCATTTGAACAGAAGTTAAAGTAATTATTAATAATGCCTATGACATACAAACTTGTATGTATTAATGTATTAAACATACGAGTTATTTATAAAATCATGCTTATTACGTTGTATAGTGCTCGCGATAGACAGACGCTTATTACAATGTATACTACTCGCGATCCAACAGACGCTTAAACGGATTAATTGATAATAAATAAATGCCTATGGTCACGTGTCCTGCCTATTCATGCGGTTGATACGTGCATAATCTCAGGATGTGGGTCACGTGATCTATTGTTTACGCTGCAAGTCATATTGATGAATGAAATTTACGATTTAAGCGAGATTGCCTTGGGCTGCAGTGTAAACAATAGACCACGTGATCCCATACCCTGACCCAGATAATGCTGAAACACCAGTCTATTTATAAAACGCTAAATACACGTTTTATGGATTATAGCCACCGCTTATAGCCGTGTTTCGAGCCGTGTTTTCATGGGCGCTGACAGTCGCCGACGGTCGTTAAACGCGTCGTATTTTGACGGAATGGGCCATATTTATACGGTCGCTGGTCGCAGACAGCAGGTGGTCGTTCATTGCAAGTACGTTATTATGGGAAATTCGTCGGGCGGGATTCAAACCGGTCGCTTACAGCAGGTGGTCGTTTATTACAAGTGGTCGTTAGCACAAGTTCGACTGTACTTGTGTTTTTGTTGTAAAAACTGGCATTCAATTCAGTCCGAATTGGTCTTTAAAATGCAGTAGTATGCAGGAAATTGCATCCTCATAAAAATTCCGGGGGGAGGGGGGATGCCCTCGGACCACCCTAGCGGCGTCGTCGCTCGACATTTGTTTCCCAGGCCTGCACATCATTTGCCTCCTGGCTACGCCCCTGTCTTATATTTACTCGTTCTATAAATTCATAATGCAATTCTTAAGAAAACGGAAAATAAACACATTTTCTTGATGAATTTATTTCAAATGCTGGAATTATAAGGAATGAATGGCCATTTTGTGGAATTTATCGGGGATATAAACTTGGAAAAGTCGCGGGAATACTGGACGAGGCCTTTCGGCCTTCGTCCAGTATTCCCGCGACTTTTCCAAGTTTATACCCCGATAAATTTGACAAAAAGACCATTCATTCCTATAATAAATTCATAATGCAAACGCTCATTCAACGTACTGCGTTTACATGCCAATACAATACATTAGACCCACGTGACGTAGCGTCGTGTTGTTGATTGGTTAAAGTTCGTTTGACGTACATAACGTTATTGACCGGCAATGTCGCTGTTCCAGGAATTGACAGAGTGACGTAAAGCTATATTATTCTTAATTTTAACGCCATATTTGGTTATTTACATTTTTGAAACTATCAGAAAATGCAGTGTAAATATAAGTAATAAAACCATACTGGTGTGTACAATACATTTGGTCTCCTTCGGACTCCACGCACTTTAAATAGACCAAATGTATTGTTCACCCCAGTAAAACACAACAACTCATGGTTGAAAAAAAAATGTAGCAATGGAAAAATGAAATCCTACCACCCACCCAATTTTACATCGACATCTGTCCATACGTCCAGTTTATTCAGTCGAAGATCGGAAGCTAGACTGGCAATAAATGCAATAAGCTCCATTTTCCAGTCACAGCCACTTATATGTTCATTACTTCATCAATTCACCATGACCCTAATCATGTTTTATACTGTAAATGTCTTACCATTAACACCATTGGAGACAAATGGTGACCTTTCCCATGACCCATGGCCGCTTAATGTGACCTCATTTCAGAGCTCCAGATAAGGTGCGTGTTGGCGTATTTTACGCAATTATTTTAGTAGAATACGCATTGATTATCAAAAGTGGGAGTACACAATACTCACAGCAATGTGAAAATACGCATTGATTTTCAAATTGAGTAGTGAAAATACTGTCGTAAAGTTGTAAATTCACTTAGTTGAGCTGCGAAAAGCTTTTTGCAGCTCAAATAAGTGAATTTTTAAATTTGTTATATTTGTTATCATTTGTTCCCTATTTAGTAATGAAGAAAATCAATAATCCATTTGTAAAAGTAAACAACGCAATGATTTTGAAATCAGGGGATGTTGTATGCTTTAGACACAAAGCTTATCTGGAACTCTGCTCATTTAACACATAAACTATGATTGTGTTTGGGGAGGGCTGACCAAATTGCATACTTGTGGGTGATAGTGGTTTGTAAATGTTGACTTTAGGTGGACACAAACACCATTGGAATGCTTTAATGTTCGTTCTGACAATAAAGCCATTTGAACAGGTGTCATTATTCAGTGAACAGGCCTCTCTAAACTGGACACCAAGACCAACAACACCTGTGATCTTATTTTTGATGAGTTTCTTGGCCATTTATCTCCGGTGATAATGTCTCTTCATGATCGCATATCACACAACTATGTGGCTCAGAATGATCAAATGCCTGATTTACAGTGAGACCTCTCTAAGCCGGACACCCTGGACACCTCCATATCACACAACTATGTGGCTCAGAATGATCAAATGCCTGATTTACAGTGAGATTTCCCTAAGCCGGACACCCTGGGGACCTCCCAGGGTGTCTGGTTTAGTGAGGTCTCACTGTGTCTATCTTTTTACAATGTATATCGGTGCAGTACTTTCCGGTTTAGAGAGGTTTCACTGTGGTAATCAAGAGGAACATTGCTTATGAAATTTGTTCTTCAAATTCATACTAGAAATTATCCGGGTTTGATTCGCCGAAACTGAGCACAGCAGTTCAGTCTCAACCAATCAGACTTCCATATTTCGAGCATGAGAACTTGCGCTCAGAAAATATTATAAGCGCCAGCCCCGAGTCCACCAGCGTTGCTTATAAATCCTTCTGAACATGTTCTTCAAATTCGTACTTGATATCAGGTAGTTTATCGACCGAGACTGACCATTGCTCAGACTCGGACACAACAGACATTATCACTGTATGTGAATACAGTGAAATTTTACCAAACGGGATACCCTGGGAGGTCATAGGGTATCATATTTGGATATAGAGAATAGTAGGTTAGTGCCGTGAATGGGAAAAAATATCTGGCAAGGCTCAGGAATTTCTTTATTTCTCATCAGAAGTATATGTTGTGACCACTCATTTGAACCGTCTCGCTGAGACGGTTCAAATGAGTGGTCACAACATATACTTTGGTTCAGAAATAAGGAAAATAGATAGAGAATAGTAGGTTAGTGCCGTGAATGGGAAAAATATCTGGCAAGGTTCAGGAAACGGGATGGGCGAGGCTCTGCCGAGCACATCCCGTTTCCGTGCCGCGCCAGATATTTTTTTCCATTCATGGCACTAACCTACTATTCTATTTATCCCGTCAACACATACAAATGGCTTTAAAATGCAAAGAAATAATCCCAGCAACCGCACATATCCATACGCAGTGAGTAGGTCGTATTGACAGGATATCAAAAATGTTTCACGGCACCGTGTTTCACGGCACATACGCACTGTGTTGACGTGATAAAGGTATTTAGTATGGTATCACTTGCTTTTTATTTCAAAATAAAAGGGAAAATTCTGCTACCGGAGACACGCCATGTGACATTGTACCTAACATTACACGTGAGATTTTTCTTGAAATATATCTACAGAAGCTGTATATTTTCTGTAAATTATGTTAAAAGATGACGAAATTTCCGTCAACTTTCGGCGTTATTTATGGAAAATATTTTTATGATATTGCACATTGTCTGAGGTACAAAATCACATGGCGTGTCTTGTATATATAGAGAATACCCGGCTAGAGTTGTTTGATATCAAGTTTATCAGGCAAGGCTAGGAAACGCGTAGGAATTCCGAGGCTTACCGAGGAATTCCTACCGTTTCCGAGCCGAGCCTGATAAACTTTTTATCAAAGACAGTAGCCTGGTATTATATTTATCAGGTAACGTTTTATACTCGAAAATTACCACAAATGACGTCGTTATCTATGGACTTGTTTACGTTGCGTCATTACACTGACGTCTCGTGACGTCATCCGACAAATGGAACATCAGTTTTCACTTAGTTGTAACTTGAATGTTTGTATCAGGTCAATGCCTGATACAATATGTATTCAGTCAGTACGTATTCGGTAAATACAGGGCAGGTTACCAGATAAAAAGACATAGACGGAAGGTCAAGCCAGGAATGCTGTCTATACTGAAAATTTGTATCTACTCCATTTTTTCTAAATTAAGGACAAGTTTCGCGATCTATATTAAGACATGGCCGGGTCAAGCGAAGAAAGCCGTAAGCTGCTATATTAGCCTGATATTGGTACACGTAATACCATGTGGTGAAAAATATTTATTGCGTGGATCTAATATTGATTATTGCTCCTGGTGAGGCGATGTATCTAAACACCATATGTAGTAATAAGTGGGTTCAAGAAGAAATTTGTTGTTAAAATGGACGCCGTGAAAAAAACAAATATCAAATTCGCATAAACATCAAACAAAGTTAACAGAAATTTGGTTCATCATGGGGTGTATATGCTTGATTTCATATGCGTGTCTCTCAAAGTAAGAAGCCTTGTTCATATATACATGTAGTAAAACCGTAAAGCCGAAACACACCAAATGCCTGTGAGTTCAATTCGATTCACTGAGCAGAGGGACAAATTAACTACGACACACACGTTTTAATTACCGAAGACACATGGTTTTACTTACGTCAAAGGGCAGGGAAAAAATTCCAAAGTGCAGCTAACATGATTGGTAAAAATCGGCCACCCGTGCTCTAGATGACGATTCAATTACTACAAATTTATCTTCTATTGTTATAAATGCCGTGAAGCTTTATGGAGGTCTTTGGTTCCGGATTATGGTATTGTTCGTGCTGTGACTTTACCTACAGGGGTTAAGGTTCGGGTCTCGTTCCCGGCATGATCTGACTCGATCGATAAGTATTTCTTAATTGGGTGACATAATCTTTGTTCTAATTAACCTTAAATTGGCATAAATGACATTTAGGGTTGTAATACTTAGTGAATAAAAAATTTGAAAGATCATATGTCGCACGTGCCTGGTGTGGAATAGGGTCATTTGAGGTTTGCAACCAGCATAGACACTGATCAGACTGCACAGATGTGCAGTCTGATTAGTGTCTATTCTGTTTGCTATTTTATCACCAATTGTCTAAATATGATAAACATTGTTGATACTGATCAAACTATTAACCCTTACACCGCTATCTTATTTTTTTTGTCGTCTGCTGTTTATTTTCTATTTTCCATTTTTATCATCAAAAACATGCTTTGACAGCACTTTAGAATAATTTACAACATGCTTTGACAGCACTTTAGAATCATTTCCATTGGAAAGTGATTCTGAAGTGCTGTCAAACCATGTTTTTATTGAGAAATAAGGCAATATATAAAATCAACGGCAGACGCCAATTGTTGTGTGTAGCGGTCTAAGGGTTAAATTAGTATGATGTTTGTTATTGCAACATGTACATTTTGCACAGTCCTATTTATTTAATTGCTGCACGCTACATTTTGTCTTTGCCTTCACATTTGACATCTGTAGTGCCAGAAACGTAAATTTGTTGCGTAAAATAGTAAATTCTGTAACGAATATTCATGTGTACGGTGTGGTATATCGTAAGTTACGATCTGTGATCCGTGTTATCAGCTGAGCCTATCTAATCCATGTGTGTACATATTAACCCGCTTTAGACAACCATACATTTGATTTGGCAACCGATTAACTTAATGTTAAAGGTACATGCCCACTCAGTAGGCACAAAGTGTTCTTTTTAGGAATTATATAAGTGTATAATTGTGTACACACTATTCCACCAGTTCTAAAAATTACGAGTACCCGCTATACAGATATAATCGTTTAGTGATATTTATTTTACTGATAGTGACTCGCAGATGTATCAGGCTATTTTCATATGCAAATGAGGCATGATATTTTTTAATTATTTATATTAATTAAATGGATCACCTGAAAAAAGATTATTTTTGACAGATTATAAAGTATGATCATTGCACATCAAACAAATAATATTAAAAATACAGAGAATAAATAGTAGAGTTGGTTAACATTTTAAGGAAACACAGTTATCGCCCCTGATATCAGAGTGGAAATTTACGTCTGCTATTAAATGTATTGACACATCAATTTCAGATGTTCTACATTTTAGTGAAGAAAAAAAGTATGCAGTAATTTATTTATTTTACAACGATTACAAACAAGCACGAGAGCACTTCTACAAATGTGGGAGGAAACCGGAGTACCCGGAGGCAGAGCTCCAGATAAGGTGCGTTTTGGCGTATTTTACGCAATTATTTTAGCTGAATACGCATTGATTATCAAAAGTGGGAGTACAAAATATGCACAGCAATGTGAAAATACGCATTGAATTTCAAATTGAGTAGTGAAAATTATGTCATAAATTTGAATATTCACTTAGTTGAGCTGCAAAAAGCAAACAGTGTTTGCTTTTTGCAGCTCAATTAAATGAATATTTAAATTTGTTATATTTGTTTATCCTTTATTCCCTATTTAGTAATGAAAAAATCAATAATCCATTTGTAAAAGTAAAATATGCAATGATTTTGAAATCAGAGGGTATAGTACGCTTTAGACACAAAGCTTATCTGGAGCTCTGCCCGGATGTACCCCACTTGTCTGATCTGGCGATCACCATACAATCTCACATATTGCTTCTGCCGAGGATCGAACTAGCTGGTGACGCATTGGTGAGAAGTGCGCTTGTTACCGATTGCGCTAACCGGACACATTTTAGTGAGTAATTCAGTGTTCAATGTTATATTTCATGCTCAATTTGATTACTTGCATACTTCACATTTATATGTATTAATGCACCACAAATCGATATATTCCAATAGTTTATTGATAGTCATGTTCCCTATTATATTTTAGCGCTTCTGAATTTAAATCCCATCATATGATATAGATTATGCGTAAAGGCTGAATTTATTATCCACGAAACGTAATCCCCTGGCATATTATAAGTGAAATTTATATGTGCTGTTTGAGATAACTATATTTATTTCATTTGTGATGGATTGTTGGACATGAAGAATTATGACATAATGGAGAATTAAATCATCGATAAATGTTGCTGTGACTGGAGAAATGGGGCTTATGAGCTTTGCGACCAGTGCAGACCCAGATCAGCCTGCGCATCCGCGCAGTCTGATCAGGGTCTGCACTGTTCGCCATTGATCAGTCACTGACGCCCCCATTATGCTTCTGACAAAAATAATGACAGGACTGAAATTATTCGCAATATGTGTTTGTCGATGACAAATAGACTAATAATTCATTTAGAGCGGGAAGCGTTTCGCAAAAAAATAAGCGTGGGAATTTCACAGCAACAACAACAAGAGAGTGGAAACTGAAACCGAAGATTGTATTTGTGCACTGAACCATGGAGTTACGAATCGCGAATAATCGAGTAGGATGTTAATCGTAGAACTAAGCGCTCAATTAATAATGTCTGTATAGTACTAGTTGAATGAATGCGATGGCAAGCCATGAACAAATGCTACATGAACAAATGCTACATACACCATTTCTTCAGTCACAGCCACAGATGATGTTGAATGTTGACAAATATTGCAGAGCTTGCGGGCAATTTGATTCACGTATGCATTGTGAATTTTCTACCAACATTTGAGTTACGGAAAATGTCACATTTTCAAAATCATGTTGGTAAATAGCATTTTGTGAACAGGCTTATATGTAGCTGTGACTGGAGAAATGGGACTTATGGGATTTGTGACCAGTGTAGCTCCTGATCAAATAGCACACTCCTGTAGCCTGATACTGATCTATATTCCTTGTTAGAAGCATGAAGGGAGTTTCCTTGATGGAATGGCGAACAGTGCAGATCCTGATCAGACTGTGCGGATGCACAGGCTGATCTGGATCTACACTGATCGCAAAACCCCATTTCTCCAGTCACAGCCACATCTGACATTTGAGCTTATGAGGTTTGTGACCAGTGTAGCTCCTGATCAAATAGCACACTCGTGTAGCCTGATAACGATCTATACGGCTTGGAATGGCGAACAGTGCAGATCGTAATCAGACTGTGTGGATGCACAGGCTGGTCTGGATCTACACTGATGCTAAAACCCCATTTTCTCCAGTCACAGCCACATCTGACATTTGAGCTTATGAGATTTGTGACCAGTGTAGCTCCTGATCAAATAGCACACCCGTGTAGCCTGATAACGATCTATACGGCTTGTTAGAAGCATGACAGGTGTTTCATTGATGGAATGGCGAACAGTGCAGATCATAATCAGACTGTGTGGATGCACAGGCTGGTCTGGATCTACACTGGCCAGCAAAACCCATAAGACCCATTTCTCCAGTCATAGCCAAATGTCTAAATACATAATGCATGTATGCACTAATAGGCAATATTAAATGTGGGCTGTCTTTGTGAATAAAGCGACCTTAACCCTTTCAACAGCACATGCCTGTATGGTGGTGTTCAAGCAAACAGTGTCGATCTAGATGGGCCGGCTCGTGACGAGCTGTCTCATCAGGATCTGCACTTTTTGCAAGTTATTTTTATATAACAAAAACACTCCCTTTTCATAAGTGGACTAGTCAGAAAATCATTTTGTGATGATTGGATTGGTCCAGAAAGTAACATATAAAAATCCATTCCAGTTACATAGGGGTGAAAGGGTGAAATTTCCACCCAATGAAGCCCCAGATAAGAATTTGTAAAGAATGTTTTATTTACCAAAAAAATCATCAGAAAGCTAATGCAATCAATATTTACTTGTTGTTTTCCTTCTTTAAATTTTTTGTTGCCATTTACAAAAAAACAAACATAGAGTTTAAAAATATTTTCACCAGATATTGACCAAGCAATACAGGTTTATCACAGACTGATCATAAACAAAAACAATCTGTTACAGTAGTAGTGGAAGTATATTACAAAATTATCTCCCCTGTGTTATCACAGTCTATAATAGTCTTTCTAGTACAGAAAAAATTGCATAAAACACAACTACTTTCAATTTGATAAAATAAAAGTGTGCAGAGCTCCAGATAAGGTGCGTATTGGCGTATTTTATGCACTTATTTTATCAGAATACGCATTGATTATCAACAGTGGGAGTACATAATACTCACAGCAATGTGAAAATACACATTGATTATCAACAGTGGGAGTACACAATACTCACAGCAATGTGAAAATAACGCATTGATTATCAACAGTGGGAGTACACAATACTCACAGCAATGTGAAAATACACATTGATTATCAACAGTGGGAGTACACAATACTCACAGCAATGTGAAAATACACATTGATTATCAACAGTGGGAGTACATAATATCACAGCAATGTGAAAATACACATGATTATCAACAGTGGGAGTACACAATACTCACAGCAATGTGAAAATACACATTGATTATCAACAGTGGGAGTACATAATACTCACAGCAATGTGAAAATACACATTGATTATCAACAGTGGGAGTACAAAATACACACAGCAATGTGAAAATACACATTGATTATCAACAGTGGGAGTACACAATACTCACAACAATGTGAAAATACACATTGATTATCAACAGTGGGAGTACACAATACTCACAACAATGTGAAAATACACATTGATTATCAATAGTGGGAGTACAAAATACTCACAGCAATGTGAAAATATGCATTGATTATCAACAGTGGGAGTACAAAATACTCACAGCAATGTGAAAATACACATTGATTATCAACAGTGGGAGTACACAATACTCACAGCAATGTGAAAATACACATTGATTATCAACAGTGGGAGTACATAATACTCACAGCAATGTGAAAATACGCATTGATTATGAACAGTGGGAGTACAAAATACACACAGCAATGTGAAAATACACATTGATTATCAACAGTGGGAGTACGAAATACTCACAGCAATGTGAAAATACACATTGATTATCAACAGTGGGAGTACATAATACTCACAGCAATGTGAAAATACACATTGATTATCAACAGTGGGAGTACAAAATACTCACAGCAATGTGAAAATATGCATTGATTATCAACAGTGGGAGTACACAATACTCACAGCAATGTGAAAATACACATTGATTATCAACAGTGGGAGTACACAATACTCACAGCAATGTGAAAATACACATTGATTATCAACAGTGGGAGTACAAAATACTCACAGCAATGTGCAAATATGCATTGATTATCAACAGTGGGAGTACAAAATACTCACAGCAATGTGCAAATATGCATTGATTATCAACAGTGGGAGTACATAATACTCACAGCAATGTGAAAATATGCATTGATTATCAACAGTGGGAGTACGAAATACTCACAGCAATGTGAAAATACACATTGATTATCAACAGTGGGAGTACAAAATACTCACAGCAATGTGAAAATAAACACTTGATTATCAACAGTGGGAGTACATATACTCACAGCAATGTGAAAATATGCATTGATTATCAACAGTGGGAGTACGAAATACTCACAGCAATGTGAAAATACACATTGATTATCAACAGTGGGAGTACAAAATACACACAGCAATGTGAAAATACACATTGATTATCAACAGTGGGAGTACACAATACTCACAGCAATGTGAAAATACGCATTGATTATCAACAGTGGGAGTACATAATACTCACAGCAATGTGAAAATACACATTGATTATCAACAGTGGGAGTACTATACTCACAAAAGCAATGTGAAAATAACACATTGATTATCAACAGTGGGAGTACATAATACTCACAGCAATGAGAAATACGCATTGATATCAACAGTGGGAGTACATAATACTCACAGCAATGTGAAAATACACATTGATTATCAACAGTGGGAGTACATAATACTCACAGCAATGTGAAAATACACATTGATTATCAACAGTGGGAGTACACAATACTCACAGCAATGTGCAAATACACATTGATTATCAACAGTGGGAGTACATAATACTCACAGCAATGTGAAAATACGCATTGATTATGAACAGTGGCAGTACAAAATACTCACAGCAATGTGAAAATACACATTGATTATGAACAGTGGGAGTACAGAATACTCACAGCAATGTGAAAATACGCATTGATTATCAACAGTGGGAGTACAAAATACTCACAGCAATGTGAAAATACACATTGATTATCAACAGTGGGAGTACAAAATACTCACAGCAATGTGAAAATACACATTGATTATCAACAGTGGGAGTACATAATACTCACAGCAAATGTGAAAATACACATTGATTATCAACAGTGGGAGTACAAAATACTCACAGCAATGTGAAAATACACATTGATTATCAACAGTGGGAGTACAAAATACTCACAGCAATGTGAAAATACACATTGATTATGAACAGTGGGAGTACACAATACTCACAGCAATGTGAAAATACACATTGATTATCAACAGTGGGAGTACACAAATACTCACAGCAAATGTGAAAATACACATTGATTATGAACAGTGGGAGTACACAATACTCACAGCAATGTGAAATACACATTGATTATCAACAGTGGGAGTACAAAATACTCACAGCAATGTGAAAATCACATTGATTCAACAGTGGGAGTATACAATACTCACGCAAGTGATACACATTGAATTATGAAACAGTGGGAGTCACAATACTCAGCAATGTGAAAATACGCATGATTATCCACAGAGTACACAAATACTCACAGCAATGTGATATACATTGATTATGAACAGTGGGAGTACAAAATACACACAGCAATGTGATACACATTGATTATCAACAGTGGGAGTACTCATACTCACAGAATGTGACAATACGCATTGATTATCAACAGTGGGATGCACAATACTCACAGCAATGTGAAAAATACACATGATTATGAACAGTGGGAGTACACAATACTCACAGCAATGTGAAAATCACATTGATCACAGTGGGAGTACACAATACTCACAGCAATGTGAATACACATTTGATTAAGAACAGTGGGTACACAATACACAGCAATGTGAAAATACACATTGTTATCAACAGTGGGAGTACAAAATACACACAGCAATGTGAAAATACACATTGATTATCAACAGTGGGAGTACAAAATACACACAGCAATGTGAAAATACGCATTGATTATCAACAGTGGGAGTACACAATACTCACAGCAATGTGACAATACGCATTGATTATCAACAGTGGGAGTACACAATACTCACAGCAATGTGACAATACGCATTGATTATCAACAGTGGGAGTACACAATACTCACAGCAATGTGAAAATACACATTGATTATCAACAGTGGGAGTACACAATACTCACAGCAATGTGAAAATACACATTGATTATCACAGTGGGAGTACACAATACTCACAGCAATGTGAAAATACACATTGATTTATCAACAGTGGGAGTACAGAATACTCACAGCAATGTGAAAATAAACATTGATTATCAACAGTGGGAGTACAAAATACTCACAGCAATGTGAAAATACACATTGATTATCAACAGTGGGAGTACAAAATACACACAGCAATGTGAAAATACACATTGATTATCAACAGTGGGAGTACAGAATACTCACAGCAATGTGAAAATACACATTGATTATCAACAGTGGGAGTACAAAATACTCACAGCAATGTGAAAATACCCATTGATTATCAACAGTGGGAGTACAAAATACTCACAGCAATGTGATACACATTGATATCAACAGTGGGAAGTACGAATACTCACAGCAATGAAAATACGCATGATTATCAACAGTGGGAGTACAAAATACCCACAGCAATGTGAAAATACCCATTGATTATCAACAGTGGGAGTACAAAATACTCACAGCAATGTGAAAATACACATTGATTATCAACAGTGGGAGTACAAAATACTCACAGCAATGTGAAAATACGCATTGATTATCAACAGTGGGGAGTACAGAATACTCACAGCAATGTGAAAACATACACATTGATTATCAACAGTGGGAGTACAAAATACTCACAGCAATGTGAAAATACGCATTGATTATCAACAGTGGGAGTACAAAATACACACAGCAATGTGAAAATACACATTGTATTTCAACAGTGGGAGTACAGAATACTCACAGCAATGTGAAAATACGCATTGATTATCAACAGTGGGAGTACAAAATACCCACAGCAATGTGAAAATACCCATTGATTATCAACAGTGGGAGTACAAAATACTCACAGCAATGTGAAAATACACATTGATTATCAACAGTGGGAGTACAAAATACTCACAGCAATGTGAAAATACGCATTGATTATCAACAGTGGGAGTACAGAATACTACAGCAATGTGAAAATACATGATATCAACAGTGGGAGTAGTACACACACAGCAATGTGACAATACGCATGATTATCAACAGTGGGAGTACACAATACTCACAGCAATGTGAAAATACACATTGATTATCACAGTGGGAGTACATAATACTCACAGCAATGTGAAAATACACATTGATTATCAACAGTGGGAGTACACAATACTCACAGCAATGTGAAAATACGCATTGATTATCAACAGTGGGAGTACAGAATACTCACAGCAATGTGAAAAACACATGATTATCAACATTGGGATACACAATACTCACGATGTGAAAATACACATTGATTATCAACGTGGGAGTACACAATACTCACAGCAATGTGAAAATACACATTGATTCAACAGTGGGAGTACACAATCTAACAGCAATGTGAAAATACACATTGATTACAGTGGGAGTAAATAATACACACAGCAATGTGAAAATACACATTGATTATCAACAGTGGGAGTACACAATACTCACAGCAATGTGAAAATACACATTGATTATCAACAGTGGGAGTACACAATACTCACAGCAATGTGAAAATATGCAGTTGTATCACAGTGGGAGTACACAATCAGCAATGTGACATACGCATTGATTATCAACAGTGGGAGTACACAATACTCACAGCAATGTGAAAATACACATTGATTATCAACAGTGGGAGTACATAATACTCACAGCAATGTGAAAATACGCATTGATTATCAACAGTGGGAGTACAAAATACTCACAGCAATGTGACAATACATTGATTCAACATGGGAGACATAATACAAGCATGTGATGTACACATGATTATCAACGTGGGAGTACATACTCACAGCAATGTGAAAATACACATTGATTATCAACAGTGGGAGTACACAATACTCACAGCAATGTGAAAATACACATTGATTATCAACAGTGGGAGTACACAATACTCACAGCAATGTGACATACGCATTGATACAACAGTGGGAGTACACAATACTCACAGCAATGTGACAATACGCATTGATTTTCAATTTGAGTAGTGAAAATATTGTAATAAAGTTAAAAATTTGCTTAGTTGAGCTGCAACAAGTTTGCTTTTTGCAGCTCAAATAAGTGAATTTTTAAATTTGTTTTATTTTTGTTATTTATAATATTCTTCAGACACACAACTGATCTGGAGTTCTGTCTGTGACATCATCTCTGACACAGTGCCTTTGATATTGGAACTATATATTTGACTGTCAAATTTATCAGACAACAAAGCCAGTGTATGAACTTACTAAATCATATTAATGTTTACACTACTTTTGTCATTCATTCTATAACGAGGACATTTAAAGGTTTCATTCCAGTAAATCGAGTGTGTTCCTTCGAAAGTAGTACATAATGAAGAAATAGTGCGAAACACTTTGCTTGTTTTGAGCTAACCATTTGTGGTTACTTGTGAATTTCGGAATGGAATATTTAGAGGTACATATGCATTTCCTCCTGCGAGAAAAATATTGAGAGAATTTTCATTTCACTGCCTGTCACATATTCATACTCCCATTCTCCTGCATCTGCCTTTTATGCCATATAGTGTTTGGACCGTCCGTCTGTCCGTCTGTCTGTCTGTCTGTCCATCCGTCTGTCCATCTGTCCGTCCGTCTGTCCGTCTGTCTGTCCGTCCGTCCGTCACACTTTTCGGTTAACCACTTTGTCACAGTTTCTCAAATATGCTGCAGGTGGCATCCGCGTTCGACCGACGCATTTCTTGTTAACCTTACTACGCTGAATTAAATGTTGTCGTCCGCTGGAAATGTTTTATTTTCAATATTTCTCGACAAAAACCTGGTTTTGACCGCACATGAGAATCGTCTCCACTGGAGACGATTCTCATGTGCGGTCAAAACCAGGTTTTTGTTAAGAATTAAAGCAAAAATGAAAAACAGCAGACGGCCATTTCCGTCAACAGCGTAGGAAGGGTTAATCAAGATGGCTTCCGAGTCATGGGAATTTCTTACCTGATAGTTAACACCTTGTTTTCACCTAATATTTTACTGATAGTTAACACCTTGTTTTCACCTAATATTTTACTGTTGGCAATCAATGGTGGAATGTAACCTAAACAGCAACAATTATAAGAAACTACAATATTGTATTTGTCTGTATACACCAGCATAGTCGTTGTTACGTACACCAGCATAGTCGTTGTTTGTTTATTAGATTCAACATTGCTTGTTTCATTTAATTAAAAAAAGAATTCTGTGACCATTTGTAGACCAAGATCAGACTGTACATGTGTGCAATCTGATCTGGGTCTATAATGGTCATGAAAAATCCAAGAAATTTAAGCCTTACACCGCTATCTTATTTTTTTTGTCGTCTGCTGTTTATTTTCTATTGTCCATTTGTATCATCAAAAACATGCTTTGACAGCACTTTAGAACAATTTCCATTGGTGCTGTCAAACCATGTTTTTAATGAGAAATAAGGCAAGATATAAAAGGATCAGCAGACGACAATTGTTGTATGTAGCGGTCTAAGGGTTAACTTTGTTTAACCCTTTCCCTGTTTTGCGATATTTCGACTCTTCCAAATCCAAAACATCTGAATAAAAGAATCAAATGCTGGGTCAAATGATGGTTAACTTATCTGATAGAGTAGAAAACATTGTGGGAAAAGGAGAAATTGCTTGTTACAAGCAATTTCTCCTTTTCCCACAATGTTTTCTAAAGACATCTTCTGTAGAGGCGTGAAAAGTCGTTTCTATCAGGGAAATATAACTTAGCCACTAAATAACGTGGTTTTCTTAAAAAAATGTATCAGATTCAGCATAGGTTGGTTGTCTTAGTTATACATGTAATAAAGTCCATAATTTTACTTTTTGTGACCATTGTAAACCCAAGATCAGACTGATCCTGGGGCCCGTTTCACTAAACTTCGTACGACTAAAATGTTCGTAAGTGCAAAATTATGATAGTCTGTAAATTGCACATCCACACTGTTTTCTTGTAAACAATTATTGGATTTACATTTATTGAGCATAGGCTGCATATGCAGCCTATGCTCAATAAATGTAAATCCATTAATTGAAATTTCTAGACGATCCTAAATTTGCGCTTACGAACATTTTAGTCGTAAGAAGTTTATTGAAACGGGCTCCAGGTCTACACTGGTCACAAAATACCAATAGTTTAATTTCTTCAATAAGCCAAGAAATGACATGAATCGACCAGATGCAGTTTACTCAGTGGATAATAGTGATATAATAATGAATTATAATGCGATCAGTGGATGGTTTAGAGAGAATTGTTAAAAGGTATTTGAGTGGAATATTTAAATGTCGAAGGTATATATAGGTAAGCAACAGTTTTAACAAAGAAATGTATACAAGTATGACTCAGATTGACACGCATAAAATGTGAAAGTACAATATACGTGCTTTAACCCTTTGAACCCGAAATCCCGCTATATCGGTTTATGCAAAAAGTGCAGATCCAGATGAGCCGGCTCGACTCTTAATGGCATGTAAGAATTGTATGTATTGAAATTGTATATGTTTGACATTTCTAAACTGGAATATTTAACAGCATTATATTTATACAGCTGAATTAAAGCTGGGAGATTTATGTTACACTGAGAGCTCCAGATTATAGGAAGAATTTAAAGGTCAATTAATCAACTTTTTGTTATTTTTAGCTCGACTATTTGAAGAATAAGTAGAGCTTATGTTGTCACCTACTGGCCCTACACCCACCATACTTGGACAACTTCATCTCCTAGTGATGTACATCAATAACCCCTGATCTATATTTGACCGTGACCTACATTTCCTCTTGAATTACTTGGTTGATTCCCCTTGGTTAAGGTTTTTAGTCAACCTTGGTTAAGGTTTTTAGTCAAGCTTGCATATGCAATACTACTGGCCCTACACCCACCATACTTGGACAACTTCATCTCCTAGTGATGCACATCAATAACCCCTCATCTATATTTGACCTTGACATACATTTCCTCTTGAATTACTTACTTAATTCCCCTTGGTTAAGGTTTTTAGTCAACCTTGGTTAAGGTTTTTTTTTCAAGCTTGTACATTGAATACTATTGTGCATCCAGACACCATACTTCGACAACCTTTTCTCATAGGTATGTACACATCAATAACCCCTGATCTATATTTGACCTTGACCTACATTTCCTCTTCAATTACTTACTTAATTCCTTTTGGTTAAGGTTTTTAGTCAACCTTCTATATGGAATACTACTGGCCCTACACCCACCATACTTGGACAACTTCATCTCCTAGTGATGTACATCAACAACCCCTGATCTATATTTGACCTTGACCTACATTTCCTCTTGAATTACTTACTTAATTCGCCTTGGTTAAGGTTTTTAGTCAAGCTTGTAGATGGAATACTCCTGACCCTACACCAACCATACTTGGATAACTTCATCTCCTAGTGATGTACATCAACAACCCCTGACCTATATTTGACCTTGACCTACATTTAACCTTGAATTACTTACTTAATTCCCCTTGGTTAAAGTTTTTACTCGACCTTGGTTAAGCTTTTTACTCAAGCTTGTAGATGGCATACTATTGTGCATACAGACACCATACTTGGACAACCTTTTCTCATAGGGATGTACATCAATAACCCCTGATCTATATTTTACCTTGACCTACATTTAACCTTGAATTACTTGGTTAATGTTTATAGTCAAGCTTGTATATGGAATACTTCTGGGCCTACATCAACCATACTTGGACAACTTCATCTCCTAGTGATGTACATCAATAATCCCTGACCTATATTTGACCTTGACCTACTTTTATCCTTGGATTACTTTGTTATCTCCCCTTGGTTACGGTTTTTACTCAAGCTTGTATATGGAATACTCCTGGGCCTACAGCAACCATACTTGGAAAACTTTATCTCCTAGTGATGTACATCAATAACCCCTGACCTATATCTGACATTGACCTACATTTAACCTTGAATTACTTACTTAATTTCCCTTGGTTAATGTTTTTAGTCAACCTTGGTTAAGGTTTTTATGCAGGCCGCAGCCACCTTCTTTGTCAAGCTATGTGTACATCGACAACCCTCGTAGTCGAGCTATGCTGTTCTCCTACAGCTCTTGTTGTAAATAATACAATTTGATAATATGAAATAAATGCTGAAACCACATGTAAAAATAACAAATATTAATAAAGGTTTGAACATTTTAATTAGCTGAAATATGCGTGTTTCACTATGACGTCATCAATATGAACAATTATTTTTTATATTTATTTATTTTAAGTCTAAGTGATTTTTTTCTCATTATTTTATTACATGAACTTGATAATTCATGATGAAATACACTGAAATTAAACTTTTTATTGGGATTTTAAAAAATTGTTGGAAAAAAAATGTAAAATTATGAAAATTTGCATATCTTTTGTCGTTTGTATTGTCATTATCTACCAGTTTACAAAATATATTTTAAAATTTAATTTTTCTATTCATACGACCTTTAAATATATTGTAATAAACTGCCCCATGTGTACTTAGTCTATCGGCTGACAAACTTCTCGTAGGATTTTTATGTGCCCTATGTTTGACACTGGATTCATGAACTAGAACGTATACCATGTCGAAAAAACTTGGGTAGACATTTGGTAGCCCGGCAACGAATGAGAAATCCAAGATGGCCGCCAGCGGCCATTTTGAATTATTGTCGCATTTAACTTTGCAACCAAATGGTCTAGAAACATAAGCAGCACATCATTTCTGACTAATTTCAGGCCGGGAAGTCCATTAGTAAGGCTATTCTTGCGATTGGTGATCTCCCTGATATAGAAATCCAAGATGGCCGCCAAATGTTATGTTAAAAATGTATAATTTGCTTGAAATGTTTCTGAATTTTAACGAAAATGTGTTTATATGCACTCCTATGTTTATTATACTGTCTTAATAAGGCTTAAAATGGCAAATGTAATTTACAAATGTCAGTTTCTGGTTGTAGTATTTTAAATCTGTAATTTTGACATCATTATTACTGCCATGTAAATGATATAATGGTCAACAAAATATAGCAACTTACAAAATTGTTAGTAATATTTATTATCTAACTAAGTCGAACTATTAGTATCATTTACATGTATATGAAGACACCATAACTATGTACCAAATGAGGCTGTATGCAAAAATGGACAACATGTCAGTTGGGACCAGTCTAATACATCCGGCAATTTGATTGCATTCAATGTGGACAGTGTCCACTTTACTAATTTTGGCAAATTGTGTATAGTTTAAACTGATCCCAAATGCCAAGGAGTACGTTTTTGGCATGCTGTATCACCTATTAATTGGCTGTTGTGTTCAGTTTCCTGTAATATGTGTACGTTTGAGTATTAAAGCTTTGTATACTTGTCCTTACATCCATAATTATATTAGGAAACACTTATAACTGTCAATAAATGTTGGTACTTTAAGCACCTGCCTCGAATAACAAAAGTGAATGTGAATGTTACTGTGTTTATATGAGACACATGCATATTGATTATTTGAGGCAGTCATTTTAACACTAAGATCCTAAACGTTTGTATGCTCATCATATCTATACACATCCTGATGGAGTTTTACACATCGTTATATCTGGGATACATTGACATTTACAAAACTTGCAACAAGGAACACCATTCCTTCTGCATGTACATCTGATATTTGCACACTTTGTGCATGTACACATCTGTGCACATGTATCAGGAATCGGTGTTCTACATACATCGGGCATGAACAACTCCTCTACATCTATAAACCCGTACTGAGTCGGATCCAATACCTCTGATTCCATACAAAAGCAGAGATGTCATCTGATATGTTGCATAAAATGCCCTGAGCTGTGTCCCCTAATAGCATGACTAGTTGGAGGTAGCTGGTCTAGTGATATCCCTTGCTGTGGTGGTACATGTATGTCCGTAACTGATTAATTGTGGTACACTTACTACACCCGTTCAACTCAGCTGATTCCATTACATTGTCCATATTGGAAGTGTTAGGATGTATACGAAAGTCCTTCAAAAGCAGTTGGGTTACACTTCAAGCCTGCATGTTTAGTACCCAGTTTACTGGTGTAATCACAACCTGTGATAGTATGAACAGCTGGCAGTACGCTACACAAATCCTCTCCAACCCTATCTGCCAATGTATGGATGGGGATATAACGAGTGGAATCACCGACGCCAGTCTTAACCCAGAGTTCATGAAGGTCGTGTTTACTGAGTTCGCTCCAACAGTACATCATCTGTATAAACACATCGGTGTCTGACGATATGACTACAATTAGCATGGTTCCATTTGTCACTGCATGCATAGCATGAGGTACAATCCGGGTATCTGCTTCTTCCAGTTCTCTGTGTAATTCGGGTACTTCCTGTGATTTCCCCTCAGAAACACAGATACACGGAACTGTTTGTTCTCCTGACATATTGCTTACAAATACCTCAGTAACCTGTAATGATGACTGTGTGTCATTTTGTCCATCAATGATTTGCTGATGAAGCAACAGCTGCAGGTTTCGTTTGTTACTACCAGAAGACCAAAATCGTTCCATTTCAACTGGTAGTGATGTTTGTTTGTTGATGATATTCAGTTCAATAGGACAAGTCGTCTGTCGACGTTTCCTTTCCGAGTCTTTAACTGATTTATCGATGTAGGAATCGAAGATGAAGTTAATTCTATCAGCTCCAATCGTTGATTTCGTAAGATAGTCCAATATTATGTTGCTATATTCGCCAAAGTCTTTGATTCCTTTTGTCCTTATCTTTCTAATGTTACCCATCATGTCTACGACAAACGTTGTGTGAAATGTGTCATGTCTGTTTTGGAATTTCTGATCATCTGCAGTAAGTTCATGTTCCAGCTCTTGCACAATGGAACTTTTCACTGCCTTTGTCATTAAACCTTCCTGATCAAAGAGATCTGATTCTGGTGTGACGTCATACTGCAATAGATCTTACATTGCACTTCCACGTACCCTGGCTACCTCAAGAAATCTCTGTTGCTGCCCTCGTTCCTTCCGTTGTGATATCTTGACTGATGATTTACATTCTCTTGATGAATGATGTATACTTCGAAAGGTCTTCAGGTTGGTTCGATGGATTGTTTCACAGAAACGCATTGTCTTCTCCACAAAACGGCCTTTCCGCAGGGTGTCATATGCTGCATTTCCGATTGTCGTCACATGCAATAGTTGATACGAATATCGTCTGTCATTACTTCTTGTGTGAGAATGTTGTGGAGTTTGGGTTGAATGGCGTCCACCTTGAATGGATTTTCATATTTCTCAATGAATGTCAGAATGGCCTGAACATTCTTCTCGCCCATGATGGTATCCGTTCTGATTCACGGTCAGGTCATACGCGCTGGTTCTTGCCCCACTTAATTCTCTGTGAAGGTTGCTGATGGCCAACATTTCATGGTATATGAGTTCCCATTTGGCAACAAATTTCTTTTTTCTAGAACTACCAATTATGCCTGAGCTACCTTTTTGTGATTTGTTGATGGTTTGCTCCAGTGCCATATCTGCACCAACTGCTTTGAAATGACCCTCGGTTCGTTTCACAACAAACTTTCCTTCCTGAAAAGCTATATCACTAAGCCGTTGAACGGACGTTAAATCCTATTTTATCACCTGCTCCTTTCTATAATTGGATGCCGATAATGTTGTGTCCCGAAGAAACAGTAACGGTTAAACAAAACATGTAGAACGTCGATCTGCAAATCCATGTTTATGAAATTACCTAAACGTACATTCAAACTAATCTATAATATATAGGTAAACTGTTGTCATGGAAACCTTCAATGTAGCATGACAACCGCATCAAAATATTTCCAACTAGGGTAATATACTATGCATATTATACAATTGCATATACACTCATTTTGAATGACTATCATAAATATTTAAGCAAATCATGCATTTTCCGCACAATATTTGGCGGCCATTTTGGATTAATAAGTCAAGGAGATCTCCAATCGCGAACATAGCCACACTAATGGATTCCTCGTCCTGAAATGAGTCGGAAATGATGTGTTATTTATGTTTCTAGACCCACTGGTTGCAAAGTTAAATGAGATACTAATTCAAAATGGCCACCGGTGGCCATCTTGGATTTCTCATTCGTTGCCGGTGTACCAAATGTCTACCCAAGTTTTTTTGACATGGTACATGGTCTAGTTCACGAATCAAGTGTCAAACATAGGGCACATAAAAATCCTACGGGAAGTTCCACAGCCTATGCATTAACTGGGTTTTCGTCTTTTTTCGAACATCAAGTGAATTTTCATGTTTTCATAAGTTCTATTAATACGGGCCATTAAAATTGTTGGATGCAATAAAATATTTACTTATCATGCCATAATCGCTGAAGGATGGCCCCCTCATTTGGGGCTTACTGGTTTTGCGACCAGTGTAGATCCAGATCAGCCTGTGCATCCGCACAGTTTGATCAGGATCTACACTGTTCGCCATCCCATCAATGCAACACCCGCCAATGTTCTAACAAGCAATATAGACCATTATCAGGCTACAGGTGTGTGCTGTTTGATCAAGAACTACACCGGTTACAAGTCCAATAAGTCCACATTTCTCCCGTCACAACCACACTCCATACAACTATTTTTTAATTGGATTTTAGTTGCACCTGTGCCCATTAGTTTCTTTGTTTCGTAACATCTACTTATAGAGATGGTTATTGAGTGGAAATAAACATGCACAGGGGGGGGGGGGGGGGGAGGTTCAAGCTAGCCCTCCAAAATAAGGAGAAGTTTTCATTAAAAATGGAATAAAAATAGGCCTTTTTTTTCTGCAAAATTTCTGTTTTATATAGTGAAGAACTTCTCCCTCAACTCAAAATAGAGAGAAGTCGGACAATTGAGGGAGAGAATTTCACCAACTTCGTCCTGTAAACTGATCCCTGATCCACGTCTCCAAAGCATCTTTTCACCTAGAATAGGCCGGACACAATGACAGTAGTATGAACAGTTGGAGAATTTATTTTTTCATTGTTTTCTCTATTTCTTTTCGAAAGTATAATTGCTTATGTTGGTACTTGCATTATGAACCATCTCGACTATTTTCTCTTTTTCTGTTGGAAAGTATATGTTGTTACCAATCATATGAACCGTCTCGATGAGACGGTTCATATGAGTGGTAACAACATATACTTTCAAACAGAAATAGAGAAAATAGCAGAAAAAAATATTCTCAAATTTACATAATTCCGATAGTATACTCCCTCTAGTTGGTTAATCCCCCTCTCGTCTCAATTCAGTACAGGTGAATTTCATCATATCTTAAAAAACTCAGAATTTCCAATTTACTACTACTCAAATTACAAATTAATTTATGCGGACGGCTGTATTTCCATAAGCGAAGGGTTCGTGACCCTTGAAAATTTGTTTAAACACGTGTCCACCATTTAGTCGCTTAAGAAAACAAGTTGATGGTTGAGATATAAAAGAAAAGATTAACTTGATACTAGCAAATATTTGATTAAAATTTGCATATACACACATGAAAATAGTGAATGGATCATATTTTATGCGGTGCATGGTATACATGAGAAAACATGCGACTTTGATTTATCAATCAGTATATGCTGTGATTAGGTACTGCTACACACATCAATTGTCGTCTGCTGTTGCTTTTATATCTTGCCTTATTTCTCAATAAAAACATGCTTTGACAGCACTTCAGAATCATTTCCAAGCATGTTGTAAATTATTCTAAAGTGCTGTCAAACCATGTTTTTGATGATAAAAAATGGAAAATAGGAAATAGAAAATAAACATCAGATGACAAAAAATTAAGCTAGCGGAACCCATTACAGACAGGATACACTTTTAGTAGTATGAACCTTTTGAGAGAAAAATATCCCTATTTTCTTTATATCCTTTGGAAAGTATATGTTGTTACCACTCATTTGAACCGTCTCAATGAGACGGTTCAAATGAGTGGTAACAACATATACCTTTATCGATGAATGAACAAAATAATGAGATTTTTTCAACAAAAATCAGAGTATCCTCAGCATGAAATGGGTTAAACCCTTTCACTTTTCAAAACTGGCCATCACGGAAATCAAAACATCACCTTGCGTATTTTCTCACGTGCTTGCTGACATATGTAAATGTCAACCAATGTACAAGTATGTTGTAAATTGTAAAAGCACAATTTTGAATGTTTTCATATTTTGAAATATGATGCCTGATATGACTTATGCCAAAGCACATTAATCATGTTGATATTCATCCTGACAAATTTGGTCAAGATCTGACAAAAGCGGATTTTTGCGTATGTGACCAGTGTAGACTCAGATCAGCCTGCACAGTCTGACCTGGATCTACATTGTTGTTTACAATGTGATGGGTATAACATTGATTATGTGACCAGTGTAGACCCTGATGAGCCTGTGCAACAAGATCAACTGGCACCTTTTATCATACCAGTTGGGTGGGTGGCAGGTGTGAGTATGCGATGGGTAATTTAATGATCAGGGTTCATCCTTACTGGAATTCCGACTGGAGACCTGGGGGCCGTTTCACTAAACTTCTTACCACTAAAATGTTCGTAAGTGCAAACTTATGATAGTCTGTAAATTTCACATTAACAATGTTTTCTTGTAAACAATTATTGGATTTACATTTATTGAGCATAGGCTGCATATGCAGCCTATGCTCAATAAATGTAAATCCATAAATTGAAATTTACAGACGATCTTAAATTTGAACTTACAAACATTTTAGTCGTAAGAAGTTTAGTGAAACGGGCCCCTGGTTTGGCCCTCACATTTTGTATGTGACAGTTGTAGCCCTTGTGGGAGTAGTATGATTAATCGTAATCCTATTTTAGGGGAAGGGGCCAAGTGACATAGGTGTGGTATTGACCTGGCACCAGGTCAGGTTATTCTAATTTCAGGGCTGAATATATTTTTTCTCGATGTAAATATTCCGTTCTGATTTTGGGATTTTCCCCCTAATGCAGCAGGTTAAAACGGGATCAATCCCATTTGCCCAAGTTTCACAATTTAATTTCCAACTGTGCAACTGCGACATGTAGATTCCTTGAAATGTTCTCTTTGTTTTTATATATAAACTAACCCAAATGTTCTGGCTTTAGACACAGGGTGACTAATTATTACCGTTAGCAAATGCCAGAAAATTGGGTTCATATATATCCAGATCTGTTAGGAGTTATTTTTATGCACTTGGTCTTGGTAGAACTGGGAAGCATATTGTGTTTGGACTGTGCGTCTGTCCGTCTGTGTGTGTTTGTGTGAGTGCCTGTTTGTCTGGTGAAGAAGTTTGCCGGACTTTCTCCAAACTGTAGCAGGGGGCGTTTTCTTGTTTTATTCAGATTTTCATGTTTCTTTCATATCAGATACAACGTAACAGCGCTTTATCCAGCAAAATCATCTATGATGAAATATATATCTTGACATGTCAATTAAATACACATCTCCAAATCTTAACCCTTAGGCCGCTACACACAAAAATTGTCGTCTGCTGTTGGTTTTATATCTTGCCTTATTTCTCCATCAAAACATGGTTTGACAGCACTTCAGAATCATTTCCAGTTGCTTTTATATCTTCTTGCCTTATTTCTCAATAAAAATATGGTTTGACAGCACTCTAATGGAAATGATTCTAAAGTGCTGTCAAGGCATGTTGTAAAAGATGCTACATTGCTGTCAATGCATGTTTTTAACTCTTAACCCTTAGACCGCTACTCACAACAATTGTCGTCTGCTGTTGCTTTTATATCTTGCCTTATTTCTCAATAAAAACATGGTTTGACAGCACTTTAGAATCATTTCCGTTGGAAATGATTCTAAAGTGCTGTCAAAGCATGTTGTAAATTATTCTAAAGTGCTGTCAAAGCATGGTTTGATGATAAAAATGGAAAATAGAAAATTAACAGCAGACGACAAAAAATTAAGATAGCAGTGTAAGGGTTAATTCCGTCATTTGTAGGTTATTAACGTGCACTGTCATTTACATGTTATTGTGCACTGTAGTTTACATGTACATATATAGGGAATTCACCGTCGAGACGGTTCAAATGAGTGGTTACAACATATACTTTCGAAGAGAGTTTTTTTTTGTTGTGTACACATGCGGACATGCAGCGCAATATAGTCTATATACTATCAAAGCCTCGATGGGCGTGACATGCCGGCCGGTGGCGGCGGCGGCGGTGGTGGCGGTGGCGGTGGCGGCGGCGGCGTCATCATTCAATGTTAAGTTTTCGTGTTACGGTCATTACTTCAACACCTTATCAGCTACAGTCATCAAACTTTATACATACCATTTACTATGATGTGTAGATGAATATAGGACTATTCTCGGAGGGGGGGGTCAAGGTCAAGTGCCCCAGGGTCAAGGTCAAGGCGGAACAAGGCGAGACATTTGATTCCGCAGAATTCTTGTTTACTTACATGTATGCAATGGTGATCCCTGCGTATGATTAGGGCACATACGCAATGTTTTCATTGCGCAGTCAAGCTTCTCGCACACAGCTTCTAAAAGACCATGTGACATTAATATTTCAGTGATTGCTGACGATACTCTTTCAAGTGTAATAGTTTGATTAGGCCAGCACAGGTGGGATAAGGAACATTCTCACTTCTTGACTCTTTGCATGCTAGCGGTGAAAAGATCCGCCAAACAAATTAGGAGTATATGTTTTATTTCTCTCTGTAAATATGTCTTGGAATTTCATTAGAATTGAGTCCTCAGGACTCAATTCTAATGAAATTCCAAGACATATTCATGATATTTACAAGGAGAAATAAAAAGAAAATATGATGATTTTTTGTCCGCTAGTTTTGAACTATTTATAGCCCACAAGTTTCCCAGCATGCAAAGAGTTAATTCACATTGATCACAATTGGCTTTCACATATACCATGTGTCTGCGTGTCTGTGATGCTTTTCCAGCGTCAAAACTCCAAGTTGGCAGAGCTCCAGATAAGGTGCGTATTGGCGTATTTTATGCACTAATTTTAGCAGAATACGCATTGTTTATCAAAAGTGGGAGTACAAAATACTCACAGCAATGCGAAAATACGCATTGATTTTCTAAATGAGTAGTGAAAATACTGTAATAAAGTTGAAAATTTACTTAGTTGAGCTGCAAAAAGCAAACACTAATAAGGAAGAAAATCAATAACACATTTGTAAAAGTAAAATACACATTGAATTTGAAATATGGGGGTATACTACTCTTTAGATACAAAACTTATCTGGAGCTCTGACCCAACGTGGTTGGTTGGGAGCCTGCGAAGGGTAAATTTAATGATGGCGTTCATCCTTATTGAAATCCAGATATCCCTGGCTCGGTCCTCAGGTGCACTTTTGACTGTTTCAACCCTAATTTTTTTTGTCGTCTGCTCTCTGCTGTTTATTTTATATTTTACATTTTTATCATCAAACCATGCTTTGACAGCACTTTAGAATAATTTCCGTTGGAAATTATTCTAAAGCGCTGTCAAACCATGTTTTTATTGAGAAATAAGGCAAGATATAAAAGCAACAGCAGACGACAATTGTTGTGAGTAACGGTCTAAGGGTTAAGAGTTGAATCTGGTTATACCCATTATAAAAGTAGTAATATTAGTATTAATCATATTAGTTTTATGGAGTGTTTGGTGTGGTGAGGACCTTATGCAATAACACGGATGGCGGGGGGGGGGGGGCATATTGCGTTGCTCTTGAGGTTCCGTACATCTGTCCATGTACATTTACGTCAAAAAGTTTGTAAGAGTTTCTCCAGTTAAGAGTCCAGTATACCACGGGGGCATATCTATGTTTTACAAACATAATATCTAGTTCTAATTTTGCGGCTGAATATGTATTTATTGAATAAATCAGGATAGCTGTCCTTGCCACTGATTATTATGGGTACATGCCCACTCAGTCGGCACAAAAGGTTCTTTATAAGAATTAAATAAGTGTATAATTGTGCCAATCAATCAATCTAGTATCAGGATGTATAGACATGCACTTGGTTATTGATAGATGCATTATTTTGCGGCTGAATATGTATTTCTTTATAGAATCAATCGGGATAGCTGTCCTTGCCACTGATTATTATGGGTACATGCCCACTCAGTCGGCACAAAAGGTTCTTTATAAGAATTAAATAAGTGTATAATTGTGTCAATCAATCAATCTAGTATCAGGATGTATAGACATGCACTTGGTTATTGATTGATGCACGACACGGTGAAGTTTTCACCTGGCTGCATTTGTGGCTGTGATTGAAGAAATGGGCTTGCCTGGTTTGGCCCTCAAGTACCTATCTTTGGCTCTTTAACCCTTTCCCTGATAGAGACGACTTTTCACGCCTCTGCAGAAGATGTCTTTTTGAAAACATTGTGGGAAAAGGAGAAATTGCTTGTAACAAGCAATTTCTCCTTTTCCCACAATGTTTTCTACTCTATCAGATAATTTAACCATCATTAGACCCAGCATTTGATTGTTTTATTCAGATGTTTTGGATTTGGATGAGTCGAAATATCGCAAAACAGGGAAAGGGTTAAATTGTTACCTAGCAGGGAGTTAAATTGGGTAGTGGTAGGATTATTACCTAGATTACTGATCCTGCTGCTTTTGGGAGGGGCCCAAGACTTACTGTGATTCTGGTGTGGCGAGGACCTGGCATCAGATCAGGATTATTCTGATTTCAGGGCTGAATATATTGATTTTTTATTGCAAATATTCAGGTCTGATTTTGGGATTTCCTCTCATCACCCCCATTTGTGCATGTACTTGTACTGAGGTAATAATGGGATTTAGAACTAAACCCATTGACCCGGTAAATGACCTTAGCTGTTGATAGGCCGTTAAACCCTAACAAACAAACAAACAAAACATACAATAGCTTCAGGTATTACATTTCATCCAACCGGGTATGGAAGGTGTTCGAGCCAATTCCCACCCTTAAATATGAGCCGAATGAATGACATTTCATCCATATGACATCCTTGATCATTGATGGACACACGAGACAGTAAAGCAGGGCTCCAGATAAGGAATTATTAATTGAGTATTTTCACTCCCTCATATCTGAAGCAATTGGGTATTTCAATATTTTAATTGGTTAAAATAAAATCACTCTACTGTTTAAATATCAACAGACAGCAATTATTGAATAGTTTGCTTCGAAATGAAAACGTGTCTTGGAATTTCATTAGAATTGTCTCCTTGGAGACAATTCTAATTAAATACCAACATGTGTTTTCATGGAGAATAAGAAAAATATGCTATATTTGTGGTCTGTTTATTGTTTTCTGCAGCATGATAAAGGTACCACTAAATTATTATTGCTTTTTCGTACTCGCTACTTCCGATTTTAATTGTGTTTTTGGCAATTTTAATTGGGTGTTTAAGCAAATATGCAGCTTATCTGGAGCTCTGATTACATTTCATCCATATGCCATCCTTGATTATTGATGGGCGCACGAGACAGTAAAGTTAGCACTTTGTTGATTAAACACGTCGGCAATAGTATCGGGATCCGCGAAACTGGCAGCCAATCAATGGTACAGGAATCGCGAGTCGGAGATATGGCGATTCCCTTGGCAGATAATTACCTAATCACGAATTACGTAATCACCGCACGAAGGATTGGCTGCTCCAAGGAGTGGTTGTCAGTGGTGTAAAATTATGAGCATTGTTTTTATAATAGGCAGATTCTCATGCAAATTTCGGAATAAATTTCAATAATATTTGCCAGCAATGTCTGTCTGGGAATGCTGCTTTGTTTCGCACATGACCCACGCCCATACACCCAAGGTCAAGGTCACTGGGGACTTATGTTCACATTGTTTGTAAGGCAAATGCATTTAAGTTTTAAGTTTTATATGCCCCCACCAATTTATTGGAGGGTGGGGGAGCATTATGTTTTACCCCTGTCCGTGCGTCCGTCCGTAAGGCAAATGCGTTTAAGTTTTAAATTAACTTCAATAATATTTGCCCATATATATGTCTGTCTAGGGATGGTGCTTTCTTTCACATACGACCCACGCCCGAACACCCAAGGTCAAGGTCATTGGGGACTTACGTTCACCTTGTTTGTGAGGCAAATGCTTTTAAGTTTTTAATGTTTTCTCAATAATTCATTAACTCCTTCACCAATTTCAATAATATTTTCTCACAATGTCTGTACGGATGCCCTTTTTGTCGCGCCTGCTTTAGCAGAGGCGCGACTATAGTCGGCGCTTTTTCCATCGGCGTCGTCGTCGTCGTCCGCGTCGTCGTCCGCGTCGTCGTCCGCGTCGTCGTCCGCGTCGTCGTCCGCGTCGTACGCGTCGTACGCGTCGTACGCGTCGTCCGCGTCGTCCGCGTCGTCCGCGTCGTCCGGTTTTTTTGTAAGGCAAATGCGTTAAAGTTATTGTTTTTTCACAATATCTCTTTAACCCCTTGCCAGACATTGATCATATTTCACATCAATGTTTGTCTAGGGATGATGCTTCATTACGCACACCCCCACATCCAAATTTTGAAGGTCAAGGTCATTTATTTACTTGTAATGTTCACCGGTTTTGTAACAGAAATGCGTTAAAGTTATTGTTTTTTCACAATATCTCTTTAACCCCGTGCCAGACTTTGATAATATTTCACATCAATGTTTGTCTATGGATGATGCTTTATTACGCACACCCCCACATCCAAATTCTCAAGTCAAGGTCATTTATTTACTTGTAATGTTCACGGTCAAATGCCTTGGCAGGTGCGACACCGTTTCCGTGGCGGAATTCTTGTACTATCAAGGCTGCAGGTGGGGGCATCCGTGTTCTATGAACACATTTTCTAGTTTCAGTACGTATTCTGTTCTGATTTAGGTATTTTCCACCGGCCCCCATCATCACAGCTAATATAGGATTCTGCCCTGTTAACCTGGCCGAAAATGACCTTAGCTGTTGACAGGCCGTTAAACACCATTAAATAAAATACACTGGTGGAAAAGCCCCATTTCTCCAGTCATAGCCACATATGAGCCATGCCATGTGATTTTGTACCGTCGGACATCTTCGTAATTTCATGAAATACGTTTAAAACAATTACAATATTTTCAGTAAACGGCATCAAAAGTACTTGAAAATTTTGTCAACTTATGAAACATATTCTAAACTTATTTAACCCTTACACCGCTATCTTATTTTTTTTGTCGTCTGCTGTTTATTTTCTATTTTCCATTTTTATCATCAAACACATGCTTTGACAGCAATTTAGAATAATTTACAACATGCTTTGACAGCACTTCAGAATCATTTCCATCGGAAAACATGCTGTCAAAACATGTTTTTATTGAGAAATAAGGCAAGATATAAAAACAACAGCAGACGACAATTGTTGTGAGTAGTGGTCTAAGGGTTAATGAAATTAAGTAGATGTCCGAAGATACAAAATTGCATGGCGTGTCTGGTATGTGAATCTCTCATCTGTATTGCAGGAAGCTGACTAATTTATGGGGTCGAGCTTGATTTCATAATATCTGTCCATTATGTGTCATCATCCACAGCAAATCACTTGAAAATTGCATAATTTCCTTAATGACTGGCGCTGTGTTCTGTTGTGCATCGTTCAAGGTCATTAGAAGCTTTAATACACCTTTTACATAACTCTATGCAATTTTATTGTCTGCTATTTTGAATATTGAATTAAATTTTGTCGTCTGCTGTTTATTTTTAGCTCACGTGAGCGAAGCTCATGTGAGCTATTGTTACCGCAATGTGTCCGTCGTCCGTCGTCGTCCGTGAACATTTCAAACGTCTTCTCCTCGGTAACCATTGGGCCTATAGTCACCAAACTTCATGGTCATGGTCCTTAGGTAGGGGGATTACAAAGTTGTTAAAATGACGTCATTACGAAATCCAAGATGGCCACCATCTAAAAATAGCACAAATTCTTCAAAAATCTTCTTCTCAAGAACCGCCAACCAGATTTCGACAAAACTTGGTAGGAATGATCGATGTACAATGCTCTTTCAATGTTGGTAAAATGGTGACCCCGGGGTCAAAAATGGGCGTCAAATTTTATTTTTGACCGAATATGGTCATGTCATATATCAAATTGAAGGTATCAATGAGGTGATCACTCTGGTGCATTTTTTGTCGAAATCGAATGGTCATGTCATCCAAGATGGCCGCCGAAAGGTCAAAAGGTCGTTCTTTTATTAGAGATTTCAAAATTCTGCTTCACATGAACCGCTTGGCCCATGGTAGCCAAACTTCACAGTTATGGTCTATGGGTGAAGCCTTTTCAGATTTGTTAAAATGGAGGTCATCGCTAATCCAAGATGGCCGCCGTCTGAAAATAGCATAAATTCTTAAAAAATCCTCTTCTCATGAACCGCTTCGACGAAACTTGGTAGGAATGTTCGATGTACAATGCTCTTTCAAAGTTGTTAAAATGGTGACCTCGGGGTCAAAAATGGGCGTGGCCCGTGGGGTCAATTTGGGGTCAAATTTTCTTTTTGACCAAATATGGTCATGTTATATATCAAATCGAAGGTATCAATGAGGCGATCACTCTGGTGAATTTCTTGTCGAAATCGGATAGGTTCTGTCATCCAAGATGGCCACCGAAAGGTCAAAAGGTCGTTCTTTTATTAGAGATTTCAAAATTCTTCTTCACATGAACCGCTTGGCCCATGCTAGCCAAACTTAAAAGTTATGGTCCATGGGTGAAGACTTTTCAGATTTGTTAAAATGGAGGTCATCGCTAATCCAAGATGGCCGCCGTCTAAAGATAGCATAAATTCTTAAAAAATCTTCATGAACCACCAGCCGTATTTCGACGAAACTTGTTAGGAATGATCGATGTACAATGCTCTTTCAAAGGTGGAAAATGGTGACCCCGGGGTCAAAAATGGGCGTGGCCCGTGGGGTCAAATTGGGGTAAAATTTTATTTTTGACCGAATATGCTCATGTCATAATATTATATCAAATCGAAGGTATCGATGAGGCAATTGCTCTGGTGCAATATTTGTCGGAATCGGATGGTTATGTCATCCATGATGGCCGCCAAAAGGTCCATTTATTCGAGATTTTGAACGTCTTTTTCTCAGGAACCACATGGCCGATGCTGGCCAAATTTCATAGTAAGTTAAGATCCTTGGGTGAAGCATTTTCAGATTTGGTAAAATGAGAGTCATCGCTTAATCCATCTAAAAATAGCAGAATTTTTTTAAAACACATATGAACTCTATGTCACATTCTCCTCTGGTGTTCATGGAGTCAGGTGAGCGAATTAGGGCCATCATGGCCCTCTTGTTTATATTGGTTCATCAAAACAGGGTTTAACAGTCCTTTAGAATAATTTCTGATTCTAAAATGCTGTCAAACTATGTTTTTTATTGAGAAAGATGATAAAATATAAAACAACATCAGACTAATTTCTGTTTTCTGCATTCTAAGGGTTACAAATGTTGTTTCTCAGAATACACCTTCACCAGTATGAAATATTTTAAATATTGCATTTTTTTTATTTCTCAATGAAAATATATGTTGTGACCACTCGTTTGAACCGTCTCGACGAGACGGTTCAAATGGTAGTCACGACATATACTTCTAAGCACATATAAAGAAAATATTATAATTTTTCACAAACAAATCTCCACATCTCCTCAGCATGAAATGCTTTATTTATTGATGTACTGTATGTATGCATGTACTTCGAAAATCAGTTATTCTGTAAATGACGTGGAAAGTTTTCAAAAAGTTCTGAGCTCATGTGGGAATTCAACCCTTTGAATGCTGAATTAAATTTTGTCATCTGTTTTTGTTTTTTTGATTTACATTTTTATCAACAAACACATAGTTTGCTGCCAAATTATGTTTTTATTACAAAAAAAGGCAAAATATGAAACAATAGCAGATGACCATTTCCCCGCATACTAAGGACGGGTTAAGCTACTTCCTGTCTGTTTAACGAAACCTGCCCAAATTTTACGTCTATTTACACAATGCAAAAACAATATTTTTTTGGATAATATTCAATTTTAGCAAAATTTAAGAATGAGCCTTCTTTTTATTTCGTGAAATTTTAGCAAATATTGATTTTACACGAAAATTGTATTTGTCTGGGAATTTAACATGGGAGGAAAATGAGCTGGGGGAGGAGCCAAAATGAAAAAACAAAAAAGATTTGGAAATTGACTCCGAAATCTGGCTTAGTACTAAACTTAGTACTAAACCCATTGACCCGCCTTAAATGACTCTTAGTTCGAAATGATCTAGTTCTGGAATGGGGATAATTCTTAAGAAAACGGAAAATAAACACATTTTCTTGATAAATTTATTTAAAATTCTGGAATTATAAGGAATGAATGGCCTTTTTGTGGAATTTATCGGGGATATAAACTTGGAAAAGTCGCGGGAATACTGGACGAGGCCTTAAAAAATTACAATTTTTTCGAAAAAAAAAAAATGAAAAAAATTTTTTTGGATTTTTTTTCGAAAATTATAATTTTTTATCGCTTCGTCCAGTATTCCCGCAACTTTTCCAAGTTTATACCCCGATAAATTCCACAAAAAGGCCATTCATTCCTATAGTAAGTGCAATCCATCTCATTATGCCAGAGCTCCAGATAAGTGTTGTATCTAAAGAGTAGTATACCCCCATATTTCAAATTCAATGCGTATTTTACTTTTACAAATATTTGTTTTCCTTATTAAATAGGGAACAAATGATAAAAAATAAAACAAATTAAAAAAATTCACTGATTTGACTTGCAAAAAGCAAACACTGTTTAAATTTTCAACCTTATTACAGTATTCTCACTACCCAATTTGAAAATCAATGCATATTTTCACATTGTTGCGAGTATGTGTATTCCCATTTTCGATTATCAGTACGTGCGTATTCTGCTAAAATAAGTGCGTAAAATACGCCAATACGCACCTTATAATTATCTGGAGCTATGCTCAGAATAATTCACATCTTCCTTAGAATAACAAACAAAACAAATATGATAAAAAAAACAACGGCTGAGATTGCATAAACACTGCAGTCAGTGTCAAAATTGCATAATGCCGATAATGGTAGCTAAAAATAGATAGATTGGCATAACTGATACGGAGTTCTGTGAGAACGTAGTTTTCAGCCACTTATTCCAGGGTGTAGGCCATTAGACTGCTGTGTCAAAATTTTGAGAATCAAAATTCTAGGAATCGTGATTTGCCTGGTTTGGCCCTCAGTTACGTTTTTATCTTTGGCTCTTTTGTTACCTGGGAGTTGAATTGGGTTATTGCCATTATAAAAGTAATAAGCTTATTACTGATACTACTGCTTTTGGGAGGGGGCCCAATGATTCTGGTGTGGCGAGGACCTGGCATCAGATCAGGATTATTCAGGGCTGAATATATAGATTTTATTGTAAATATTAGGTTCTGATTTTGGGATTTTTCCCCCATTTGTACAGGTAACATATGGGATTTAGTACTAAAATGATTTAGCCTTAAATAACCTTGTTGATAGGTTGTTAAACCCCTAACAAACAAACAACAAACAAACAAGGGTATTATATAGTCCATGCATGTATGTGCATACGAGCGTGCGTTTGTGTGTATGTTAGTAACACCTTTCATTTTTCAATATTAAACTCACGAGCTGCTTCATCTGTTCAACTGAGTGGTATAACAACATACACTTTCATTGAGAAATAAAACAAATTGAAAAATAAATATTGGTTAATTTCGATACCTGTGAATCAGTAATTTCGGCATAAACTAGGTGAATTATTTTCTTGAAAAATGTTGCATTCAGAGCTCCAGATAAGCTGCCTATTTGCATAAATACCCAATTAAAATTGGCAAAAACTCAATTGAAATCAGAAGTAGCGAGTATCAAAAAGCAATAAACAAATTTGTGGTACCTTTATCATGCTACAGAAAACAATAAACAGACCACAAATATAGCATATTTTTCTTATTTTCCATGAAAACATATCTTGGTATTTCATTAGAATTGTCTCCAAGGAGACAATTCTAATGAAATGCCAAGACATGTTTTCATTTCAAAGCAAGCTATTCAATAATTGCTGTATGTTGATGTGTAAACAGTTGTGTGATTTTATTTTACCCAATTAAAATATTGAAATACCCAATTGCTTCAGATATGATGGAGTGAAAATACTCAATTACTAATTCCTTATCTGGAGCACTGGCATTTCAGTGTAGCCCCAGTCCCATGTGATCGAACCCGTTTGCCCGGCCTTACATGACCGTAGCTGTTGATATAGAGAATAGTAGGTTAGTGCCGTGAATGGGAAAAAATATCTGGCAAAGCTAGGAAACGGGATGGGCGAGGCTCTGCCGAGCATATCCTATTTCCGAGCCGCGCCAGATATTTTTCCCATTCACGGCACTAACCTACTATTCTATTTATCCCGTCAACACCTATTAATGGCTTTAAAATGCAGAAAAATAATCCCAGCCACCGCACATATTCATACGCAGTAATTAGGTCATATTGACAGGATATCAAAAATGTTTCACGGCACCGTGTTTCACGGCACATACGCACTGTGTTGACGGGATAAAGGTCATTAAACACCAATAAACAAACAGACATGAAAAGGAACAGCTGAGGATTGTTATATGCCCGTTTGAAAAAACGGGACGTATTATGTATTCACCTTGTACGGGCGGGTGGGCACAGCTTGTCCACGCAATAACTAGTGAACTACTTGATGGATTGTAACCAAATTTGGTATACATGTTTATCACTGCAGGACGAAGACGCCTATTGATTTGAAATTTCAGATTACTTATCTCCCCTTGGCGGCCATTTTTAATTTTCGCACTCATAACCAAATTCGGTATACATGTTTATCGCATCAAGATGTAGAACCCTATTGGTTTTTAGCGAGTTATTTCCCCTTGTTGACTGGCATTGCCTCGACTGGCGTATATTGTGACCTTCGGCACTCTTGTTATAACTTGATAATGGTCAATATTTGCCTAACCAAGTTTTGTATGGCTGTTGAGTAAAGTAAACTCATTAGCGATATTGGATTACAGTTTTGGAGAATTGTGAAATCTAGACTAATTGTGTTTGCACACATGGGAAAATGAAAGAGTTGGCTTTTACATGAGACAAGCCATGTGATGTTATACCTAAGAAGATGTGTGATTTTTCAGGAAAATTGTATACAGAAAATGTGATTTTTCCGTAAATGACACTGAAAGTTGATGAAATTTTCATAGCAAATGCGGAATTCTATTCCACATTTGCTCTGAACATTTCGTCAACTTTTATTGTAAATTTTGTAAACATTTTTCATGAGATACATGTATCACACATCTTCTAAGGTACAAAATCGCAGTGTGGCAGGTGGGCGCACGCAATGGGTAATTTAATGATTGGGGTTCATCCTTACCGGAATTTCCGACTGGAGACCTGGTTTGGCCCTCTGATATACGTCTTTGGCATTTTGTATGTGACAGTTGAATCTGGTTATAGTATTTATCACTTTAATATGTGAGTATTACGATTATTCGTAATCCTATTTTGGCCAAGTGACTTTGGTGTGGTATGGAGCTGGCACCAGGTCAGGTTATTCTAATTTCAGAGCTGAATTTCTTTTGTTGATGTAAATATTCCATTCTAATTTTGGGATTTTTCCCCCAATGCAGCTGGTTAAAACGGGATCGAACCCGTTTTGCCCGGCCTTATTACATGACCTTAGCTGTTGATAGGCCCCTTATTCCACTAACCCCTCTCTGGTGTGGTGTGGACCTGACACCAGATTAGGTTATTCTAATTTCAGGCCCCCTCCCCACCATCATCACACGGTAATATATGGAATTCACCCTCGTTAACCCCGACTTAAAATGCCCTTAACTGTTGACAGGCCGTTAAACACCACTAAATCAATTTGAATCCTTCAATTGTAAGAATTCAAGGTCATTCAAAATTCTTGGGATATGTAGTATACACTAATGCTTGAAGATGGACTTTATAAGATTATTAAGTTCGTCAATGACCACTTGACTATGGTTACTTTTGTGCTATACCTTTTGATTTGAGCGAGATATCACAGATTGGTCTATTGCTTCCCACTTATATTGTGGAGTAGGTAGAGCACAGATAATTAAGTACCTTAATATCTCTAAATATTTGGACACCATTTGTTTAGACAAATTGTATCCAGGTGGCCGCATTAGCTCAGCAGGTAGAGCATTGGACTGCGGATCGGGAGACCCCGGGTTTGATTCCCACCTCCACCCGCTGCGAAGGGTCGAATTTTACTTTTACAAATGTATTATTGATTTTCTTCCTTATTAAATAGGGAATAAATGACAATTTTTTTTTAAAAAAGCGAAGTGTTTGCAGATCAACTAAGTAAATTTTCAGTTTTATTACACTATTTTCACTATTCAATTTGAAAATCAATGCGTATTTTCACATTGCTGTGAGTATTTTGTACTCCCACTTTTGATAATAAATGCGCATTCTGCTAAAATTTGATAGCTTTCACTGTAATTTCTATCTAACGATAATGTCTGTTCATGGTTGCAAAACTCAAAAAGGTCCATACCAAAGTTACAGAGGAGCTTCTCTAAACCGCACGCCCTGGGGACCTGCAGGGTGTCCGATTAAGAAATGTTCAACTTGTGAGTGTGTTCACTCTTCTTATAACCCTTAGATCGCTACACACAACAATTCTGCCCTCCCAAGTCAAACTGCAGTAGCTGTTAAACTATGATGCTATGCTGACCCTGTGCAATCATCCCCACCTGAGGATGATTGCACACGGTCAGCATAGCATCATATAGTGCAGATACAGTAGTCTAACAGATACTGCAGTTTGACTTGGGAGGGCAGAATTGTCGGCTGCTGTTGCTTTTGTATCTCAATAAAAACATGGTTTGACAGCACTTCAGAATCATTTCCAATGGAAAGATTCTGAAGTCCTGTCAAAGCATGTTGTAAATTATTCTAAAATGCTGTCAAAGCATGTTTTTGCTGATAAAAACAGAAAATAGAAAATAAACAGCAGACAACAAAAAATTAAGATAGCGGTGCAAGGGTTAAAATTGGTCGATCTTTCAAGAACTTATATCAATTGTACAATAATTTAAACTTAAAAACAGAATTTACACGTACAATTTCCATCCTAAAAAAGAATTATGAGAGACGACATGCATACTGTTTTACTACAGCATACTAAACACTTTAAAATGGCATCATTTCCAAATCTTAAAAATAAGCCAACAAATTTGACAGAAAGCCAAATTTACCCTATGTTAAATGCCAAATTGTTCAAACAAAATCTGACATAAAGCAAAATTTACCCTACAAATTTAATCTCCCAAATTACCAAATGCCAAATTGTTTGAAAAAAAACCTTACAAATCGGATAGAAAGCCAAATTTACCCTAGTTTAAATGTCAAACTGTGGGTTTTCTCAATTGACACCTTCAATCACTTTATAGTACCTAATTGGCCGTTTATGACAGGATTTATTAATTTGTAGACATTGATATCAACACACAGGTTGAAGATGAACTTGTTGAAGTTCAAGTGGATGTTTTGATGGACATGAAAGTCTCTACCACTTAAACTACCAATTAGAATAGTTTGCTTATCAAATAGTTTGGTCATTGAATTTGGGTATTTAGTAAAAGTACAGATAGCACTGTAAATATTGTAGACAAGGCGAATAACATTAGTTGTTCAGTGTAACCTTCCCAATTAAACCATTAAAGACGGGATACAATTATAGTAGTATGACATATTTTAGGGGAAAAAAATCCTCTTTTCTTTATTTCATCTCGAAAGTATATGTTGTTACCACTCATTTTGAACTGTCTTGTCGAGACGGTTCAAATGAGTGGTAACAACATATACCTTTATTGAGAAATAAACAAAATAATGAGATTTTTTCAACAAGAATTATTGTATCATTAGACTGAAATGGGTTAACGAAGTTTGCTTATCAACTGTTGTGGTCATTGGATTCAGGTATTTAGTAACTGTACAGATGATATTGTAAATATTGTATACACAGCGAATAACACTTGTATTTACATTCGGCCTTCAACATCTGCCGGCTGTTAATGGAAGGGGTCAGCAGAAGAAGGCGGCTAACTCCATCATGGAGTTAGCCCCCTTCTTCCACTGACTCCTTCACCTATCTCCTTGTCTGTAGGCATGATGGAAATATTGATAGTGATAGCGATAGTTCATTCATACTTACTAACAAAATTATGTATGTTAAATTTAAATTCAAATTGCAAATTCCAAATCAAATGAAGAATCCAAAGGTCAAAATGCACCAAAGGGTCACTTAGTATTGAAAACGTGTGAAAACAACAAATGTTATCATTTTGGATACAGTATTTAATATTAGTCAAGTTTTTCTCTGAATAGAATGAATGCCTACTTAAAATGTGTATCTATAAGACGTCAGCACTTGGCCGCCCACACACACATTTAGTGGGATTATGTATTAAATCATGTCTTAAATCAAGTTTGTCATCTTATGACTAAAACAATAATAGCAATCTTTCAATGCCGATAATCAAGATATCACATGACACTGATGGTTTTGGGTGATATATGTATGGTGCAGCGGTCGATATAAAGAACCCTCAACACTTCAATCATGTATGACCAGTTTAGTCCGAAACATTTTGATTTTGAAAATAATGTTGAAGTGATTAAATCTTGGTTGCATAGTAATGTAGTAAGTCCAGCAATAACTGATTTGCGACCAGTGCAGGACCAGATCAGACTGCGCATGCATGCGCAGTCTGATCTGGTCCTGCACTGGTCGCAAACAAAATGTCTGTAATGTCATCGAGTGGTTCAATAATTCTGCTTGATATGTCAATAGTGTCGAGTTTATCTGGTAAACAAATGAACTGTGCACATATTACAGTGACATATCACTGATTCTGTAACCCGTGGTGTGGGGGTTCAATGATTTCTGAATGTGGGTTCAAATATTTAGATGTCTTCTGTCATTACTTCAAATATTTTTTATTGTGGGGATCATAAATGAATTGCAAATTTAACTCAAAATAATTGTATTTTTTTATTTTGTAGAATTGATGATTATTGAAATGCAAAGTATTTATTTTTTGCATAATGATGATTATTTTTTACCCAGAGTGGTATAATACATGTATATGTGCTAAAAAGATTTTTTACAAACCTTTAAAATTGTGTTTTAATAACCAGTGCTAGCAACTCGCTTGCCCAACGTCTGTTGGGCAAGCGAGTTGCTAGCACTGGTTATGGTGATATCTGGTTGATATGTAACAGATAGATTGGTGCACCTTTAAATCAGATTGAAGAAACTGATGTCAGGACTTCGGTTTCCCTCAATTTAACAATTTGATATAACAATTCATTCCCACGAATTAACAATTCGTTCCCGTGGAAACAAATTGTTATTTAGTTAGAACGAAATTGTTAAATTGAGGGAACAAATTGTTAATTTGTGGGAACAAATTGTTAATTTGTGGGAACAAATTGTTAATTTGTAGGAACGAATTGTTAAATTGAGGGAACAAATTGTTATTTCGTGGGAACGAATTAATAAAAAAAAAATAATTCTACGTCCCGTGCGGGGCTCCGTAGATTAAGGTCAGACTATTGATCTGGAAAAGAAATTCATTCTAGACCCTCAAAATTGTGTTTCTTGCGTTCTACAGCCAGAATTGTGTCATGCCGCGCCGTGGTAGTGTCTACGGCCGTGTAATTAGACCAGTTTTCCCAGAGCAAGCCAAATTAGACAATCAGATCTTGGCCTTGAAACACAGTTGACAGTAGATACCAGAGCCTTATTGAAAAATCTGGCTGTGACTAGAGAAATTGGACGTATATTTATTGCGACCAGTGTAGATCCAGATCAGCCTGTGCATCCGCACAGTCTGATCAGGATCTGCACTGTTCACCATTCCATCAATGAAACGTCCTTCATGCTTCTACTAACCCGATATATATACCGTTATCAGGTTACAGGAGTGTGTTATTCGATCACGTGCTACACTGGTCACAAATCCCATTTGCACCATTTCTCTAGTCACAGCCAGAATGAACAAAGTAAACTATTACAACATGCAGTGATAAAATATTTGTGGTGTAATGTTAAGGTGTGGAAAATAAATCATCGGCTCCGATCTTGTCGGAATTTTGACACTTACAAAAACGAGGCATATGAATAAACCAAGAAATGACTACTTACGTTAAAGATTATTATTATTATCCGACAGGCGTTAGTCATTGAGTATATCTGTGTTTGTGGTTTAGTTGGAAATTAGGCCAAGGATTAAAGTCGCTGTTCTATATTATAATATGTAGCAGTGACTGTAGAAATTGAGCTTATGGGATTTATGACGAGTGTAGCTCCAGAAGAAATTACTGTCTGCTCCACGTTTTGCTGCTGACAAACTTTTGGCTATTAAACACATCAAGTGGGTGGTTGGAGTAAATTAATGGTAGGGGTTCCTCCTTATAGGAATCACCATTTGCCTGGTTTGGCCCTCAGGTAAGTTTTTATCTTTGGCTCTTTTGTTACCTGGGAGTTGAATTGGGTTATTGCCCATTATAAAAGTATTAAGATTATTACTGATCCTACTGCTTTTAGGAGGGGGGCAAGTGATTCTGGTGTGGCGAGGACCTGGCATCAGTTCAGGATTATTCTGATTTCAGGGCTGAATATATTTTTTTTTTTTTTTGTAAATATTCAGTTCTGATTTTGAGATTTTCCCCCCATTTGTCCATGTACTTGAACATGTACTTGTACAGGTAATATATGTGATTTAGTACTAAACCCATTGACCTGGCCTTAAATGACCTTAGCTGTTGATAGGCTGTTAAACCCCAACAAACAAACAAAATTAAACCCATCAAATCTAAAAAATATTAAAATGCAAGTACTTTTTCATCAATAAATTTTGACATATATTTCATGAAAAATCGCACGTGTTCTTAGGTACAAAATCACATGGCGTGTCTCATTTGCATGTTTCGAACATTTATAATTGAAAATCCATTTACAGGCAGAAGCAGTTGGATATCACATTTGCCTCCCAGGCATTTGACCTTTTCCTCACCTCGTTCATAATGAGGCCTAATAATGACCTTCGGGTTAACTATTTTCACCAGTAAATGACTGGAATGGATTTTGATATTTTGATTTTCTGACCAATCCAATCGCCACAAAATGACTCACTTCAAACTAGTTCCAGAGCTCCAGATAAACTGCGTATTTGCTTAAATACCCAATTAAAATTGCCAAAAACCCAATTAAAATCAGAAGTAGCGAGTATCAAAAAGCAATAAAAATGTTGTGGTACCTTTATCATGTTGCAGAAAACAATAAACAAACCACAAACATTACGCAAACATTGTATTAGCGAGCCAACCTCACCAAACCCCCGGTTACCTATGTAAACAGCGGGTTTGATGAGGTTGCCGCGCAATAGGTAATGCGGTCAAATAGGTCACGATGCAGTGACTATTTTCAATCAATAACTTATGTTGTAAGCGATTGTAATGTGTATTTTCAATATTTATATTATTAAAATGTATCATATCGGTACCCCTTTAAGTAATATTTGTATATTTTAAATGTAATGATGTTGTCATGAAGCGCATGAATATAAGTATTAATTAATCCAGTTTATATTGAGGCAAATCACACAGCCTGAAAACATAGTGCTGGAGTATAAACCATAGTATCGTATATTATTCATAAGTATATCACTATTAAAAATTAATTACAATATGTATGCATATTATTAAAACAGTAGATGCTACCGCTGTTTCGCTGTATGTGATATTTATAACAAAATATTTTTTTTATTCGTCCGCGTACGGATTTCTGTCACACAAAGCGCCATTTTCAGTTCATATTTTGACCTGTGCATATGAACCGGACTAAGTTTAAACAACGCTCGATTCCGTCCAATTCAGATTTCTCTGCAGAATGTTCAGACTAACTACATATTAAGTAATGTTGCTAAATAAGTGTTAACGGCTGGAACATGGTTATCACTAAAAGGAAGAAACCACAGTCGTATTATTGAAAATTAAGATTTACCTGAGACCTCATGGAGGCCGCCATTAATCCAGTGTAAACAATAGACCTGTGATCCCATTTCCTGAGTAGCCCCCGCTTAGTGAAACGATGTGCTAATCATGATATTATGTTCCCCAATAATTGGAAACGGTTTGAATTTCTCGGTAAAAACTACGAAAGTCATAAAAAATAACGATGTATATTTAACATTGGATACGCTTAAACGGTATTACTCTCTCATCGGATCGTCAGTTGTCGTCGATAGCGATTTAACGTACTGATCTGGTCTTAATTTATTGTCAACTTTCAACGCCATTTACAGAATATATGGGCTAATTTTGGAAATAAATAACGGCAAATTACGATGACGTCTGCTCTGAAATATCTGTCAACATGTGGACGTAATTTAAGGAAATCGATTATATTTTAAGGCTACATCTGTGACTAATTACGAATTTATGTATGGTCTTTGGCTACACCCGACACATTACACAGATCTAGTTGTAAATACACGTCGCTTTGTGTGGGGAAAAAAATCGATAATGCGTAGTTGTGTGTGACGAGGTGTTGATCTGATGACACCACAGCTGTGACCCTTAGGCAATGTTTTGAAATTGACGTGTCGTTTTGATGTGTGCCGCAACACCTCACTGTCGGAGACAACATGACAATTAACGATATACTCTCGATTATACACAGATCTATTAGACGGCTGGTTATTTAAAATAAAGAGTAGTTCAGTACACCTTCGCCGATATTGTTTTTAGAAAATCAGTAATATTTTCCGGAAATGGTGTTGAAAAGTTGACAAAAATTCTATCACCGTATTTAGTTGTGCCGATATTGTTTTAAAAAATCAGTAATTTTTTTCCGTAAATGGTGTTGAAAATTGACAAAATATATAGCCGCATTTCTCCGATATTCGTTTAGAAAATCACCAATATTTTCTGTAAATGGTGTTGACACAAAATGCAGCGTTCACGCGAAATTCAAATAAAATACAAAATAATAATTTAACTAGAAAAAGTCGATGGCGCGCCATCGCAATATACCCACTTTCCCCAAATGTTAAGTCCGAAAGGGGGAGGTAATCCATGATGGAGGGTCGGATAAAAAATCCGAATTCACTTTGCGCATCAGCACATCAAAACGAAGCTACGAACCAAATATCAGACGCGTAGGTATTAAGGTGAAAAAGTTTTTCGACCTACGAGGAAAAATAGTGAAATTCTAAGTCCGAAAGGGGGAGATAATCCATGATGGAAGGTCCGATAAAAAATCGGAATTCACTTTGCACATCATAACGAAGCTACATATCAAATATCAGAAATGTAGGTATTAAGGTGAGAAAGTTTTTCGACTTACAATGAAAAATAGAGAAATTCTGAGTCCGAAAGGGGGAGATAAGAATCCATGATGGAGGGTCGGATCAAAAATCCGAATTCACTTTGCGCATCTGCACATGATAACGAAGCTACATACCAAATATCAGGCGCGTAGGTATGAAGGTGAAAAAGTTTTTCGAGTTACAAGGAAAAAATGGGAAATTGTGAGTCCGAAAGGGGGAGATAATCCATGATGGAGGGTCGGATCCAAAATCCGAATTCACTTTGCGCATCTGCACATGATAACGAAGCTACTACATACCAAATATCAGGAGCGTAGGTATGAAGGTGAAAAAGTTTTTCGAGTTACAAGGAAAAAATGGGAAATTGTGAGTCCGAAAGGGGGAGATAATCCATGATGGAGGGTCGGATCAAAAATCCAAATTCACTTTGCGCATCTGCACATGATAACGAAGCTACATAGCAAATATGAGGCGCGTAGTTATGAAGCTGAAAAAGTTTTTCGAGTTACAAGGAAAAAATGGGAAATTGTGAGTCCGAAAGGGGGAGATAATCCCATGATGGAGGGTCGGATCAAAAATCCAAAATTCACTTTGCGCATCTGCACATGATAACGAAGCTACATACCAAAATATCAGCGCGTAGTATGAGGTGAAAAAGTTTTTCGAGTTTACGAGAAAAAATGGGAAATTCTGAGTCCGAAAGGGGGAGATAATCCATGATGGAGGGTCGGATCAAAAATCCAAATTCACTTTGCGCATCTGCACATGATAACGAAGCTAACATACCAAATATCAGGCGCGTAGGTAATGAAGGTGAAAAAGTTTTTGTTTCGAGTTACGAGGAAAAAAATGGGAAATTCTGAGTCCGAAAGGGGGAAGATAATCCATGATGGAGGGTCGGATCAAAAATCCAAATTCACTTTGCGCATCTGCACATGATAACAAGCACATACCAAAATATCAGGCGCGCTAGTATGAAGGTGAAAAAGTTTTTCGAGTTACAAGGAAAAAATGGGGAAATTGTGAGTCCGAAAGGGGGAGATAATCCATGATGGATGGTCGGATCCAAAATCCGAATTCACTTGCGCATCTGCACAGTGATAACGAAGCTACATACCAAATATCAGAGCGTAGGTATGAAGGTAAAAAAGTTTTTTTCGAGTTATACAAGGAAAAAAAATGGGGGAAATTGTGAGTCCGAAAGGGGGAGATAATCCATGAGGAGGGTCGGATCAAAATCCGAATTCACTTTGCGCATCTGCACATGATAACGAAGCTACATAGCAAATATGAGGCGCGTAGTTAATGAAGGTGATAAAGTTTTTCGAGTTACAAGGAAAAAACAAAAGGGAAATTGTGAGTCCGAAAGGGGGAGATAATCCATGATGGAGGGTCGGATCAAAAATCCAAATTCACTTTGCGCATCTGCACATGATAACGAAGCTACATACCAAAATATCAGGCGCGTAGGTATGAAGGTGAAAAAGTTTTTCGAGTTACGAGGAAAAATGGGAAATTCAGAGTCCGAAAGGGGAGATAATACCATGATGGAGGGTCGGATCAAAAATCCAAATTCACTTTGTTCGCATCTGCACATGATAACGAAGCTACATACCAAATATCAGGCGCCGTAGGTATGAAGGTGAAAAAGTTTTTCGAGTCGAGGAAAAAATGGGAAATTCTGAGTCCGAAAGGGGGAGATAATCATATGGAGGGTCGGATCAAAAAAATCCAAATCACTTGCGCATCTGCACATGATAACGAAGCTACATACCAAATATCAGGCGCGTAGGTATGAAGTGAAAAAGTTTTTCGAGTTACGAGGAAAAAATGGGAAATTTCTGAGTCCCGAAAGGGGGAGATAATCCATGATGGAGGTCGGATCAAAAATCCAAATTCACTTTGCGCATCTGCACATGATAACGAAGCTACATACCAAATATCAGGCGCGTAGGTATGAAGGTGAAAAAGTTTTTCGAGTTACGAGGAAAAAATGGGAAAATTCTGAGTCCGAAAGGGGAGATAATCCATGATGGGAGGGTCGGATCAAAAATCCAAATTCACTTTGCGCATCTGCACATGATAACGAAGCTACATACCAAATATCAGGCGCGTATGTATGAAGGTGAAAAGTTTTTTTCGAGTTACGAGGGAAAAAATGGGAAATTCTGAGTCCGAAAGGGGGAGATAATCCATGATGGAGGGTCGTATCAAAAATCCAAATTCACTTTGCGCATCTGCACATGATAACGAAGCTCAAAAAAAAAAAAACTACCAAATATCAGGGGCGCGTAGTATGAGGTGAAAAAGTTTTTTCGAGTTACAAGGAAAAAATGGGAAATTGTGAGTCCGAAAGGGGAGATAACTCCATGATGGAGGGTCGGATTCCAAAATCCGAATTCACTTTTGCGCATCTGCACATGATAACGAAGCTACATACCAAATATCAGGAGCGTAGGTATGAAGGTGAAAAAGTTTTTCCGAGTTACAAGAAAAAATGGGAAATTGTGAGTCCGAAAGGGGGAGATAATCCATGATGAGGGTCGGATCAAAAATCCCGAATTCACTTTGCGCATCTGCACATGATAACGAACTACATAGCAAATATGAGGCGCGAGTTATGAAGGTGAAAAAGTTTTTTCGAGTTACAAGGAAAAAATGGGGAAATTGTGAGTCCGAAAGGGGGAGATAATCCATGATGGAGGGTCGGATCAAAAATCCAAATTCACTTTGCGCATCTGCAACATGATAACGAAGCTCATACCAAAATATCATGCGCTAGGTATGAAGGTGAAAAAAGTTTTTCGAGTTACGAGGAAAAAATGGGAAATTCTGAGTCCGAAAGGGGGAGATAATCCATGATGGAGGGTCGGATCAAAAATCCAAATACACTTTGCGCATCTGCACATGATAACGAAGCTACATACCAAAATCAGCGCGTAGGTATGAAGGTGAAAAAGTTTTTCGAGTCGAGGAAAAAAATGGGAAATTCTGAGTCCGAAAGGGGAGATAATTCATGATGGAGGGCGGATCAAAAATCCAAAATTCACTTTTGCGTCATCTGCACAAAGATAACGAAGCTACATAAACCAAATATCAGGCGCCGTAGGTATGAAGGTGAAAAAGTTTTTTCGAGTTACGAGGAAAAAATGGAAATTCTGAGTCCGAAAGGGGAGATAATCCATGATGGAGGGTCGGATCAAAAATATCCAAATTCACTTTGCGCATCTGCACATGATAACGAAGCTACATACCAAATATCAGCGCGTAGGTATGAAGGTGAAAAAGTTTTTTCGAGTTTTACGAGGAAAAAATGGGAAATTCTGAGTCCGAAAGGGGGAGATAATCCATGATGGAGGGCCCTCGGATCAAAAATCCAAATTCACTTTGCGCATCTGCACATGATAACGAAGCTACATACCAAATATCAGGCGCGTAGGTATGAAGGTGAAAAAGTTTTTCGAGTTACAAGAAACGTGACGGACGTACGGACGGACGTACGGACGTACGGACGGACGTACGGACGGACGGACACCCGTGACGAAAACAATATACCCGTTTTTTTTTACAAAAAAAGTGGGTATAATAAATAGACGCCGATGGCTAATGTGTTTGCGGCCAGTGAATTCTGGTCGTGGTAGCCACAGGCACAGTTCGAACAATGTTGTGAGCAGATGGAGGACAATAACTGTCTGTGTATATATTACTTAAAGACAGACACTTTAATTGTTGGTAAGTTTCTATCAATTTATAGGTATTTTTATTAAAATCATAAAATTGTGAAAATGTTAAAAAATATTAAAATCACAAAAATAATATATATGGAGAAAAAAAAATTATACCACGTCGAGGTTTGAACCACCGACCCTTCCGGAAATCGGTAATTAAATCATTGAAGTCGGCGACCTTAACCTCACGACTGTTGCGCCATTTACGACATCACAGTTATACAGAAGTGCTATCAGTATTACGCCACCATTTGCACGTAATAATTATTAAATTATTTGCAACTCCATCTACAACAATACCGTTACAGAGATACGCTATTGAAACAACATGTATTAGTACCCATAACATAACAAAGTAATGTATCATTATATATCACAGGAGATAGCTTAAAACTATATATACTAATCATAAACAGAACAATCCGCTTGGCTCGTATGAAAATAGTTCGCATGATATTGATTATCTCCCTTGCCGAAAGTAGTTCAGTGATTTATTAATTCCAAATAAGACGTGTTTGCGTAATGTATAGCATCTTTTTCTTATTTTCCATGAAAACACATCTTGGTATTTCATTAGAATTAGACAATTCTAATGAAATGCCAGGACATGTTTTCATTTTGAAGCAAACTATTAAATAATTGCTGTCTGTTGATGTGTAAACAATATTGTGATTTTATTTTACCCAATTAAAATTTTAAAATACCCAATTGCTTCAGAAATGATGGAGTGACAATACTCAATTACTAATTCCTTATCTGGAGCACTGTAGTCCATTTATGAAAAAGGGGGTTTATTTTTTCTCTCTAACAAATAAAAAAATGAAAACTAAGGGTGCAGATGCTGATTTGATTGGCTTGTCACGTGTGTAGCGGTCTAAGGGTTAATATTGGCGGAATACCTCAGTGCAATAAGGAAGGTAATTCGAGAACCAGATCGGGACGATTTGTTTTATGGGAAATATTTATCATTCTTGAAAGTTTTGTTGTCAACTCTTTTAGACGGTTCAAATGAGTTGACACAACAAATACATAATTGTATATATATATATATATGGATTGACTTCACACTTCATATACTTCCTTATCATCATCCATATTTTCATTCCATACCACACACACGCGGCCTTCTTGTCCAAGGTCAAATTACTTTGTGTTAAAGTTTTTAAAATATTTACGTTAAACTTTTTATTTGTCAGTCCAGGCGGTGTTCGGGGGTATATGTGAGTCCCTGCTCACTTTCTCTAGATCATAATGTCTGGCGTCAAACGGAAATGTGACAAAAAATACACGTATGAAATTAACGTCAGTCGTATTCTCATTCTTAAATCACATTTTGTCATTTTAATTTATCTTCTGTGAGATATATTTTATGGCTTCACTTGACTTCTTGACCGTAGACCAAAGGTGACCACATGACTCAAAGTGAGTGGCTATTAACGTAAATAATATAAATGATTAATTTATGATGGTAATACTATAACAGCGTCTCAACCTTCAATACATACGTCCCCCATATTGTCTGCTTGTTAACCCTTGCAAGGCTGAATTAAACATCTTGTCTGCTGGTTATCATTTAATTTCCATGTTTATCAACAAAAACATGATTTGGCGAACAGTGAGGATTGAGAGTTGCACTTTAGAATCATTTCCGATGGAAATTATTCTAAAGTGCAACTCTCAATCCTCACTGTTCGCAAAAATAATGTTCACATTAAAACAGTATTTTTGTCTCGCCCGCGAAAGCGGGAAAAAAAAAGCGGAAAGCGAGACTAAGGTTTTGCTTTTCCGGAGTCGTCGGCGGCGGCGTCATCATCATTCAATGTTAAGTTTCCGTGTTACGGTCATTACTTCAACACCTGATCAGCTGCAGTCATCAAACTGTATACATACCTTTACTATGATATGTAGATACATATAGGACTATTCTGGGGGGGGGGCTCCAGGGTCAAGGCCCCAGGGTCAAGGTCAAGGCGGAACAAGGCGAGACATTTGATTCCGCGGAATTCTTGATAATTTTATTACATTAAAATATTACCTCTTCTTACAGACAGTTAGTACAATGTTGATTTCTTTGTGGCCTCAAATTTTACGGTTCATTTCTGCTGACTATATACATATTATTAAAAATATTTTTGCACCTACAAAGCTGTGTAACGTAAACTGATAAAATCACCTATATATTTTTGGATAAAATCTTATCATTTTAAATCATTTACCATACACTGTATTGTTTGGTTGTTAGCAGGAACATATACCGTACATGAAACTGTTGTTTAATCGAGTTGAACAATGTGTTCATAGCAATTTTATAGTGTTGTGTAGTGAGATCAGGAAATATACTGTTTACCATTATATTAATGTTTTAATTATTTTGTAATTTAAATATAATTAGCTAATAGAAACGTATCAGACAGGATAACTGTGTATGCTGATCAAGAACTACATATGTCTTGTGTGTACATTTTCATACCTCTTTTCTGATGGGCTGCGATTGGCTAAATGTGGTTTATGATCTTTGCGACCAGTGTAGACCCTGATCAGACTGCGCTTTTGCGCAGTCTGATCAGGGTAGACACTGTTCGCCATTCAGTTTGTGAAACACCCATTATGCTTCTAACAAACAGTTTAGTTCCTTATCAAACTGCTTGAGTGTTCTATAAGCATACTAAGATGTCGACTGATCACATTTACCATAAGCCCCCATTTCTCCAATCACTATTGTATTATTTGTCCTTTGCTCTGATCCTATCAACATGTATGTGAGAACATTTTAACTGCAGACTAAATGTCTACAGAGGTGGTCAAACAGTCCAGATTTCATAATCAAAGCATGCATCTCTATCAAACACTGTTGTTGATTTCTTGATTGGCTGACAATGACAGGTGGATATCACTACCAGTGAGTAATAGGTGCTAATTGGTGTATGTTTCACATAATTTCATAGGCATGCCACTTTAATCGACAGCTGATTGAATTCACTTCAGATAATTGAAAACCACATTTTAACCTGCAGACTGGATACAATGTAGACTTATTATTGTCTAGGGACGACAAACAATTGAACACATGCACTACTTTGGGAAGGATATATAAAAATTTTGTGTTGTTTAAATTTTAATTGTTGCGTCGGTCTACTGGAAAATATCATTACTGTTGTCTCGTGTCATTTGTGCTTCTGTCAATTCATTGATAGGTTGAGTTTAGGTAAGCAGTATTTTTAACTCATTGTCGTCTATTTATACTTCTTTATTTCTCAATACAAGTATATGGTATTACCACTCATTTGAGCCGTCTCATCAAGATGGTTCAAATGAGTGGTAACATCATATACTTTCGAGAAAAAATAAAAACAATTGTGAAACATTATCTGAAAAATGTAATTTCATAACTGTTGACTCAATGTGTCATTTGTGTTTCTGTCCATATGGGTGGGTGGTCACATCATATGCTTTCGAGAAGGTACAAACATTGTGAAACATTTTCTGAAATTTATAACATAAATTTATAATTTGTCTTCTGTATTTTCAGGTTACTAAAGCAAATTAAGACCAACATATCAGAGATCTGCTGTTCCTATGCATGGACATTAACTGGTAAGTTGTACAGTTTATTTCACAAAAATATACTTCCTCATGTTTCACTTATTCGTTTATGTTAGAAATAGTCTATTACGCATATGAAAATAATTTACTTAAAAATTACTAATTTTCAACCCAACACCAACTGCATGGACCTTTAACCCTTATTTCCATCCAAGTCGCTGTGTATCTTCTCTCCATATTTTGGTATTAAACCTTTTACCTCTGTATATGTTAATTTTCCAACCAATGCTGTGGGTGACAGGTGGGAGCATGCGATGGGTAATTTAGCGATCAGGGTTCACAGGAATCCCAACCAGAGACCTGTAGCCTATTTCATCAACCTTGTAAAGTATTCTTTTCTAGCAAAGTATACTTTGAGGGAGAAATTTTTAATTTTATGAGAAATTTATTAATTTTTATTATACTGAATTTATTACATTATCACAGCCATTTTGGCTGTGATAATGTAATACATTCAGTATAATAATTCTGCATACTTTTAATCATCAAATATATGCAGTGGTTAGTTCTATATTAAATAATGCATTTCAGGAAAAATAAATGATTACTCCCTCACAGTATACTTTGCTAGAAAAGTATACTTTGCAATGTTGGTGAAATCGGCTACAGGTTTGGCCCTGGTTAAATCTGGTTATACCCCTTGTATGAGGGGTATAAATCTGAAATGGATGCCACTTAGCGTTCAGTAGAAACTAATTCCTTGATAAAGGACTTGTGTGCCGAAACGTCAGAAAAGTGGGTTCCAGGTTTTTGCAGAATTGTATAGAGCAAATTTCTACTACGTTTATCTGTTTCATATAAACATGACCATAAACTATATGGCATCAACATTATTACGAATTTCATTTCATTTGGCGCAAAGGTGAGTCAACGTTAATAATCATAAACTTCCTGATAACAACTAATTGTATAAGAAAATCGTTAGATGTCTGAGACAATTGCTGGCTGTGTTTCGGTGGATGTGTGAAGGAGTAAATGGAATTCCCACATGTAACGGTGATTACAAAACGGTAAAGTTTCATTCACGTTGTACTATATATATATAGGCCATGTCGGGTACATATACTAACGAGACGGCACAATTTGAAAAAAAAATGTTTATATAGTATTTTACTATTCACTATTTTTATTACATAGGGTAGCCTATGTATTGGAATTGCGTCGGACAGTTAGCCACGCCCCAGACCCCCCTCGATGGTCTAGTCCATAGTGATATCTTGGAATAACCATAACAACAAAATGCATTGTGTTACTCAACGTTTAACAACCGCTAATTGAAAATAATATTATGAAAAACTACTTGCACTGAACAATATCAACAACGGATGTTCTACATACAAAAATACATCAGATTATTTTGTTACGCGTTCAAGTTGTGATTTGCCCCCATTTGCGTCACAAATTGTGTGGTCATCGCTAAATTTAGTAACAGGCTATAGTTTTCAGCAGAGTTATCTCCCCTCTGAATACTCTCCACCGGATAAACACGTGTAAACACGCGTTACAGCTACCTGTTGACCCAGATTTTTTTAATGATCGCGATTGTGTCGCAACAAAATTCGCACGTATGGGTCTAACTGATGTTAATCCTCATTCTATCGATGGATTTATAGCGGATTTTAGTGACATTCCCGAATTCTGCCTGATTGACATTTGTCTATGGTGGCCAATACACGCCAACATGAGTGTCAATTCTACGTTCAGGGAAGGGGGTCAATAAGTCAGTAAGTGATAAATTACAGTCAGGGAACAAATTAATGACAGTATAACACATCCAGCGTAGATTAATACCCATATTAATGCAAGTACTGAAAATACGACAAAATTCAAATTCTAACAAGTTTGGGCTTCCATACATTGAACATTTTGTCAGCGGTTTCCCCAATGACGTCACATGATTTGTATGTTTTAATATACTCGATCTGGGGCCAACTATTTCATTCACAAAACAGAAGTAAACATGGCGATGTCAAAGTAATGCAGAAACTTTAACAAAAATCCTGCTACAACATTGTTTTGTACCGACAAGGCATTTTCAGGTGCGACACCGCTTCCGTGGCGGAATTCTTGTAGTACCCTATGTTCAGTACTTTCAGTACTTTGATATTAAATTTTCAACTACATGGTCTTTATCAAAATATTTGGCGGAAAATTTAACCCTTAGACCGCTACACACAACTATTGTCATCTGCTGTTGCTTTTATATCTTGCCTTATTTCTCAATAAAAACATGGTTTGACAGCACTTCAGAATCATTTCCATTTGAAATGATTCTGAAGTGCTGTCAACGCATGTTGTAAATTATTCTAAATTGCTGTCAAAGCATGTTTTTATGATACACACAACTATTGTCATCTGCTGTTGCTTTTATATCTTGCCTTATTTCTCAATAAAAACATGGTTTGACAGCACTTCAGAATCATTTCCATTTGAAATGATTCTGAAGTGCTGTCAACGCATGTTGTAAATTATTCTAAATTGCTGTCAAAGCATGTTTTTATGATAAAAATGGAACATAGAAAATAAACAGCACACAACAAAAAATTAAGATAGCGGTGTAAAAATTACAAGTTTCGATTTTTTTTTTTTTTATTATCTATTTTTTTTTTTTTTGAAGTGGCGATTTTTTTTTTTCGCCAGCGGAATCCCTGCAGGGGGTGGGTCCATGCTCTCGGCCAAAAAATAAGGCCATTGTGGCCCTATATCGATCACCTGCAGGTTATTGTATATACGCAAGTTAATCTGAAGGAGCTTTATACATTATTCCTACATTGTCAAAACTAGTCGGTGATTATAATGGGAAGACATTGTGTAAGTTACTTTGGGGTGAAACAGTTAACCCTTTCAACACTACAGCCCTCTATAGCGGTGTTTGCAAACAGTGTAGATTCTGATGAGCCGGCTCGTGACGTAATTTTCATATTTTATTCAGAATAAAAACACCGCCTTTTCATAAATGAACTACGGTGGTCTGAAAATCATTTTATAACAATTGGATTGGTCGAAAAATTAACATATCAAAATCCATTATTTAGGGGTGAAAGAGTTAATTGACTTCTCTAAAGAAGGGATAGAATATGGTTTCCATACAGAATAACCTATCGCCTTTTTCATCAAAATTGCAAAGTATACATTTTCAGGGAGAAATTTTCAATTTAAGGATAAATTTATTAATTTTTATTATACTGAATTTATTATATTATCACAGCCATTTTGGCTGTGATAATGTAATATATGCAGTCGTTAGTTCTATATGAAGTAATGCATTTCGGGAAAAATAAATGATTACTCCTTCAAAGTACACTTTACTAAATAAGTATGCTTTGCAATTTTGGTGAAATAGGCTACTGATGCAGTCTCTGCGAAACTGCCAAAATTTTGCAGGACATTCTGTCTGGTAAACTTGAAATTTTTACAAGACCGGCCAAATATTTACCAGACCAAAAAAACACATTTATAAAAATAAAATGGATTTTGTGTGATATTTTATTTAAGAGCTTTTTTAAGTATATCAGTCATGTAAGAAAAGCTAGCTAGCACCAGAAGCGCATGCCAAAGGAAGTTGATTTCATTGAAACTTAGAATAGAAAAGTAAATTTTTTTTTACAGTCGGACATTCAGTCCGGCGACTTCCGGTTTACCGTCGGCAATTTTAACGGACATGTCGGACGACTTTCGCGGAGACTGCTGATGTCTTGGAGTGTATGTTTCATTTCATCCATCCCGCTTCTTGTCAAACTTTGACAGCCAATTCCACTGAACAGGCCAGTTTTTGCTTCCTGTTTCACCAATATTGATGTCTTTCTGACGGCAACAACTGCAGCTACTCCGTCATCGTTAGTCAGTAAGGAAGTCTTGTTCCGAACACTCGCTCTGTTCTGAACCCTCGTTCCGCAGTAGCGATTCATATCTGACTCAGGCGCGGATCCAGGATTTCGGGTTAGGGGGGGCATAACTATTTTGCAATACTTGACTATATTATCGAACGAGCTAAGCTCGTTCGATAATATAGTCAAGTATTGCAAAATAGTCGACCGAGCGGAGCTCAGGATAGCGCTAGGGGGTCCGGGAATTTCTCCCGGAAATTTTTTGAAATCCACATCGCATTTCCTGCGTTCTGGCGCATTTTGGAGCAAACATATTGACACTGTCACAGTATGTTTAGACATGATTTTTGATTGAAAACGTTTAAATTTTGAAACAATAAAACAACGACCGCAAAATGCATGGAATACATGGCACTTGGCATGAAACGTGCCTTGTAACTTGTAATCTTTACTCGGCGAATTTTAGGGGGGGGCGCGCGCCGGGTCCGCCCCCCCCCCCTGAATCCGCCCATGTGACTGACTGCAGAAATGGGGCTTATGGCATTTGTGGTCAGTCTAACTCCTGATCTATGACTGGAGAAATGGGGCCTATGACATTTATGGCCAGTGGTTGATATTGAACCCTTTCACCCCTAAGTAACTGAAATGAGGTTGATACGTTAATTTTGCAACCAATCCAATCGTCACAATATTATTTTGAGACTAGTCCATTTATGAAAAGGGGCTGTTTTTGTTCTCAAAAATATGAAACTTACTTTAAAAAAGTGCAGATTCCGATGAGACGGCTCGTCATGAGCCGGCTCATCTGGATCTGCTCTGTTTGCAAATACCACTATACAGGCCTGTGTTGAAAGAGTTAAGAGGCAAACTCCATATTTACTTGACTGAATACAGACCAACGTAGGACCTGATCAGGACCTACATTGCTCGAACACCTTGTAAGGTCTCAGCAGAGGGAAATATGGATCCTGATCTTGTACTGTTGCTCGACAATATAATACGTTTTTTCGGATGAGACTTGAAACCAAGGTTCCATCCCTGGGACGGCCATAAATGTTGCTGGGACGTTAAACCGATGCATTTTCGCTTTTTTCTGCAACATAAGGCTGTACACAGAAAGAACAGTGCACACTCTCCCAATCTGACTGTATGGCAGGGATTCCGCTGGCGATCGCCATTTTCGCAATTGGCGATAAAAATAAACAATTGGCGATAAAAAATCCTTTTTTTTTTTCCCGAAAATTGTAATTTTTTATCGCCAATTGTTTATTTTTATCCTATTGGTTATTCCGTTTGTTTGTTATTTTTTGTTATTTATTTTTTTGAAGTGGCAATTTTTTTATTTTCCCCTGTGGAATCCCTGCATGGGTGCACTGGATGATTGGTATCTATACTGGTCTATACTGGTCACAGATGCCATGGGTAGTTGAGCATGAGCAAGCGATGGGTAATTTAACGTCGGGGTTCATCCTTACCGGAATTCCGAATGGAGACCTGGTTTGGCCCTCACATACGTCTTCGGCATTTTGTTTGACAGTTGAATCTGGTTGAACCCCTTATGTGAGTATTACGATTATTCGTAATCCTATTTTAGGGGAAGGGTCCAAGTGACTGGTGTGGTATGGACCTGGCACTTAGGTCAGGTTATTCTAATTTCAGGGCTGAATATATTTTTTCTTGATGTAAATGTTGTTGTTGATAGGCTGTTAAACACCAATAAACAAACACAAATGCCGTTCAAGTCCCAATTCTCCAGTCACAAGCCAATATCTATATTGTTGCATCAATACAAAGTGAAATATTTATGGGGGAACTTTTATTAACCCATTTCATGCTGAGGATACGTCATTTTGTTTGAGGAAAACCTTAAATATATTCCGTCTATGAGCTCAAAAATATATGTCGTAACCACCATTTGACCGATTCAAATGAGTGGTCACAACATATACTTTCATTGAGAAATAACACAAATAAAAATAAAATATTTGATAACTTTCATACCCGTAAAGGTGTATTCTGAATGTAATGGGTTAAAGGTTCCTTGCTTATCATACAGTATAATTAATCACTCTAAAGCAGATGGCCAGACTTTTCCTTTAATTGTGGCTGTGACTGGAGAAATGGGGCTCATGGGTTTTGCGAACAGTGTAGATCCAGATCAGCCTGTGCATGCGGACACCCGTCATTCTTTTGACAAGCGATATAGATTGCTACAGGAGTGTGCTCTCTGATCAGGGGCTACATTGCTCACAAATCCCATAAGCCGCATTTCTCCAGTCACAGTCACGATTGTGATGGGTTTTACTGCCATCTCTGTTGATAATGTCTGTTCATGATCACAAAGTACACAAACATGTCTTGGAGTGCTCATGTGCCCAAATTGCTGGGGAAAGGACAGCCAGGGTACTTCACGTGGTGTTTGGCATTCCATGTGAAATGTAGAAGTACGGGTGTCTGACACCAGTTAAGGATGCTTTCTTTCACGGCTGAAAGTTTTTGTTGTAATTTCAGTGCTGAATGTATATTACTTCCATACAGGCACATTCCCCTCTGTATATGACCTTGCTGTTGAATGGATGTAAAACGCTGATCAATCGATCTCGGCTGACTGACCATGTGCAAAAAAGAGATTATTTTACTGATTACATTTGTTAAATATCATAGCATAAAATGACAATACAAACATTAATATGCACATTCAAAGAAAGACTTACTGTACTGTACCTTTAAGCACCGACACATAGAGAATTGTACACTTGTCATTTGCAGCCTGCCTACCCTCAGATCTATATCTGTTAACTCCCTGGATCTCGGCTGAAGTAAAATATTTATGAGTAACTGTCTAACCAGGAGCTGCATCGCGGTAGCAGTCAAACTGCTCTATACAACACATAAATACGTCCATCTCTACTACACACCATGAAATCTTACCCCTCCATCATTGATAATCAACCCTGTATGTCACACACTTACCTCATTCCACATAAACATGTCAAACCCTCTACACTTACCACAATGAAATACAGTCCCCACCCCTCTATCACATACACACATTGATACTGTCACTCTCATCACATTACCACACATGAAATACTGTCACCCCTCTCATCACATTACCACACATGAAATACTGTCACCCCTCTCATCACATTACCACACATGAAATACTGTCTCTTCAACCCCACTTATAAACAATCTATAAATTACTGTCACCCCTCTCATCACATTACCACACATGAAATACTGTCACCCCTCTCATCTACATACACACATGAAAACGTCACACTCTACACACATTACCACACCATGAAATACTGTCACCCCACATACCACCACATGAAATACTGTCACACTACTCATACACATTACATACACATGAAATACTGTACACCCCTCTCATTCCACATTACACACATGAAATACTGTCAACCTCCCTCTCATCATCACTATCCACACATTGAAATACTGTGTCACCCTCTCCATCATTACATTACCACACATGAAATACTGTCACCCCTCTCCATCACATTTAAACCACCAACTGAAAATACTTGTCACACCTCTAATTCCACATTAAACACACATGAAATACTGTCACCCCTCTCAATCATCATTACCACATATAAAATACTAGTCAACCACCTCTCACTCACATTACATTAACACACCATGAAATACTGTCAACCCTCTCCATCACATTCACCACACATGAAATACTGTCACACCTCTAATCAAATTTACCACACATGAAATTCTTGTCACCCCTCTCATCACATACCACCCACATGAAATACTGACACCCTCTCAATCACATACATTACACACCATGAAATACTGTCAACCCCTCTCATCACATTACACACATAAATTACTGCCTCCCTCACAGCACATTAAACCACACATAAAATACTTGTCAACCCCTCACATCACATTACATTACCACACATGAAATACTGTCACCCCCACCCTCTCAACACATTACCATCACATGAAATACTGTCCACCCCTCTAATCACATTACCCCACACATAGAAATACTTGTTCCACTCTCCATCATAACCACCCATGAAATACTGTCACCCCAACCTCTCATCAAATTACCACACATGAAATACTGTCACCCTTCCTCACACATTAACCACATATGAAATACTGTCACCCCTCTCATCACATTAAACAACAGCATGAAATACTGTCAACCCCTCTCATCACATAAACATTACACACCTGAAATACTGAAACACAACCTCTCCAACACATTACCAACACAATAAATACTGTCCACCCCTCGCACACATAACCACACATACTTTGTCCAACCCTCTCATCACATTACCAACACTGAAATACTGTCCCCCAACCCCTCTCATCACATTTACCACACCATGAAATACTGTCACCCCTCTCACACAATAAATAACTCACCCATACTGTCACTCTCACACATTACCACACATGAAATCTGTCACCCCTATCATCACATTACCACCACAAATAAATCTACTGTCACCCCCCTCTCATCACATTACCACACACCGTGAAATACTGTCACTCCTCAAAACACATTACCACACATGAAATACTGTCCAACCCTCCAACACCATTACCCACACATGAAAAATATTCTGTCACCCCTCATCACATTACATTACCCAACCAACCCAATTGAAATATACTTGTCACACTTCCTCATCACTTACCACACATGAAATACTTTTAACCCTCTCATCACATACCACACTTGAAATACTGTCACCCCACCTTCTCATCACATTACCACACATGAAAATACGGTCAACCCCTCTCATCACTTACCCACACATGAAATACTGTCACCCATCTCCAATCACAATACCACACATGAAATACTGTCACCCCTCTCATCACATTACCACACATGAAATACTGTCACCCCTCTCATCACATTACCACACATGAAATACTGTCAACCCTCTCATCACATTACCACATATGAAATACTGTCACCCCTCTCATCACATTACCACACATGAAATACTGTCACTCCTCTCATCACATTACATTACCACACATGAAATACTGTCACACCTCTCAACACATTACCACACATGAAATACTGTCACCCCACCTCTCATTCACTATACCACACATGAAATACTGTCAACCCGCTCATCACATTACCACAAAAATGAAAACTCAACTCTCATCACATTACCACACATGAAATACTGTCACCCCTCTCAACACATTACCACACATGAAATACTGTCACCCCTCTCAACACATTACCACACATGAAATACTGTCAACCCTATCATCACATTACCACACATGAAATACTGTCAACCCTCTCATCACATTACCACACATGAAATACTGTCACCCCTCTCAACACATTACCACACATGAAATACTGTCACCCCCTCTCAACACATTACCAAACAATAAATACTTCAACCCTCTCATCACCGAAATACAACACAATGAAAAATTCGTCACCCTCTCATCACTTACCACACATGAAATACTGTCAACCCTCTCATCACATTACCACACATGAAATACTGTGTCACATGTTTAAAAAAATCAATTTCTTTTTTTGTTATTGTGAAATTGTCATACTTTACCACATGTAGAAAGATTTATTTTTTTTAATTGTCGGTGGACATCCCGTTTATTAATTTTTTTGTATCAATAAATAACAAACATGTACAAGAAAGTCAGCGACATAATGTGTTGAATCTGATCAGACCGTGGTTTATAATGCTCGATCTGGTATGATTCACATTATTGATCGTCACAATACATACAATTATTGTCAAAGTCAAAAGGCTATTAATTTGCAATATATTCTGATGCAGTTAGTATTATAATACACAAGCTGTGTGGACTCAGATCGTGATCGCACGGATGTGCGTTCTGGTCGGAGTCTACGCTGATTGTTTCACATTTAGTTGAATAGATGTCATCATCTATTGTTGTTGCAGAGATATAACCGATTGAGCTGTGGACAGACCGCAGATACGAGCTTGTCTGTTCAAAGTAAAATCAGGTATATTATGTAGAAAGAAGTTTCTAGACGCTAGTGTAATTAATTTAAAGAAATTAAATTAGTCACCAGCGATTGGTAAAAACATGCTTATAATACTAAAAAAAGTTATTTTTATGCCACCGGGTTTCGAAGAAACGGGTGGCATATAGTGTTTGGACCGACCGTCCGTCCGTCCGTCCGTCCGTCACACTTTTCGGTTAACCACTTTGTCACAGTTTCTCAAATATGCTGCAGGTGGCATCCGCGTTCGACAGACGCATTTCTTGTTCAGTATTATAAACATGTTTTAACAAATCACCATTTTTTCCGGTTGACTTACAGTTACAGTTGTCTCCGGAAATACGATAAAATGTACATGCAATCTATTTTTATGCCACCGGGTTTCGAAGAAACGGGTGGCATATAGTGTTTGGACCGTCCATCTGTCCGTCCCTCCGTCCGTCCGGGCACACATTAGGGTACTTATGTGGCTAGCCCCACAGGGTTATGGACTTAGTAAAGGATAGGGTTGGTTACAATTAGCCACCTAAAAAATTGTTTTATGTGGCTACAAATCGTTTTATGTGACTAATATTTAACATGTGATAAGCCACATAAGTATAGTACTGTAAGAACGTCCGTCCGTCCGTCACACTTTTCGGTTAACCACTTTGTCACAGTTTCTCAAATATGCTGCAGGTGGCATCCGCGTTCGACAGACGCATTTCTTGTTTTGTAATGTGTTTCATCAATTTCTAGGTATATCTGAGACATTGCCTTTAAACCTCATTCATATAAGTATTAATTACTGGGTCTGTCTGGGATATTATTGAGGAGGAACAAAATACATATGAAAATGTTTTTTTTTCTCCATATAAAATCATTCAGATGTTGTGGATATGAAGGACATGTATGCGAGTTGGTTTATTTTTGCTGGCTATCGAAACAAAATGGTAAATGAAACCAAATTTTACCTGAAAGGGGAAGTAAATAGAAAAAATAAATTTCAAAATATGTTTTGTAAACTGGTAGATAATGGCAATTGAAACCACATGCAGAAAACCCCATCGAAAATGTTTAATCTGATCAAAAGTTTTGCAAGTTTCCATATTTGTACATTTTATGCACATTTTTTCCAACCCTATTCTAAAAATTACAATAAAAAAAGAATGAAAATATTTTTTTTTTTTTTACATTTTTTCCTTTTACATGTATTTGATAATACATTATTAATTCCATATAATAAAATAATCAGAAAAAATAAATTTGATAAAATTGATGTTGAAATTGTCTTGACGTCATCGTGAAACCATCATTGTTCACTTATATAGCTATTATAAGGGATCATTTTGAGGTGTGAAACAGAGATTCTCACATATTTTGAGGAAAAAAAAACACATAAAAAATAAATAATGAATATTTCATTACATTTTGCCAAATTAACTTGTTCCGTCCAATTGTCTGCGAAAATAATCCTGTTACTGACTTTCTCGGGTTCAATCAATTGTTTCTGTCTGTATATTTTACGGAAAGAATTTCCCATGAAAATTGTGGAAGAAAATGCAGAAAACTAATACAACAGTACTCGACAATACAATACTGTTTCTGACAGTATGTATATACTTGAATATAAGGCAAACTTGCACACAAAAAGCACTGTCATCATAATTTGTCTGAGCTGTTGTAATCAATTAGTCTGCGCTGAGCTCATTTGTGATGCATAATTAAAAAAATAAACAAATTTCCAGTGTGACCAGTGTAGCCCCAGATCAGACTGCACGAAAGTGCAGTCTGATCTGGGCCTACACTGTTCACCTGTTTGTCAAGAAATCATTTCCGATGCATTAAAAAGCAATTGTAGACCCGCTACACGACTCCAGAAGTGTTATATGGGATCAGGAGTTAAACTGGTCAACCTCTCAATATGTCTGATTTTCCCGTGTTACATCCCATATTGTTATAATCGGCTGGCATGTAAATACTCACGATGATTTTGCCCTTGAAATCGTCACCATACAATACTATCAAAGGCGGTTTAATTTCTACGTCCTTACAAGCAGGCGACTAATAATCCCTTGTAAAGCAGAAAGTTGGTGCAGTTTAGATGGGAACATAGATAATATTTCACTTTACTCTGAAATATATGTACACTTTCGCTGACAGGAAAGTATAAATCTTATGTTTTAGTTATCCGTAAGTATATGTTGGGACCATAATTTCAACTTGTCGAGTACAGTAATCTGCTGTGGAATGGGCACCTGACACACTATCATGATATTGCGGTTTCGGTCCCGAGTTCAGTGCTCCAAATATTATTATCCACAATAATTACTGACCTTATAGTGTGGATTTAAAGCAACAACAACTGTTGAGATATCAATGTATATTGTATGAACACAATTAAAACTTGTTCTTGGTCATAAACATGCGTTTGTCAGCTGATTAAATAGCATTTGCATGTCAGCATTCGATGTCGTAAACATTAAGTCAAGGAAATTCCATGCTAAATTTAGCATATCCATGGTGTGTAATCTATCGAAAACCTCCTGCCTTAAATGACCTTAGCTGTTGAGAGGCCTTTAAACCCCAATAAACAAACAAACTATCGAAAACCCCAAGGGCAGCGACGTAATGCCTTTCAGCAATACATATTACCACTGACTACCGCTTTGCTGAAGATCAGACACAAAGACAAACATTATCAAAACATTTCAAAAGCTTTATTACAAGATATGGTGAGCATTGCACACTTCTATATAATCACCATAAACACTGTAGTAACATTTACGTAGGTGCATGATCATAAAAAAATGTGAGAACTAAATGTTATCGGTGATGACGTAGAGTCTAGTGAAAACAAGGCACATGGCTTACTGAGTGTGAGCGGGAAATATGAATGGTTTATTTTGCAAAACCAGTGTGAAATGCTAGTTATTTTTTTCGTTAACATATTTTTTATTTTTACTAAAAACAATTTCAGGTCACCCATATGCTCAGAAAACCAATACAAATCTTTTACCAACTGTTTTGCTCACATTCCATCCAAATCTTACACCACCTGGGCCTATTTAAAACAAATAGATAAACAAATATAATCTGTGGGAGGTTGTCATATCTCACAGCACTGACAGACACGTTAAACACAACTCTCAATAGGAGTGTCTCACCCGGTGCTACTATTCATAGCAGGTAGACATAATATTATTATGTCTTATTATGTTCTGATCGTATCAATTCGTTAATTGATAACTTTGAATTCCTCGGGCATAAATGGGGCCTCACAGGTGAAAATTGCACTAAATTTGCATTCATTTACATGCGACCAGGACAGATTTCCTGATAACATAATATTTATCTATCTCCATGTATTATAATTTGCTTATTTATGTGGCAGTGACTGGAGAAATGTGGCTCATGGGTTTTGAGACCAGTGTAGATCCAGATCAGCCTGTGCAGCCGCACAGGCTGATCAGGATCTGCACTGTTCGCTATTCCATCAATGAAACACCCGTCGTGCTTGTAACAAGGAATATAGATTGTTATCTGCAGGAGTGTGTTATTTGATCTGGGTCTACACTGGTCGCAAAGCCCATAAGCCCCATTTATCCAGTCACAGACACATATATCTGTGGACTACTAGCATCTTTTTAACCCTTAGACCGCTATCTTAATTTTTTGGTCGTCTATATAAAAATGTGTTTTCATCATGGCCCTGTGTAAAGTGGTTTAAGTTTAACCCTTACACTGCTATCTTAACATTTTTGTCGTCTGCTGTTTATTTTCTATTTTCCATTTTTATCATCAAAAACATGCTTTGACAGCATTTTAGAATAATTTACAACATGCTTTGACAGCACTTCAGAATCATTTCCATTGGAAATGATTCTGAAGTGCTGTCAAACCATGTTTTTATTGAGAAATAAGGCAAGATATAAAAGCAACAGCAGACGACAATTTGTGAGTAGCGGTCTAAGGGTTAAGTTTTAAACGGTTACGTACTTCCGTACTTATCTATTATCAGTAATGACACTTTTTACCCAATCCATGAGAATCTACGTTTAAAGGTACATGCCCACTCAGTAGGCGCAACATTTTCTTTATATTCGAAACATCATCTGAAACATTTTCTGGCAAAATAAACATTCATTCACCATTATCCCACGTATTGATTGGCATTATTATACATTTTATATCAGACGTAAATTTCCACACTGATATCCGAGGCGATAACCGTCTTTCCTTAAAATGTTAACGGACATTACTATTTATTCTTTGTATTTATTTATAATAAAAAAATATCATGCCTCATTTGCATATGAAAATAGCCTGATACCACCGCCAGTCACTAAATATAATCAGTAAAATAAATATTACTAAATGATTATATTTGTAAAGTGGGCACTCGTAATTTTCAGAACTGGTGGAATAGTGACACAATTATACACATATTTAATTCCTATAAAGAACATGTGCCTACTGATCATGAGTGGGCATGTCCCTTTAAAATAGGCAATAAAGTGCAATTATAGCAGGAATTCACACACTGCCATTTGACATTTGCATTCTGATTTATACTGGAGAAAAGCTAATAATTGTATCACAAAAATCCGATGTAGGTCTATAAATATAACATTAGATTATGCCATTCTATATCTAGCTGTGACTGGAGAAATGGGGCTTGTTGCATTTGTGTAGCTCCAGATCGGTTTGATCAGGGTTTGCAGTTTTCGCCATTCAGTCAAAGAAACATCTACCCTGTTTGTAATAAGCAGTCGTGACACATTACATTCGGAAGACGCGTTTGCCCAGCCTTACATGACCTTAGCCGTTGATAGGCCGTTAAACACCAATAAACAAACAAACAAACAAAATACTCGGAAGACACCTTTACGGGTTTTAAATATTTCATTTTTATTTTTCTTATTTCTCAATGAAAGTATATGTTGTAACCACTCATTTGAACCGTCTCGACGAAATGGTTCAAATGGTGGTCACGACATACTTCTGAATGCATATATAGGAAATATTTTGAATTTTTCACAAACAAAATGACATATCCTCAGCATGAAATGGGTTAATCTGCGAGTCTGACCAGCACTGTGTTAGCAGATTTGACTAGATTGGCCTGAAATTCCATAAACCCCATTTCTCCAGTCACATGCAGCCCCGTATTACATGTGACTATTTGGTTGATATATTTGGTGTATATTATGATGTATGTGACCAGCGTTGCTCCAGATCAGACTGTGCAGATGCACAGTCTGATCTGGGTCAACACTGGTCGATATTCCACCATTAAAATATCATTACGACCATAAATGAACATACTAACAGCTCTCAGAACGATCGGTATCTATACTCGTCACCATTTTGAATCCATCTGATTTAAAGTACGTATTCTTTTATATTGTCAAACGCGTCTTGCTAAGCTGCAGTTGGTGGTCTCTGTATTTTCGCCCAAACTTCCGTCGTTTTTGCGAATAATCAATTTCCGCGTCTACCGACGCGGAAATCGATTCTTCGCAAAAACGACATACTCCATGGACCACCAAATGCAGCTCATGAAGACATGTTTGCTGCGCCATATTTCATCAAAATCCGTTGCATATTAAGGAAAATAATAAATAATACTTACTTTGGAGTGGGCAACGTTGTTGTTGTTGTAACCACGTGATCATGCACCTTGTATTACATTATGACCAGCCATGACAAAATGACCCTAATTGAGTTTGTGACCAGTGTTAGCTTAGATAATCTCAGCTATACAGATGTCTTTTACTATTTCATCTGTCTTTTATATTATCTGTATCCTTATAGCTGAGACCCGGCCATTATAAAATATGGTCACAATAACAGTCCATTTGACAGTGAACCATGCATTATCTCACCCTTTTGAACTTAGAATTGTGCCTTGTTTACTATCAAAGCAGTATGTGGGGCATACATGTTCTAGTTTCTACATATTTTCAAAATTTTGATACAAAATAATTTCCTATGACCTTAATATGAACAATATACAGAAATAAGTTCAGAAAATAATGTGTCGCTAAATTAATTGTATATGTTCATGTTGAAAATATGTAAATTGTGGACAGTTCCAATTCAGACATTGCCAAAAATCTAATGATTGTCTTAATTTTACTTATAATCGCATTGAAGGAAATATGATAATTAGGACATGTTCATAATTATAATATCGATGAAGGTGGCAGGGTCGTGTATTTTTGGGTATGATATGTAAAGCTAAATACTTTCTTTTGTTGTGAAAATTAAAAACTGATCAAAAGAGATACAGGTATTTGTAATAATTGGACCAGTAACCTATTTCACCAGGTATTTGTAATACAAAATGTAATTGGACCAGTAACCTATTTCACCAACATTGCAAAGTACATGCTTACTTATCTAGCAAAGTAATCTTTTATTTTCCCCAAAATGCATTATTTCATATAGAACTAACGACTGCATATATTTGATGATTAAAAGTATGCGTAATTATTATACTGAATTTATTACATTATCACAGCCAAAATGGCTGTGATAATGTAATACATTCAGTATAATAAAAATTAATAAATTTATCATTAAATTGAAAATGTCTCCCTCAAAGTGTACTTTGCTAGATAAGTATACTTTGCAATTTTCGTGAAATCGGCTACTGCACATGGTATTGTCTGCTTATTTAAATTTTCTGACATTATCAGGGATTGTGATTTATTTTTCGGTAGCCTATGAGTAAAATGGTTTAACCAGTTGAAAAATTGCCATGGTAAAAACATTAGCCCATAATTTCTTCAAAATCTCACAATCACAATTGACTTAGACTGAGCACAGCTCAGCATTGACCAGTCAAACTTCTTGAATTCAAGTTTGAATATCGAGTATATTTTTTATTATCACTGTGACCCTGTTCATTCGGCCTACAATGACTGTAACTGTTGACACCATTAACTCTTTGCATGCTGGGAAACTTGTTGGCTATAAATAGTTCAAAACTAGCGGACAAAAATTCATCATATTTTCTTGTATTTCTCCCCGTAAATATCATAAATATGTCTTGGAATTTCATTAGAATTGAGTCCTGAGGACTCAATTCTAATGAAATTTGAAGACATATTTACAGTGAGAAATAAAACAGATACTCCTAATTCGTTTGGCGGATATTTTCGCCGCTAGCATGCAAAGAGTTAAATAAATTATTATTGCTGGCCCAACAAAACAATGGCGTAGGAATATCACACACGTTTGTTTCCTCCAATATTGCACAGCTGTTTTATGCAGTGTATTATATATTGCCAATATGGCGCCAGGTGTAAGTATTGTTATATTATAGTTTTATACCTGTTTACCGATACTACACCGATTTGCAATAAGAATTATGGAAATTTTCCGAAACACCCATGTTAAAGCCACAGGCATTCGGCGTGTTCGGCTTTCAATGGTATAACTATAATTCCGCGATTTTATTAACGCTAATGTCACTATTTTGGCAGAAAGTGCTCATGTTCATTTGAGAATTATTGTTATCTTGCTGATTTAGCATAGTTAGAACATACATTTACAGCTGGTTTTCCTAGGTCGGACACGACCTCGTATCATTACAAATGAAATAATGTGTTTAAGGCACTAACGTCAATATTGTAGTGGCAAGTTCATATGTTCATTTGAGAATTATCGTTATCGTGCAGAAATACATACAATGCATAGAAAATTACAATTTTAAACACGTTATTTTGTTACAATACAAATTGTGTCCGACCAGAAGCTACATACCTTACTATAAACAACGGAACAATTAAAATGGCGTTATTTTAATCTCAAGGGAAGTAATCATTGTAATGTATTCGGTACTACCAGCGCCGTTCCATTATAGCAGTACCGACGAAAGCCGAAACACGCCAAATGCCTGTGGTGAGAGCGGGATTGGGGATCGAAGTCTGTGAAAGATGCAATGTGTGTGAACTGGAATCTTGCGCCTTTAGTAAACCATGCCGAATTAAATTTTATCACCTGCTGTTTTTATTTTCTCATCAAAACATGGTTTGACAACACTTGATAATCATTTCCAATGGAAATGATTCTCAAGTGTTGTCAAGCCATGTTTTTCTTGAGAAAGAAGGGAAAAGATAAAACAACAGCAGACGACTTTTCGTTTCCAGCATTTTAAGTATTAATGCACTTGTTATTTTCGTCAATCTGAATCTCACGATGGGTAAAGTACAATTTCGGCCAGTTTCAAACTACATGTACATTTCCTTAACCCTTTCACCCCTAAATAACTATAATGGATTTTGATTACCTTTAAGGGTTTGAAAGATATTAAATATTTTATTTTTGTTATTTCTCAATGAAATTATATGTTGTGACCACTCATATGAACCATCTCGACGAGACGGTTCAAATGGTGGTCACAACATATATTTCTGAGCCCATATAAAGCAAATATTTATAATTTTTCTCGACCAAAATTACATATTCTCCGCATGAAATGGGTTAAGCTTGCAGATACATGTACTGCAGTGTAGGCAGACAAGGCAATATTCCAGACATGTGATGATTATATCACGGCTGCCAGTCGTTGTAGAATAAAATGCTGAGAGTTCACCATCACACTGGAATCTGGGGCTCGTTTCACTAAAATATTTACAACTAAAATGTTCGTAATTGCAAATTTAGGATTGTCTGGAAATTTCAATTGATGGATTTACATTTATTGAGCATAGTCTGCATATGCAGCCTATGCTCAATAAATGTAAATCCGATAAGTGTTTACAAGAAGGCAGTGTTACGGTAATGTGAAATTTACAAACTATTATAATTTTGCAGTTACGAACATTTTAGTCGTAAAAAGTTTAGTGAATTGCATTTTACATCATACTCTGTGGGTGGCAGGTGTTAAGCACGCGATGGGTAATTTGGTGATCGGGGTTCATCCATACTGGAATCCCGACTGGAGAACTGGTTTGGCCCCCTCACATTCGTCTTTGGCATTTTGTATGTGACAGTTGAATCTGGTTATACTACTGAGTATTGCGATTATTCGTAATCCTATTTTAGGGGAAGGGGCCAAGTGACTTTGGTGTGGTATGGACCTGGCACCAGGTCAGATTATTCTAATTTCAGGGCTGAATATATTTTTTCACGATGTAAATATTCCGTTCTGATTTTGGGATTTTCTCCCCAATGCAGCAGGTTAAATACGGGATTGGCGTTGGCCCGGCCTTACATGACCGTAGTTGTTGATAGGCCGTTAAACACCAATACACAAACAAACATGAATCTCATTTTTCACTAATTTTCACAAATCCATGCCACTAACAGCACTCTAAAGCGATACATTGCCTACAAAGTGTAAAACGTGCAGCTAGAAGTGAAGATAAATCAGAAAATTGCAAACACTCATCTGCCTATATATATATATGCGTCATAGGCAGATGAGTGTATGCAATTTTCTGACTATCATAGCTGTAGTTGTCTCGGTGTTAGTTCGAGAAAACTTATAAATTATGTCATTGGCATACAAGCTTTCATTTCGACCCTGATAACCAGGCCTAAAATTACCTTAGCTGTAATATACAGGCCATAATTAACACCATTAAATAAATCTTATGAAATTGTGACTTAGACCACTACTCACAACAATTATTGCTTTTATATCTTACCTTATTTCTCAATAAAAAACATGATTTGACAGCACTTCAGAATCATTTCCAATGGAAATGATTCTAAAGTGCTGTCAAAGCATGTTGTAAATTATTCTAAAGTTATGTCAAAGCTTGTTTTTGATGATAAAAATGGAAAATAGAAAATAAACAGAAGACGACAGAAAATTAAGATAAGGGTTAATGATCATTTCAGGAAATGTGCCATTATGATTTTAATAATCGTAAAAGGAAATAAAACTATACATGCACTCGGGATACAAAGGCAAGTCATTTTACTTATAGCCTTCAGCAGTAAACCTATTCGATTGAAACTTGTCATGTGAGTCCTCTGACATTTATAGCTGTGACTGGAGTAATGGGGCTTATGGGATTTGTGACCAGTGTGGCTCCTGATCCAATAGTACACACCTGTAGCCTGATAGCGATCTATATTGCTTGTTAGAAGGTGTTTCATTGAACAGTGCAGATCCTGATCAGACTGTGCGGATGCACAAGCTGATCTGTAGCCCATTTCACCAACATTGCAAAGTATACTTATCTAGCAAAGTTTACTTTGAGGGAGAAATTTTCAATTTTAGGTTAAATTTATTAATTTTTATTATACTGCATTTATTACATTATCACAGCCAATTTGGCTGTGATAATGTAATAAATTCAGTATAATAATTCTGCATACTTTTAATCCTGAAATATATGCATTTGTTAGTTCTATATGAACTAATGCATTTCAGGAAAAATAAATGATTATTCCATCAAAGTATACTTTGCTAGAAAAGTATACTTTGCAATGTTGGTGAAATAGGCTACAGGATCTACACTGGTCGTGAAACCCGTAAGCCCTCCTTTTGTTTTTTTTCGAAAATTGTAATTTTTACTCACCCATTCCTCCAGTCAGAGCCACATTTATAGATTCATACCTTCGTAATTTGGCATTAATGTTTGGATAAGAACTCATAAAAGTTGTTTGACAAATTTCGTAGATGACATGGCAAGGGATTTATGAGAAAATATAGCCACAAACTTCACCTTATCTTCCATATAATTCTGTATAAATTGCTATTCCCGTTTGCGACCATTGCTGTTGATCATTGTGCACTATCGAAGATCTCAATCCCATCTTTATATGAAGTTGCTGTTGAATGGACGTAAAACCACTCAATCGAAAATACATCATTGATAACTGAATAACGTTCACAAACCGTGTAGAGCCTGATGAGATGGCCCATTTCCAGCCAGATCATCTGTAGCTACACTGTTCGGGTGTTTCTTGTTGAAAATGATATGAATTGTGTTTGTCGTAGTCCCTCAGCGCTCCGGATAAGCTGCGTATTTGCTTAAATACCCAATTAAAATTGCCAAAAACCCAATTGAAATCAGAAGTAGCGTCAGTATCAAAAAGCAATACAAATTTTGTGGTACCTTTTGCAGAAAACAATAAACAGACCTCAAATATAGAATATATTTCTTATTTTCCAGGAAAACACATCTTGGTATTTCATTAGAAAGGAGACAATTCTAATGAAATTCCAAGAAATATTTTCATTTCAAAGCAAACTATTCAATAATTGTGGTCTGTTGATGTGTAAATAGTAGAGTAATTTTATTTTACCCAATTAAAATGTTAAATACCCAATTACATGCACTTTTGAAATGATGGAGTGACAATACTCAATTACTGATTCCTTATCTGGAGCCCTGGTCGCTGATTAGCACAGATAAGATTCTACTCCATTTATGTCATGAGGAATTATTTGCTACTTAAGAATTTCACTAATCTTACATGTTAAAGGTACATGCCCATTCAGTAGGCACAAAATGTTCTTTATAAGAATTAAATAAATGTATAATTGTATCACTATTCCACCAGTTCTAAAAATTATTAGTGCCCGCTATACAGGTATAATAGTTTAGTAATATTTATTTTACTGATAGTGACTCGTTGTGGTATCGGGCTATTTTCATATGCAAGGCGTGATATGTTTTAATTGTTTATACTAATCAAACGCGTCACCTGAAAAAATAATATTTTCAACAGATTATAAAGTATGATCATTGCAAATCAAAAAAATAAATACAGATAATAAATAGTAATGTCCGTTAACATTTTAAGGAAACACGGTTATCGTCCCTGATATCAGTGTGAAAATTTACGTTGGATGTAAAATGTATAATAATGCCAATCAATACGTGGGGTAATGGTGAATGAAGGTTTATTTTGCCAGAAAATGTCCCAGATGATGTCTCTGATATAAAGAACATTCTGTGCCTACTGAGTGGGCATGCACCTTTAATTTTCCAACTATCCTTCATATCCATCAGAAAATGGGTAAATATGTACGAATGCGGAAACCATCTACAATGGTGCAAATCTACACAGTTTGCGAACATTAGGAATGAGATCTGTAGTGTTGAAGGGGTTAAATGGCAAACAGTGTAGACCCTGATCAGACTGAACACGCAAAAGGTATTTACCCCGTTTTCGCATGCCACATCACAACACGTTCTGTCTGTTCCACGTTTTGCTGCCGACGAACTTTTGGCTAATAGCCAAAAGTTCGTCGGCAGCAAAACGTGGAACAGACAGTAGTTTTATGTATTGTACTTATTACAACACAACTACAACTGTAAAAATTCGCCCCAGGACAAATTGGAACATTAAACCCAGTAAATAATTCTAATTGAATAAATCTTCCTTTTGTTGATTTATGTTTACCTGGCGTGGCTTTTTATTGTCCCTTTGATTAACATGTCCAGTTTTGATTTATTGATGTGCTAGGAATGGAGAGTACAAGGTACTTGTTACAAATTTAAATGTGGTATTTTAGGTCAGAAAATAAAAATAAATAAATAAAGCCGAGATATCAAAATTCAAATACATGTAGAATCAAACTTTATTTCAACATTTTATATATCGTACTTCAAAAAAAAAAGATAATTTATTAAATTTAGTATTCATGGCTCAAACAATTAGAACGCTTTTAAAATGTTGATTTGACCATATGACAGAGGGTGATAATTATATAGGGATCTTACATTATGATGTTACACTGGTCACAACTCGCGTTTTATGAAATAAAAATGTGAACAAACATATTATATCAGTGACGATTTACAGTCAGAGCCTCTGTGTAGGTATACAAGATGTCAGATGAACCTGTTGTTATTATGATTATAAATCTGTATGTAATACTATAGTAATTTTATTATCAATCAAAATTGCTCCGTCTTAGGAATTAATTCCCACAAAATAACAATTCGTTCCCACAAATTAACAATTCATTCCCTCAATTCAACAATTCGTTCCCACGAAATAACAATTTGTTCCCACGAATTAACAATTCATTCCCTCAATTCAACAATTTGTTCCCACAAAATAACAATTCGTTCCCACAAAATAACTAATTCATGGGAACGAATTGTTAATTCGAGGGAACAAATTGTTAATTTGTGGGAACAAATTGTTATATCGAGGGAACAAAATGTTAAATTGAGGGAACAAATTGTTATTTCGTGTGAATTAATTAATTAATTAAAAAAAAATCAATGTCCCCTGCAGGTCTCCGTATCATCATACTGTAATATTACTGTATGCTCCATCATGCTGTAACACTATACAGTCATTAACTCTTTGCATGCTGGGAAACTTGTGGGCTATAAATAGTTCAAAAATAGCGGGGGGGAAAAATCTGCATATTTTCTTGTATTTCTCCCCGTAAATATCATGAATATGTCTTGGAATTTCATTAGAATTGAGTCCTGAGGACTCAATTCTAATGAAATTCCAAGACATATTTACAGAGAGAAATAAAACATATACTCCTAATTCGTTTGGCGGATATTTTCACTGCTAGCATGCAAAGAGTTAATAAGACGCTGTTGGCATTTGACTTGTATGGTTAATGATACCTTGTGATAGATTAACTCTCAATAGGCGGAAACAAAAATTGTCGTCTGCTGTTTTTATGTCTCAACCCACAACCAGCATGCAAAGACTTAACCCTTAGACCGCTACTCACAACAATTGTCGTCTGCTGTTGCTTTTATATCTTGCCTTATTTCTCAATAAAAGCATGGTTTGACAGCACTTCAGAATCATTTCCAATGGAAATGATTCTGAAGTGCTGTCAAATCATATTGTAAATTATTCTAAAGTGCTGTCAAAGCATGTTTTTGATGATACAAATGGAATATAGAAAATAAACAGCAGACGACAAAAAGAATAAGATAGCGGTCTAAGGGTTAGCTTGCATTAACTTGCATACTAGTGGTGTACTAGTGGTGACAAAAAACAGCCAACAAATTGGTATTTTGCTTATTTCTCTGTAAATATGTCTTGGAATTTCATTAGAATTGAGTCCACCTAGGGCCGTACTCCATTCTAATGAAATATTCGTGATCTTTATACACAGGGAGAAATATAAGAAAATATAATGAGGTGTCGTCTGCTATTTTTGAACTATTTATAGCCCACAAGTTTCCCAGCATGCAGAGATAACTTGCATTATCTCTTTTCATACTAGCAGTGAAAATAACGGGAGTATTTTTCCTATTTCTCTCTGTAAATGTCTTGGAATTTCATTAGAATTGCTGCCTCTGGACTCAATTCTAATGAAATTTCAAGTCATATTCATGTGAAATAAAAGAAAATATAATGGTTTGTAGTCTGCTATTTTTTAACTAAATATAGCCCACAAGTTTCCCAGCATGCAAGAGGTAATTATTTTGCAGGTTACATCCATCAGTGTTACTGATTTCTTGTCCTACTATATTTCCAGGTGCACCACGTAAAACGATGCGTCGACTACGCAGTGTGTTCATGATGCGATTCAACCAGCGATCCCTCGCATTTCTACTTGTCATATGCACGTGTTTGGTGTCATTTTCCTTCTGGTCACGATGTATATCTTCCAGCTCCAACCCAACACAATCCAGGTATGCCCATAAATTCACCCATTACAGGGGCAGATCCAGCATTTGGCGAACGGGGTGGTGGGGGTGGGTTGCAACCCCAGAACCACCCCATCCAGATCCGCCCCGCCCCTGCATTATATACATGTACAATGTAATTAAGAAAATTTGAAACTTGATGAAAATTTTCCCTGAACATGAATAAGTTTCTTAACCCTCAGACCGCTACAGACAACAATTGTCGTCTGCTGTTGCTTCTATATCTTGCCAAACAATGGTTTGACAGCACTTCAGAATCATTTCCAATGGAAATGATTCTGAAGTGCTGTGAAACCATGTTGTAAATTATTCTAAAGTGCATGTTTTTGATGATAAAAATGGAAAATAGAGAATAAACAGCAGACAACAAAATATTAAGATAGCGGTGTAAGGGTTAAGTAACTGTCAACAGAATTCTGCTTGTGTATGCAATTTTCCTGCACAAAACATGGAATGTCTGAACGATTTACTATTTAAAAGCAACATTTAGTAGCAAAACAAAATTTCAACATGTTATGTATGATGTTATTTCCATTTGAAAACAGCTAAACCTTTGTTGTGTATACCACTCAAAAACAGCAGAGAGTGTTTACTTTGAGTATTGGAAAATCTATTATTAGACGTCGACACTAATTCCTTGATAAAGGCCTTTGCCGAAATGTTGGAAAAGTGGGTTCCTTAGACAGGTTTTTGCAGATATTATTAGATAAAATTGAATTCAGCATTGTAAGTGTTAAATTTCCAGCCACCATGAAACAGACGGCGAATTCGAGGAGATGCACTTCGTCAACCGAGCTGCGAAGAACTACAACGTAAACGAGATGAATGTGGCGTCGACGAACTACCGCGACATCGAGTGTGTGATCAACAAGGAGTACTCGATCCAGTGTCGACGCGAGGATAACGAGGTCTATATGCCGTTCAGCTTCATCCAGAAATACTTCGAGGTGAGTAGACGTTTGTGTGACGAAAATAGAACAGTGTGTGGATTACCATGGATTTAACCCTTCCTACGCTGTTGACGGAAATTGCCGTCTGCTGTTTTTCATTATTGCTTTAATTCTTAACAAAAAACTGGTTTTGACAGCACATGAGAATCGTCTCCACTGGAGACGATTCTCATGTGCTGTCAAAACCAGGTTTTTGTCGAGAAATATTGAAAATAAAACATTTCCAGCAGACGACAACATTTAATTCAGCGTAGTAAGGGTTAATTATAAATCGATAGTACTGCTGAAACAGTTGTGGCAGGAGTGGCACTGGTCACAAATCCCATAAGCCCCACAACTGCCTCACCCTAGGCGTGAAAAGGAGTTACATAGTATTTATTTCCATCCTACTGGTCTGTCAGATGAGACTTTACCCTTAGACCGCTACTCACAACAATTGTCGTCTGCTGTTGCTTTTATATCTTGCCTTATTTCTCAATAAAAACATGTTTTGACAGCACTTCTGAAGTGCTGTCAAAGCATGTTGTAAATTATTCTGAAGTGCTGTTAAAATATGTTTTTGATGTTAAAAATGGAAAATAGAAAATAAACAGCAGACAACAAAAAGATTAAGATAGCGGCGTAAGGGTTAATCATGGAATAGCGACCAGCGTTGACCAAAATCAAGACTGTTGATATACCAGGTACGCAAAAGTTGATTTTGGGCTACACTGGTCGATTCTGGGATACGGTACCCGCAAAGTCAATATATGTCATCTTGTTGTGGCTTGGGTACTGGATATATCTAAGGGTTAAACAGTAGTCTATCTATATGACCTTAGCTGTTGCTGAGACGTTAAACCTATTCACTTTCACTTTTCCTGTCACTACCACATTCAATGAATTGAATTGGATTACATGGTTGAATTATAAATCGATAGTACAGCAGGGCTCCAGATAAGGAATTAGTAATTGAGTATTGTCACTCCATTATTTCTGAAGCAATTGGGGTATTTCAAAATTTTAATTGGGTAAAATAAAATCACACTACTGTTTACACATCAACAGGCAGCAATTATTGAATAGTTTGCTTCAAAATGAAAACATGTCTTGGCATTTCATTAGAATTGTCTCCATGGAGACAATTCTAATGAAATACCAAGATGTGTTTTCATGGAAAATAAGAAAAAAATATTCTATATTTGTGGAAAATGATGAGTCTGTAACAATGTGTTCTTGTAAACACTCAATCAATCAGTCAATCAATCAATCAACAAATCAACAAATCAATCAATCAATCAATCATGTCTGCAGGTGTATGGAGCTATTGAGGACGCGGACGGGTACGACCGGTTCGAGTTCTCCCACAGTTACAGTCTCGTACACTCCCCCGGGGATGATCGGACACGCCCCGATGGCATCTTCATGTCATTTGTCCACTACAACGTCGAGATACGCAAACGCGTGAAATGTATCACGGCAACGGAAGGTCAGTAATGGTTGGATATATAATAAATAACACGTTTTGTCGTTGGAATTCAGTATCAGGCAAGCTAGGACAAGCGTAGGAATTCTGAGACTCGCCGGGGAATTCCTACCGTTCCGAGCTGAGTCTGATAAACCTTTTATCTATAGGCTAGGAAACGCGTAGGAATTCTGAGGCTCGCCGGGGAATTCCTACTGTTCTGAGCCGAATCTGATAAACCTAGTATCTATAGGCTAGGGAATGCGTAGGAATTCCTCGGTTTGCCAAGTCTGATAAACCTAGTATCTATAGGCTAGGAAACACGTAGGAATACCTTGGTTTGCCAAGTCTGATAAACCTAGTATCTATAGGCTAGGAAACACGTAGGAATACCTCGGTTTGCCAAGTCTGATAAAGCGAGTATCTATAGGCTAGGAAATGCATAGGAATTTGCCGAGGAATTCCTACTATTTCTGAGCCAAGCCTAATATTAAAACTTGATATCTTAACAAACTTGCATGGTTATCTATTTATCAGGTAATGTTGAAGTGACTCGCCTTGTCGTTCTGTACTATAATGTCGAGATACGGAAACATGTGAACTGTATCACTGCCGGGACGTTCAACCCTTTCACTTTCACTTACCATGGCTGGTCTTTATTCACAGGTTTGACTGTGTATGACATTATCATGTGTGTGAGATCCTCTATATCTTGTATCAATGAATTCCTTATTCATTAGTCGTAATCCTATTACTTTTAAGGGAAGGGGCCAAGTTACTTTGGAGTAGTATGAACCCGACACCAGGTATAGTTTGCTTGGAAATGAAAACATGTCTTGGCATGTCTTGAAATACCAAGATGTGTTTTCATGGAAAATAAGCAAAATATGCTGTATTTGTGGTCTGTTTATTGTTTTCTGCAGCATGATAAATATACCATAAATTTTTTACTGCTTTTTGAAACTCGCTATTTCTGATTTCAATTGGGTTTTTGGCAATTGTAATTGGGTATTTAAGCAAATACACAGCTTATCTGGAGCTCTGTTGTATGAAACAATTCCAGGCGTGCCGGTGTCCACCCAATGGGAGCCGAATGGACATTTCTACCCGATACAGATCGCTCAATTCGCGCTATCCCACTACAGTAAATACATCCAGGACGGGGAACCAGACCGGGTGCCATTGATGACGGGAACCGATGGTGATATGGATGACTGGGCAAAGGAAGGAAAGACGACCGTGCGTAGTATGTGGGATAAGATGACTGAGTCGCACGTGCTAGAATTCCATTCGACAGGTAAGGTGGATGTGGTGTTAACCCTTAGAATTCTGGGAACAAAAATTGTCGTCTGCTGCTGTTTATGTTTTGCCTTATTTCTCGATGAAACCATGGTTTGACAGCACTTTAGAATCATTTCCATTGGAAATGATTCTAAAGTGATGTCGAAGCATGTTTTGTGATGAGAAAAATGTAACATATAAAATAAACAGCAGACGACAAAATTTAATTCCGCAGTGCAAGGATTAATTGTTATCAAGATCAGGTTCCAAAAGTGGTTATGCATTAACCATTAACACATTGTAGTTGAAAGATGCACATTTTTAGAATTTGTACATTGGAACCTCTCTGAACCGAACACCAAGATAACGTCTGTGATCTTACTTTTGATGGGTTTCTTTGTCATTTATCTCAGATGGTACTGTATATTAATGATTGCACAGTATCGGAATGGAATGATAAAATGCCTGATTTACAGTGGAACATCTCAAAACTGGACACCCTGGGGACCTCCCAGGGTGTCCGGTTTAGAGAGATTCCACTGTATATCTTTCTTATTTATTCAGCGTTTGAATCGTTAAATTGAGACAGTTCATTTGAGTGGTCTATCATTGATAATAAGACTACAAATATGTATAAAACTCGTGTTGACAATTTTTATATTTATTACTGTGCACTGCAATATATTAGATAGTTACGGAGCCCCGCAGGGGACATGGATTTTCTTTTATTAATTCGTTCCCACAAAATAACAATTTGTTCCCTCAATTTAACAATTCGTTCCCACGATATAACAATTTGTTCCCACGATATAACAATTTGTTCCTTCAAATTAACAATTTGTTCCCACAAAATGACAATTCGTTCCCTCAATTGAACAATTTGTTCCCTCGAATTAACAATTAGTTCCCACGATATAAGAATTCGTTCCCACGAATTAACAATTCGTTCCCGTGGGAACCGATTCACAAATTTTTGTCCCCACTTCACTGATTTTGATAATATTCGGCCAATATGTGTGCCTAGGGATGGTGCTTAGTTTTGCAGACGACCCACGTCTGACCGCCCAAGGTCAAGGTCACTGAGGACTTAAGTTCACCTTGTTTGTAATGCAAAAATGTTTTTTTTTATTATTAAGGCTGCCAGCAAGGGGTTAAGCTTCATTTAACGATGCCATTTATTGTTTATAATGTTACACTCAAATAACATCTATCATTAATGCTTTCTTCTTCCTTCCAGACTCTTTATCCAACGCGGGACTGTATTTAACGTTGAAGGAGACGACAAATTTCGCCGTTTCACTCGACATCCGGATAATTACGAACGGAAGTGTCAGCTTCACAATCAAGTCCGATGACGTCACATTCCACGTGCATTACATATTCACCAACACTCTCATCCATTGTGATGGCAAAAATATATTCTACGGACTCGGCGAAAACCGGCGAGGCAAATGGACTCATGTCGCGAGGGATATTCACATGGATTTATTGAAGGGTTTAGCGCTAAAATGTACAAAATATAGGAAAACAAATAAATTGACATTGCTTGCGATACATATACGCGGGCACGGATGGGTGGACAATGTGACGTCGTCATCCGCCGTGCATGTAGATCACTTTTTTAACGCCGCAAATTGGTTCGTGAATCACCAGGATAGTCGTGGTGGCTGGCCGATCATGGTCACGCGGAAGCTTATTCCGGAATTAATGGAGCTTCCACCGGGCTGGTATTCCGCGATGGCGCAAGGTCATGCGATGTCGACGCTGGTACGCGCGTATTTACGGTCGAAAAACGACGTGTACTTGAAAGCGGCGATTGCGGGACTAGAAGTGTTTAAGATCAGCAGTGCTCAAGGTGGCGTGCTGGCGAGGTTCGCGGACAAATACGACTGGTACGAGGAATACCCGACCACCCCGGGCAGCTACGTGCTGAACGGCTTCATCTACTCGCTGTTTGGGCTCTACGACCTGAAGGCTGTCGTGGATGGCGAGGCCTTGGACACCGTCACTGAACTCTACAAAAAAGGAATGGCGACGTTGAAAGCCATGTTATTAATGTTCGACTCCGGTACTGGGACGTTTTACGATCTCCGACACATCATGTTGGGGATTGCGCCCAACCGGGCACGATGGGACTACCATACGACACACATTAGTCAGTTACTGCAGTTAGCGAATATGGACGACGATCCGTTATTTTCACGTACAGCTCACAGGTGGATGGATTATATGAACGGGAAATGGGCACTACATAACTGAAGTACATGCTAAAATGTGTCCAGTGAAATAGAACGCATTTCAAAAATGCCAGAAGTCGCGATTCAAATGTATTTTGATAGCACAGTGTAGCATTTTGAAAGTGCAATGTGTGATATCATATTAATGCATTAGAAAATGGAACACAGTTCACTGGTGAAGGGAATGTATCTTCAGACAGCATCGTGAAATGGAATGGATAGTGAATGAGCAATGTGAAATGGAAACAGATTTGAAAGAGAAATGTGATGAAATGCAGTTGAATAGAACAATGTGACATGGAATGCATTTTGATTGGGCAATGTGAAATGAAATGCATTTCGATTGGACACTGTGAAATGGAATGCAATTTGATTGGGCAATGTGAAATGGAAATGCATTTTGATTGGGTAATGTGAAATGGAATGCATTTCGATTGGACAATGTGAAATGGAATGCATTTTGATTGGGCAATATGAAATGGAAATGTATTTGAATTGGGTAATGTGAAATGGAATGCATTTTGATTGGCTAATGTGAAATGGGAATGCATTTTGATTGGGTAATGTGAAATGGAATGCATTTCGATTGGACAATGTGAAATGGAATGCATTTTGATTGGCAATATGAATTGGAATGCATTTTGATTGGGCACTATGAAATGGAAATGCATTTTGATTGGGTATTGTGAAAGGCAATGCATTTTGATTGGACAATGTAAATTGCAATGCATTTTGATTGGGCAATGTGAATTGGAACGCATTTCGATTGGACAGTGTGAAATGGAATGCATTTTGATTGGGCAATGTGAAATGGAATAGTATTGATTAGGCAATGTGAAATGAAATGCATTCAATTGGGTAACATGAATTCAAATTTATCAATCAAAATGCATTCCAATAATTGGAAAATATGAATTGGAATGACGTTATTGAATAGAGCAATATGAAATGGAATGCATTTCGATAGGGAAATGTGAATTCAAATTTCTCAACCAAAATGCATTCCAATAATTGGAATGCATTTTGATTTGAAAATATGAATTGGAGTGCATATTGAATAGAGCAATGTGAAATAGAATGCAGTTGAATTCTGCTTGCAGTCGAGTCTTTCACTAGAGTTCAAAGAAGTGGGCAGAATGTCTGTCGATAGTGCTAGAACGGAGACAATATGGATAGGGCAATGCGAGCACTCGAAATGAACAGCCGCGATTGGAGGCCAATAAAACCTGTGTACAAGGTCGGAATGTCAGATACTTTATGGTATAGCAGACTATCACAGGGATTGGGTCTTCATTGGCTGAGCAAGGTCATTGCAGGGTCAAGGGTCGGAGGTCACCATGTGCTAGTTATCATTCCATGAATGTGAAACTGAAAAATGTAGTCATTCAGCCGTTAGAACACCGAGTTAAATTTTGTCGTTTGCTGTTTATTTTTATTTAACATTTTCTTGCAGCAAAAATATGCTTTGACAAAACGTTAAAATTATTAACATTGGAAATGATTTTAAAATGCATGTTTTATTGAAAAATAAGACAAGATATGAAATGGCAGCAGACGACAATTTTCATTTCTCAAAGGTTTAATGGCTATAGTTGTGAATTACTATATATAAAATATGCCAGATTTTATTCCGTGATATTCGGAAATTTGAATAATTTCCATATGTTTTTTTCATAAAATTGTAAGGGCTCCAGATCAGTGAACTATTTTACAAATTATATTGATTTCTCTATTGATGTTCAAACTGGGACTTCGATAGAATCCTCTTGGTGTGAAGATTCTAATGAAGTCACATAAAATAGAATGTTTGTTTAACCCTTAAAGTGGGTGGTTGATCGGGCGAACGCGACGGGATAAATTAATTGGGGTTCCTCCTTATAGGAATCACAATTTGCCTGGTTTGGCCCTCAGGTTTGGCTCTTTTGTTACGTAGGAGTTGAATTGGGTTATTGCCCATTATACAAAAAGTTAGATTATTACTGCTCCTACTGCTTTTGGGAGGGGGCTAAGTGATTTTGGTGTGACGAGGACCTGACATCAGATCAGTAGCCTATTTCATCAACATTGCAAAGTATACTTTAGTAGCAAAGTATACTTTGAGGGAGAAATTTTCAATTTTATGATAAATTTATTAATTTTTATTATACTGAATTTATTACATTATCACAGCCATTATGGCTGTGATAATGTAATAAATTCAGTATAATAATTCTGCATACTTTTAATCATGAAATATATGCATTTGTTAGTTCTATATGAAATAATGCATTTCAGGAAAAATAAATGATTACTCCCTCAAAGTATACTTTGCTAGTAAAGTATACGTTGCAATGTTGATGAAATAGGCTACTGGAGTTTTCTGATGTCAGGGCTGAATATATAGTGTTTATTTGATTGTAAATATTCAGTTCTGATTTTGGGAGATCCCCCATCCATTTGTACAGGTAATATATGGGATTTAGTACTAAACCCATTGACCCGGCCTTAAAATACCTTAGCTGTGGATAGGCCATTAAACCCCAACAGACAAACAAACTATTAATCCTTAAAAGGCGGGTACCAATATCGGCTGCTGAAATTTTTCTTATTTCAAAATAGACATGTTTTGATAGCACATGTGCTGCCAAAGCATGTGTTTGTTTTGTCAAGAAATGAAGAAAATGAAAAATCGACAGTAGGCGAAAACAAATTAATTCGAGGTTAAATGGAAAAATGAGAAAAAAACAATAAATCAAAGTACTAAATGCTTACTTATCTGGAGCTATGTTCTGTTCGAGGCGGGAGTCTAAATATTGTCGTCTGCATCTTTCAATTATTTGGATGAAGATCGTACAAGACCTGGCGGCCGTATCACTAAACTTTGTACAACTAAAATGTTTGTAAGTGTAAAATTATTATAGTGTAAATTTCACATTAACAATGTTTTCTTATAAACAATTATTGGATTTACATTTATTGAGCATAGGTTGCATATGCAACCTATACTCAATAAATGTAAATCCATCAATTGAAATTTCCAGACGATCCTAAATTTGCACTTACGAACATGTTAGTCGTACAAAGTTAACGGCCCCAGGTTTATTGCTTTTGAAAATAATGTAAATCCAGACCAGCCCATGTGGGAGAATGCGATGGGTAATTTAACGATCAGGGTTCATCCTTACCGGAATTCCGATTGGAGACCTGGTTTGGCCCTCACATACGTCTTTGACATTTGTATGTGACAGTTGGATCTGGTTATTATGTGAGCATTATGATTATTTGTAATCCTATTTTAGGGGAAGGGGCCAAGTGCCGTGGTGTGGTATGGACCTGGCACCAGGTCAGGTTATTCTAATTTCAGGACTGAATATATTTCTTCTTGTTGTAAATATATATTTTGGGATTTTCCCCCCAAAACAGATAAAATGGGAATGAAGCCCGGCCTTACATGTATTTAGCTGTTGATAGGCCATTAAACACCATTAAACAAACAGTGAACAGTATGGATTAACTACCAGGCAGTATGCTCATGATTTGTACAGTGAAGAAAATATTGGTTTTATAATCAGTGGCGTTATATCAGTTGCAAATTAGAAAATCGCAGACGACAATATTATTTTCCCGCCTTTTAATCAATTTCATGGGAGATACTGAAATACAGGTATAAACAATTTAGAATATTTTTTATATGTTCCTTATTTCTCACTGAAAGTATATGTTGTGACCACTCATTTGAACCGTCTCATCGAAACGGTTCAAATGAGTGGTCATATCATATACATCCGTGCATAAATAAGGGAAATATTTATATTTTTCCATCAGAAAAATCTGTATTCTACTAGAAATGGACGAATATGTATAGCTTGTGCATAATATAATGTTCATCCACCCAAAGTGGTTTCAACACAGACCTGATAAACACCATTATTGCATAAAATAAAATATAATATAACTGGCTTTTGTAGTGTAAAATTAACACAGTGTATTAAAAATCTTAATAATTATACTAGTCTAATAACAATCTAAATGTGACCGCTACAGAAAACATGTCATGTGATCTGTACAGTCTCAATATATGATGTTGTGCTTATGCAATAATTAGAATGTAACATTTGTGTTGATTTAATACAATATTTATTATACCCCCACAAACAAAGTTTGTTGGGGGTATATAGGAGTCAGCTTGTCGGTCGGTCTGTCGGTTGGTCTGTCGGTCGGTCTGTCGGTCTGTTGGAAATTCCCATTCGCTCTATATGTTCTACACCGATTCATGGATTATCAAATGGCTTGGCACAAATGTTTCTCATGATGAGAAGGTGTGTCGCGATCAATAACCACGCACCTACGTCCAAGGTCAAGGTCACAGTTGAAGGTCAAAGTCAAACCTATTGAAATTCCCTTCCGCTCTATATCTTCTACACCGATGCATGGATTATCAAATGGCTTGGCACAAATGTTTCTCATGATGAGAAGGTGTGTCGCGATCAATAACCACGCACCTACGTCCAAGGTCAAGGTCACAGTTGAAGGTCAAAAGTCAAACCTATTGAAATTCCCTTCCGCTCTATATCTTCTACTCCGATGCATGGATTATCAAATGCCTTGGCACAAATGTTTCTCAGGATGAGAAGGTGTGTCGCGATCGATAACCACGCACCTACAATCCAAGGTCTTAGGTCACAGTGAAGGTCAAAGGTCAAACCTATTGAAATTCCCTTCCGCTCTATATCTTCTACACCGATGCATGGATTATCAAATGGCTTGGCACAAATGTTTCTCATGATGAGAATGGTTGTATCACGATCAATAACCACGCACCTACGTCCAAGGTCAAGGTCACAGTTGAAGGTCAAAAGTCAAACCTATTGAAATTCCCTTCCGCTCTATATCTTCTACTCCGATGCATGGATTATCAAATGCCTTGGCACAAATGTTTCTCAGGATGAGAAGGTGTGTCGCGATCGATAACCACGCACCTACATCCAAGGTCTAGGTCACAGTTGAAGGTCAAAGGTCAAACCTATTGAAATTCCCTTCCGCTCTATATCTTCTACACCGATGCATGGATTATCACACTATGCCCAGGGTCAAGGTCACAGACTTGATGCGTTTGAAACCTTAACGCTCGGCTAAATGGCTTATAATAAAAAATGCCTCGTTTTCTTTGGCTGCCAGTGGGGGTATTCGTGTGCCGACAGGCCACATTTCTAGTTGAACTTGTTCAATACTTGCCAACTCGGAAACAAGGCCATGCTGTGTTTATTATGAAATCAGTAAATTTATTTAATAAATATCATATTAAATCGTCAGTCATGTAAGATCCTATATTTCCACATCCATACACGTGAAATATGGAAATAAGTGTTCTTAGCTGTTGACAGGCCATTAAACACCATCAAATAAAATGATAATATTGCCTTACTCGTCAGAAATATGTGTCCTTAACCCTTAGACCGCTATCTTAATGTTTTGTTGTCTGCTGTTTATTTTCTAATTTCCATTTTTATCATCAAAAACATGCTTTGACAGCACTTTACCATAATTTACAACATGCTTTGACAGCTCTTTAGAATCATTTCCATTGGAAATGATTCGGAAGTGCTGTCAAACCACGTTTTTATTGAGAAATAAGGCAAGATATAAAAGCAACAGCAGACGACAATTGTTGTGTGTAGAGGTCTAACAGTTAGTAATATTTTCCGTCAAATGATAGGAGCAAAATATCATTAGAAAATGTAAAATCTAAATTTTTATCAAAATGTATTTCATGAAAACTTTACACACTTTTTAGAGATAATTTTAGAATGGCGTTATATTTTTCAGATACAAGCTCGTTTGTAATGCAGAGATTCCATTCCGCTGGGAAAAATTAAAAAACCACTTAAAAAAAAAAAATCTAAATCGAAAATTGTATTTTTTTATCACCAACTGTTTATTTTTATCGCCAATTACGAAAGTGGAATCCCAGGTAATGTGCCATATAACTCCATTAAATCAATCAGTTGTGCAGTGTTGTACCGAGGGACAGTTTCAGAATTTTGGGTCCTTTTATATTACAAATGAACAAAAGAAGGTGTACTATTTTTCAGGAAAAATGTACGATTTTTCATGAAAAATATTTACAAAAACTGTGATATTTTCCATAAATGACGTCGAAAGTTGACGAAATGTTCACAGCAAATTCCATCAACTTTCGACATCATTTATGGAAAATATAAATATATTTTTCACGAGATCTTCTAAGGTACACATGGATGGTCTCAAAAGGTAGAGATATGCTTACATTTTAAGGGACATCTTAGCGGTGAAAATAATAGCCGATAAATTAGGAGTAATTTTCTTATAATTTCTCTCTGTAAATGTCTTTGAATTTCATTAGAACTGTGTCCTCCGACTCGATTGTAATGAAATTCCAAGATATTTACAGGGAGAAATTAACGAAAAAATATTGTCTACTATTTTTGAACTATTTATAGCCCACAAGTTTCCCAGCATGCAATGAGTTAAATATCAAGATTTTTTTTAAAAATATTATAAAAAATAAAATCATGGATGGCCCTGTGTAAGGTGGTTTAATTGAGATATATGACGATACTAGCACCGCCTAAAAAAAATTCCAGGATTTTTTAAAAAAAAATTATATAAAAAATAAAAATGTATTTTCCTAGCATCGTCATATATCTTCAATTAAACCACTTTAAACAGGGCCATGATGAAAACATGTTTATATTTTTTTTAGTATTTAAAAAAAAAAAATCCTGACGTGCCACTTTAAGGTGAGAAAATGTCTCGCGAGATCGATCTCGGTACAACGCTGGTTGTATGTGACCTGTTGTAAATATAGCCACGGTTGTGATATGTATATAGACATTTTACCATTGGTGCCCGGTCTGGGTATATTGTTATATGTGGCTGTGACTGGAGAATGGGGCTTATGGTTTTTGCGACCAGTGAAGATCCTGATCAGACTGCGTCCGCACAGTCTGATCAGGATCTACACTGTTCATCGTGATTTAATCAATGAAACATTCGTCCTGCTTCTACTAAGCAATACATATCGTTACCAGACTAAACGAGTGTCGTAGTTGGTCACAAATCCCATAAGCCCCATTTCTCCAGTCACTGCTACATATCAAGGTCATTCTGATTTTCATGACGGTCTGAAGGTAGTGGGTTTGAGAATATGCTGACGTAATGTTCGACATCATTTTTACTGTAGATTTTCCTTCTATAGACTAATATTGTAATAAAAAATTACATAAAAAAATCCGATAGAAAAAAACCCATTACCCCGCAGCATAACCCCACCCGCAGCATCCCTAAGTGACCTCAGCTGTTGCTGGGACGTTGAACACATTCACTTTTTCCCCCACCCACGTGTTGTCGTACTGTACGTTACGATTCATATACAGAAACATAACGTACAGTATGTCAACAGATGGCTGGGGTAACACGACTTTTTTAGGGCATTAGTGTTAACAAATCATTATAGGAAAAATGCCAAGCATTTGTAGGACAAAAAATACTTAAGTAGTTTTATAATATTATAACATTTATGTAACTCTAAATTATGCGAAATATCATCTTAGGTTATTCTAATTTCAGGGCTGAATATATTTATTCTCGATGTAAATATTCCGTTCTGATTTTGGAATTTTTCCCCCCCAATGCAGCAGGTTAAAACGGGATTGAACCCGTTTGCCCGGCTTACATGACCTTAGCTGTTGATAAGCCGTTAAACACTAATAATTAACAAACATCTTTGGTGCACCATACATTTTCAAAACCCACTGTCCTATTGGGAACAGTTGACTAGTAATACAAATCTGACTGTAAAAATGATATAAAAACTCTATTATTTTGTTTTGAAGCCATTTTATCCCATACCTTGCAATATCATGTCTCTGTACAGTGCTCCAGATAAGGAATTAGTAATGAGTATTGTCACTCCATAATTTCTGAAGCAATTGGGTATTTCAAAAATTTAAGTGGGTAAAATGAAATCACACTACTGTTTACACATCCACAGGCAGCAATTATTGAATACCGGTAGTTTGCTTCGAAATGAAAACACGTCTTGGCATTTCATTAGAATTGTCTCCTTGGAGACAATTCTAATGAAATACCAAGTTGTGTTTTCATGGAACATAAGAAAAATATGCTATATTTGTGGTCTGTTTATTGTTTTCTGCAGCATGATAAATATACCATAAACTTTTTACTGCTTTTTGAAACTCGCTATTTCCGATTCCAATTGGGTTTTTCACAATTTTAATTGGGTATTTAAGCAAATATGCAGCTTATTTGGAGCTCTGTTGTATTTGTTGATTTGTCTCGTTATACATTGGTAAACAACCAATACAATACAATTATGAAATATACCATTGCATTTCATAATTCATTTTTTTCATTTTGCTTACAATCATGTAGAGAATATTGTTTTTAAACCCAAGACTCCCAGAATCAAAATGTCGTTTTTATGCTAGAGGGCATATTGATTTGCTCTAGATGTTTCCATTTGTTAAAAACTTTGTAAGTTTATTCGATATGCCATAACTACATGTAATACATGTGGACACATGTGACAAACTCATGACACCATGAACATGACATTTTTGAAGCTGAATCACCTTTTTTTTTTAAGTCAAAATTTTGCCTCGCTTTGATTTATCGACGGCACTGGCTTGATGACCTTGCATGTCGGGACCGACTATTTAAGTCCCCATCCAATAGGACTAGGCTAGCACGAAGTTGTCTTGCTCAAGGACACGCAAAATATGCCATTAGGCAAAATAGGCCATTCGCAGCAGGTCGAGGTGGGAATCGAACCCGTTTTCTTTTTATTTGGGGTTCAGTATGCCAGGGGACATAACCATGTTTTATGAACATATGAACATAATATCTGATTAAACTATACAATTCTGGGGCCCGTTTCACTAAACTTCGTACGACTAAAATGTTCGTAAGTGTAAATTTAGGATCGTCTGGAAATTTCAATTGATGGATTTACATTTATTGAGCATTTATCAATAAATGAAAATCCAATAATTGTTTACAAGAAAAAAGTGTTAATATGAAATTTACAGACTATCATAAGTTTGCACTTACGAACATTTTAGTCGTAAGAAGTTTAGTGAAACGGCCCCCAGATCTTTAGCATTTTGTAATCTTGGGAGGGAGTTTGCGAGTTAAGCAGAAAACAGCGGTATGTATATTAAGACATGTTTTGATTTTGTAGAAAGATTAATTAGATTGGTAATCTAAATTCCTTTTATAACAAAAGTATTGTATGTGAGATATTGTTGTTTTTCATGTTGTTGGTTGTGTCGATATATATTTTCAATATCGGTTGTCGCTGGGCTTGGTTATACATGTATGACTATCACATTACTGTACCGATAATAACCCTATATCATTTATTGTGGTCAGCGTGTAATGTGGCCTTCACTTTAGCCTATTTCACCAACATTGCAAACATACTTTTCTAGCAAAGTATACTTTGAGGGAGTAATCATTTATTTTTTCCAAAATGCATTATGTCATATAGAGCTAACGACTGCATATATTTGATGATTAAAAGTATGCAGAATTATTAACTGAATTTATTACATTATCACAGCCAAAATGGCTGTGATAATGTAATAAATTCAGTATAATAAAAAATTATAAATTTATCTTTAAATTGAAAATTTCTCCCTCAAAGTATACTTTGCTAGATACGTATACTTTGCAATGTTGGTGAAATAAGCTACTGGTCGCTGCCTCGATACGCCCCAATTTGTAAGATCTTCCAATGATCAATGCTCACAGTTAACCCTTACTACGCTGAATTAAATGTTGTCGTCTGCTGGAAATGTTTTATTTTCAATATTTCTCGACAAAAACCTGGTTTTGACAGCACATGAGATTCGTCTCCAGTAGAGACGATTCTCATGTGCTGTCAAAACCAGGTTTTTGTTAAGAATTAAACCAAAAATGAAAAACAGGCAGACGGCAATTTCTGTCAACAGTGTAGGAAGGGTCAACTCTTGTATACCTCAGTTTCATGTTGTAGTATTCAAGGTGTATGATCATGTGGTTACAACATCAACATCAAGTACTGAAATTTCCAGAAGCCCTCCCTTCAAAGTATGTATTCTTTTATTTTGTCCTTATTATGTAACAGATTTTGATGAAATATGGCGCATCAGACGCGTCTTGTTAAGCTGCATTTGGTGGTCTTGGTACTTTGGCCCAAACTTCTCTCGTTTTTGCGAAGAATTCATCGCAAAAACGACATAACTACGTGCTGAACTCCCGGGAAGCGTTTGCTGCGCCATATTTTAATCAAAATCCGTTGCCTATTAAGGAAAATATAAAATAATACTTACTTTGGAGTGGGCGCGCTTTCAACACTTTCAGCCATTGTTGTTGTCGTTGTAACCACGTGATCTTGGTAGTCGTCTTGTAAATATGTTGCATCTCTGAATTTATTTGTACATGTATGTTCACTTTGTTCAGTTGAAACTACTGTAACAACACTAGATAATTATTTGGGTTCAATTTATTCTGGTAAACACGCATTTATAAGGCCATACAAAATAACTTGAGTACTTTGGTTCTCAGAGACGGTGTTTGCAAATGCGAAGCGCGTTTTTTTTAATATATTTAATTTTTTTTTGTTCGAGATATTCGTCTCTGATTTTTTTTCAAGTTGCCAGATGCATCTGGCAACTTGAAAAAAAATCAGAGACGAACATCGCAAACAAAAACATATGTTCTATAATATAAAGTTACTATAATCACATGATTGGATTTAACATATTTTTTGCATGGGTCTTTTTTTATTGATCATACGGCAAATTTCTAGTACAATTTGATTTCTCCATGAAGATTAAATGCTCGACACGCAGGGATTATTCAGATGCGGTGATATGCGAGAACCAAAGTCCTTTTTTTTATGGCCTAATATACGGTTTCTCATAGCAAAGAGTGTCCACATATTTACAGTTGCTATTGTTGTACTTGTTTGTCACAATCAAACTAATAAACAAACAAATGTTCATTTGGCACAAACAAATGTTCATTTGGCAGAGCATTGTAAGAATTAATGTATATGACTAACATGTCTGTATGCCTATAGTTTACATGTACGTATTTGCCTTTTAATTTTGTTATCGCTTCATTGTTAAAGGTTTGTTGTTGTATTATGTCATACATGACACATTTTGATAAGAAAACTAAAAATTATGAATAAAATATCTCCGGGTTTTTGTTGATATCCAGTTCCATGTTGCTATGGTAACCAGAATATTCTGTATTTTGCGCAGTGTGGCCTGCACAAATGCTAGAAAGTTGGCTTCGTTGAACATGTTATTCTGAGAATATTTTCGAATTTGGTTTTACGTCTGTTCAGGGATGTCTAGTCTACTGGTAATACCGAAGGTTGTGGGTTCAATCAACACCCTGGCCTGGGATGGTTGTGGTCTAGGGGTTAGATACCCGACTTCCAATCCGGAGTTTGTGGGTTCAATCATCACAACGGGATGATAATGAAATGTGGCAGTGTGTAGCTCCTGATCAAATACAGTGGAACCTCTCTAAACCGGCCAACAGGAAACGGTTGTGATCATAATTTTGATGGGTTTCTTCATTTATCTCGGGTGATAATGCCTGTTCGTGATCGCACATCACACAACTATGGCTCAAAATGATCAAATGCCCGATTTACAGCGATACCTCGCTAAACTGGACACCCTGGGACCTCCCCAGGGTGTCCGGTTTAGAGAGGTTTCACTGTATATACATTAAATACGCCTAAAAGTATCAACGAGTGAACAAAGATAAGCTAAAGATAGTTACAACACATTACACATTAACTCTTTGCATGCTAGCGGCGAAAATATCCGCCAAACAAATTTAATAGGACTATATGTTTTATTTCTCTCTGTAAATATGTCTTGGAATTTCATTAGGAATCAATTTCATCGGGAATCAATTCTAATGAAATTCCAAGACATATTCATGATATTTACAAGTTTCCCAGCATGCAAAGAGTTAATAGTATTATAACTGGGAGCAAAAAAAAAATAATTGTTTTTCTCTCTCACTTAAACGATACTTTTCGGCATATTTAATGGGATCTTAGAAACTCACAGACAATGCTCATGTAAAATTTATTAGTATAAAACGCACGCATTGGTACAAAAATATCAGTGTAAATAAATCCTGATGTATATGAAGAAATCCCAAAACAAGTACTGTAATATTTCCCTTTTAGGTTAAAAAAGAGGTGCGTTTCTTGTAACCTGATCGACCATATTGGTAAAAAATATATTTTTGGGTTCAATTTTGGTTCCAGAAAATATTTCTGGGATAATTTGATACTTGTAAAACGCCATTTCTGGTGTTACAACAAGAACAACATCATGAATGTTTTATTTTAGCACCATGTCAACATTAATGTCGCAGTATAAATGATTTTTTCAGCCCGCAACAGAACACACCTATTTTTTTAGGCCTTATTATACATCAACTTATACTCACTGATTGAATGGAGTTCAATGTTCATCTAAAGAATATTCATCAAATAACAAGAAACAAGAGGGCCATGATGGCCCTAATTCGCTCACCTGACTCCATGAACACCAGAGGAGAATGTGACATTGAGTTCATGTGTTTTAAAAAAATTGTGCTATTTTTAGATGGCGGTCATCTTGGATTAAGCGATGACTCTCATTTTACAAAATCTGAAAATGCTTCACCCAGCATCGGCCATGTGGTTCCTGAGAAAAAGACGTTAAAAATCTTGAATAAATGGACCTTTTGGTGGCCATCATGGATGACATAATCATCCGATTCCGACAAATATTGCACCAGAGTTGATACCTTCATTGATACCTTCAATTTGATATATGACATGACCATATTCAGTCAAAAATAAAATTTGACCCCAATTTGACCCCACGGGCCACGCCCATTTTTGACCCCGGGGTCACCATTTTAACAACTTTCAAAGAGCAATGTACATCGATCATTCCTACCAAGTTTCGTCAAAATCCAGCTAGCGGTTCATGAGAAGATTTTTTAAGAATTTATGCTATTTTTAGATGGCGGCCATCATGGATTAGCGATGACCTCCATTTTAACAAATCTGAAAAGGCTTCACCCATGGACCATAACTTTTAAGTTTGGCTACCATGGGCCAAGCGGTTCATGTGAAGAAGAATTTTGAAATCTAATAAAAGAATGACCTTTTGACATTTCGGCGGCCATCTTGGATGACATAACAATCCGATTTGGACAAAAAATGTACCAGAGTGATCGCCTCATTGATACCTTCAATTTGATATATAACATGACCATATTCGGTCAAAAATAAAATTTGACCCCACGGGCCATGCCCATTTTTGACCCCGGGGTCACCATTTTAACAACTTTGAAAGAGCATTGTACATCGATCATTCCTACCAAGTTTCGTCGAAATCCGGCTAGCGGTTCATGAGAAGAAGATTTTTTAAGAATTTATGCTATTTTTAGACGGCGGCCATCATGGATTAGCGATGACCTCCATTTTAACAAACCTGAAAAGGCTTCACCCATGGACTATAACTTTTAAGTTTGGCTACCATGGGCCAAGCGGTTCATGTGAAGAAGAATTTTGAAATCTCTAATAAAAGAACGACCTTTTGACCTTTCGGCGGCCATCTTGGATGCCATAACAATCCGATTTGGACAGAAAATGCACCAGAATGATTGCCTCATTGATATCTTCAATTTGATATATGACATGACCATATTCGGTCAAAAAACAAACTTGACCCCAATTTGACCCCACGGGCCACGCCCATTTTTGACCCCGGGGTCACCATTTTAACAACTTTGAAAGAGCAATGTACATTGATCATTCTTACCAAGTTTCGTCGAAATCCGGCAAGCGGTTCATGAGAAGATTTTTCAAGAATTTATGCTATTTTTAGACGGCGGCCATCTTGGATTAGCGATGACCTCCATTTTAACAAATCTGAAAAGGCTTCACCCATGGACCATAACTTTTAAGTTTGGCTACCATGGGCCAAGCGGTTCATGTGAAGAAGAATTTTGAAATCTCTAATAAAAGAACGACCTTTTGACCTTTCGGCGGCCATCTTGGATGACATAACAATCCGATTTGGACAGAAAATGCACCAGAGTGATCGCCTCATTGATACCTTCAATTTGATATATGACATGACCATATTCGGTCAAAAATAAAATTTGACCCCAATTTGACCCCACGGGCCACGCCCATTTTTGACCCCAGGGTCACCATTTTAACAACTTTGAAAGAGCAATGTACATCGATCATTCCTACTAAGTTTTGTTTAAATCCGGTTGGCGGTTCTTGAGAAGAATATTTTTTAAGAATTTGTGCTATTTTTAGACGGCGGCCATCTTGGATTACGTAATGACGTCATTTTAACAATTTTGTAATCCCCCTACCTAAGGACCATGACCATGAAGTTTGGTGACTATAGACCCAATGGTTACCGAGGAGAAGACGTTTGAAAATGTTCACGGACGACGGACAAAGACGGACGACGGACGACGGACACATTGCGGTAACAATAGCTCACATGAGCTTCGCTCAGGTGAGCTAAAAATACAATTCAAATATATTTTCAATAATTCTGCAAAAACCAGGAACCCACGTATCAAACGTTTCGGCACAAGGCACTTTATCAAGGAATTTGTTTCTACTGAACGCTAAATGGCATCCATTTTAAATTTCACAATGTTTATGTTTATGGTTGTGAAATCTAAAATGGATGCGATTTAGCATTCAGTAGAAACTAATTACTTGATAAAAGCCTTGTGCCGAAACGTTGGATAAATGGGTTCCTGGGGGTCGTTTCATTAAACTTTGTACGACTAAAATGTTCGGAAGTGCAAATTTAGGATCGTCTGGAAATTTCAATTGATGGATTTACATTTATTGAGCATAGGCTTCATATGCAGCCTATGCTCAATAAATGTAAATCCAACAATTGTTTACAAGAAAACAGTGCTTACGAACATTTTAGTCTTACAAAGTTTAGTGAAACCGGCCCCCAGGGTTTTGCAGAATTGTACATATTGTATTATTGCGGAAAGATTACAAACATATTTTGTCAGTAAATAGTAAATGACAATTTAGGTTAATAACAGGGTCCAATACCTGTATGGATGGGTGGAAAATCTGAAAATAGGAACTGAATATATACAGACAAAATATATATTCAGCCCTGAAATTAGAACGAGAATTCCGCCGTGTCGCGCCTGCCGAGGCATTTGTTTGTTTGTTTATTGGTGTTTAACGGCCTATCAACAGCTAAGGTCATGTAAGCCGGGCAAACGGCTTCGATCCCGTTTTAACCTGCTGCATTGGGGGGAAAATTCCAAAATCAGAACTGAATATTTACATCGAGATACAATATATTCAGCCTTGAAATTAGAATAACCTGACCTGGTGGCAGGTCCATACCACACCAAAGTCACTTGGCCCCTTCCCCTAAAATAGGATTACGAACAATCGTAATACTCATATAAGGGGCATAACCAGATTCAACTGTCACATACAAAATGCCAAAGACGTATGTGAGTGCCAAAGACGTATGTGAGGGCCAAATCAGGTCTCCAGTCGGAATTCCGGTAAAGATGAACCCCGATCGTTAAATTACCCATCGCTTGCACCCACCTTCCACCCACGCCGAGGCATTTGACGGCAACATGATCATGGGTATGTGCTAAAGTAAGCATCACAAAAACCGTCAGAGAAGTGCATGCTTAAACATGTAAAAGGTCATGGTTGAAGAAACTTTTCGACATAAAAAAATGGCTAAGTGTTTCCACAACCATGTGATGGTCAAAAAGGTCAAGGTCATGTTAATGGCGGCATGAGTGTGTTTTAAATGCTTACATGTATCAAGTGTCCAAATATTGAAGCAATCCTTCAAATGATATTAAAGTTATACAATGATGAAGAAGCTTGTACAAACTTTTTGACGCAAAACAATGGCTAAGTATTTCTGCAAAAATGTGAAGGTAAAAAAGGTCAAAATCATGTTAATGGTGGCATGAATGTGTTCCTAATTCTCTCATGTATCAAGTGTCTAAATATTGAAGCAATCTGTTAAGTAATATTAAAAATTATACCATCATGGCGAAGCTTGTAAAAACTTTTTGACATTTCGGACGACGACGGAAAAAGAGACGACTATAGTCGCGCCTTCTGCTAAAGCAGGCGCCACAAAAACCTGACAAAAACAGAGACAGATGGACAGACAAAGGAACAATAACAACACTTGAACCTTTTAGACTGGGGTAAAAAACATGAAAATGTAATGTTAACAAGTATTATCACTAATATATCGTATTTATTCTAATAAACGCCACTGGGGCTATGCAATTCGTGGAGATCAAAACGTGGAAACTAGGATAAAAATATTTTCCAAGTATGGTGTCTGTATGCACAATATGATTTATTCCATCTACAAGCTTGACTAAAAACCTTAAACCAATGGGAATTAACATAATTCAAGGTTAAATGTAGGTCAATGTCAAATCTAGGTCAGGGGTTGTTGATGTACATCCCTAGGAGATGAAGTTGTCCAAGTATAGTTGGTGTAGGGCCAGTAGCCTATTTCATCAACATTGCAAAGTATACTTTAGTAGCAAAGTATACTTTGAGGGAGAAATTTTCAATTTTATGATAAATTTATTAATTTTTATTATACTGAATTTATTACATTATCACAGCCAATTTGGCTGTGATAATGTAATAAATTCAGTATAATAATTCTGAATACTTTTAATCATCAAATATATGCAGTGGTTAGTTCTATATGAAATAATGCATTTCGGGAAAAATAAATGATTACTCCCTCAAAGTATACTTTGCTAGATAAGTATACTTTGCAAGTTTGATGAAATCGGCTACAGGAGTATTCCATCTACAAGCTTGACTAAAAACCTTAACCAAGGCGTGACGGTGACGCCGGGGTGACTACATAAGCTCTAACTATTCTTCGAATAGTCGAGCTAAAAATTATACCATGATGACGAAGCTTGTAAAAACTTTTTGACATTTTGGACGACGACGTGGACGACGGAAAAAGCGACGACTATAAGTCGCGCCTTCTGCTAAAGCAGGCACCACAAAAACCTGACAAATACAGAGACAGATGGACAGACAAAGGAACAATAACAATACTTGAACCTTTTAGACTGGGGTAAACAACATGAAAATGTAACGTTAACAAGTATTATCACTAATATATCGTATTTATTCTAATAAACGCCACTGGGGCTATGCAATTCGTGGAGATCAAAACATGGAAACTAGGATAAAAATATTTTATTTTCACATACAAAAGTTATTTGTATGTGAAAATAACATATTTAGAATGCAAATATTAGAGAAGGGGCTACTATTAGAATAAATAGGGTATCATAAAATGGCTATGAATGAACAAATGTGACAGATTACCAGGGCTCCAGATAAGGAATTAGTAATTCAGAATTGTCACTCCATCATTTCTGAAGCAATTGGGTATTTCAACATTTTAATTGGGTAAAATAAAATCACACTTTTGTTTACGCATCAACAGACAGCAATGATTGCTTCGAAATGAAAACAGGACTTGGCATTTCATTAGAATTGTCTCCAAGGAGACAATTCTAATGAAATACCAAGATGTGTTTTCATTGAAAATAAGAACAATATGCTATATGTGTGGTTTGTTTATTGTTTTCTGCAGCATGATAAAGGTACCACAAACTTTTTATTGCTTTTTGATACTCGCTACTTCCGATTTCAATTGGGTTTTTGGCAATTTTAATTGGGTATTTAAGCAAATACGCAGCTTATCTGGAGCTCTGGATTACATTTATGACCAGTGTAGCTCCTGATCTAGCTGGCTCACTTGTGCAGCCTGATAAGGATCTATACTCTTTGCAAGAAGCATGATGGATGTTTCACCAACGAAACTGCGAATAGTATCAACCCTGATCAGACTCCATGAATGTATAGGCTGATCTGGGCTTACCACCACTAGCAAAGGTCGTAAGCCTAAATTCACTAATATGCACCCTTTCATCCCTAAGTAACTGGATTGGAATTTGATATGTTAATTTTGCAACTAATCCAATGGTCACAAAGTGATTTTCAGACTAGTCCATTTATGAAAAGGGGGTGTTTTTGTTCTCAAAAATATAATGAATTACTTGCAAAAGGTGCAGATCCTGATGAGATGGTTTGTCATGAGCCGGCTCATCTGGATCTACACTATTTGCCAAAGCCACTGTATAGGTTTGTGGTGTTGAAATGGTTAATATATTAGCTAATTACAAAAATGTATGAAATAATTATCTTTCTACAAAACATATTATTATACGACTGACAATTTCAACCAATGAGATTGTCCAATTTCGGGTCACATGATTGTGGACATATATGATATTCACCTGGATATCAGTCTCGGACTCGTCTCATTGCACGAGACGAGTCCCAGAATACTCTCGGACTCTTCTCACGCAACGAGTCCAAGACTGATATTCAGGATTAGCAGCATGCGCGTGTCACTAATCCTGCAACCAAAGCACGAGACATATCGTGGGTTGTTATAGGAATGAATGGCCTTTTTGTGGAATTTATCGGGGTATAAACTTGGAAAAGCCGCGGGAATACTGGACGAAGCGATCAAAAATTACAATTTTCGAAAAATAAAAATAATTTTTTTTTCTCTAAAATTGTAATTTTTTAAGGCCTCGTCCAGTATTCCCGCGACTTTTCCAAGTTTATATCTCCGATAAATTCCACAAAAAGGCCATTCATTCCTTATAATTCCAGCATTTGAAATAAATTCATCAAGAAAATGTGTTTATTTTCCGTTTTCTTAAGAACTGCGCCTCACGGTTACGGAAAGTAGTTCGGCGTCGGGAGTTTACTGGGATATAAATTTGGACAGAGACTTGCTACGGGCCAATTTTTGAATTGTGTAAATATTTTTGTGCTGGAATTATTGTATCACATAATTATTGACGGTGTACACGAGATTTATGGACCTTCGAAACGTCATCTTCACCTCGGCCTTTGGCCTCGGTGAATATGACTTTACTCAGGGGGCTGTTTCACTAAACTTTGTATGACTAAAATATTCGTAAGTGCAAATTATGATAGTCTGTAAATTTCACATTAACGTTTTCTTGTAAACAAGTATTGGATTTACATTTATTGAGCATAGTCTGCATATAGTCTATGTTCAATAAATGTGAATCCCTCAATTGAAATTTCCAGACGATTCTATATGTGCATTTACGAAGTTTAGTCGTACAAAGTTTAGTGAAACGGGCCAGGTCCGTAAATATCGTGTATACCTCCTCAAAAGACAATACCGTACTTGTATAGCGTTCATAATGTAATTTGGCTGAAAAAAGCAACATTATGAATTGAATTGTGCTTAACGGCCCATCAACACAAAAGATACTCTTTTGTGTTGATGGGCCGTTAAGCACCATTCAATTCAATTCCTAATGTTGCTTAGGACCAAGCAATTGAGATGAAAAAGAAAATATGCAACATTATCAGGGCTCCAGATGAGGAATTAGTAATCGAGTATTGTTACTCCAACATTACAATTAGAAATTACAATGACAGGGCTGTAGCCAGAGGTAAAAATCTACCGAGGCAAATCTTATTAAACGTGTATCCAGTGGGAGCGCGTAGCACGACCCGCATCGTAAAAAAAACAATAAACTGTCTCAGTTCGCCTCAACGTGGCTACGGCCCTGAATGAGGTATAATATAATATAATATATATATATAATGCCCACTTGAAAGTCAAACAATTACATCATCATGTACAGCAAACTTAATTACTGTTTGTTCCACGTTTTGCTGCCAACGAACTTTCGGCTATTAAACACATTAAATCTAAAACATAATGTACCGTAAGTACTTTTTCATCAATAACAAAAAAGTCACCCTCTCCAAAAAAATTAATTTGATGAAATTCCATCAAATATTAATTTTATTGACAAAAAACAATTTTCCTGTGGGAATTTAACATGGAGGATAAAAAAATGAAAAAAATTGGAAATCGACTCCGAAACCTGGCGAGATAGCTTGTAAATGATGCAAATAATAAAACAAAAGTTAAATTTTGAAAATCATCCACAAGTAAAAAACTATTTTTAAATTTTTTTAGCCCCCATGTTAAATTCCCATATGAGAATTGTATTTTCGCAATTAAATCAATATTTGATGGAAATTTTGGAAACCCAGAACGCCTCGGACGCGATTTCCCGGTACACAGGTCACTATTTCACCTGCCGCAAGTTGCATAAGTAACCGGTTAAAAATACTGGGGCCGCGGTGCAAAATTATTGGGGCCGCAATCGCGGCCCCAGCTGCAAAACCTCTGTAATGTGTTTAATAGCCAAAAGTTTGTCACAAGCAAAACGTGGAACAGACAGTAATTACCGATTGCTGAATGGAAATTTGCCATTTGCTATTTACCTTATATCTTCCATTATTCTCATCAAAAACAGGGTTTCACAACACTTTAGAATCATTTTCAATGGAAATGATTCTCACGTGTTGTCAAACCATGTTTTAGTTGGGACAAAACAAAATAATTTTTTTTTTAAATGTTCCAATACATAGAAAGTTATATATTTTACAAAATATAAATTAACAGCAGATGACAATTTTCGTTTCCTGGATTCTAGGGGTTACTACAGAAAATACAAACATCAAAATCAATTAACAGATAAATTAATGAAAATCAAAACTATTATATTTAATTATGCGATTCTTATTTCTCAATGAAAATATATGTTGGGACCACTCATTAGAACCGTCTGAAAGAGACAGTTCTAATGGTCGTCACAACATATACTTCTGATGAGAAATAAAACAACAGGGCTCCAAATAAGGAATTAGTAATCAAGTATTTTCCCGCCAGCATTTCTGAAGCAATTGGGTATTTCAAAATTTTAATTGGGTAAAATAAAATCACACTACACATCAACAGACAGTAATTATTGAATAGTTTGCTTCAAAATGAAAACATGTCTTGGCATTTTATTAGAATTGTCTCCTTGGAGACAATTCTAATGAAACACCAAGATGTGTTTTCATGGAAAATAAGAAAAATATGCTATATTAGTGGTCTGTTTATTGTTTTCTGCAGCACGATACGTGTACCACAAAATTGAAATTGCTTTTTGATACTCGCTACTCTTGATTTCAATTGGGTTTTTGTCAATTTTAATTGGGTATTGGGAAAATACGCAGCTTATCTGGAGCTCCGAAAAAAATATTTGAAATTTTCAGAATTTATTTTTTTGTATCTTCAGAATGCAACTGGTTATTCAGAATGCTAGCATATTTCTTTTCCAGGATCCTGCGGCGATTTAGAACTATCACTCTTTGTTCTTTGCTTCTTCTTGATCAGTTCCCCAGGCTGGAATACCTGCGCCAACTCTGGTAGACTCTTAGTGATATACTCATCATCTTCGTCATCCACACTACACTTGGCTTCGGGCTTTTCTTTGGCCTTTTCAACAGGTTTAAGGCGTTTGATGGGGTTATTATTGTCATTGGAAAACAATACAAACTCATTCATTCTACTAATGTCTGTATCAGTTGCTGTATGTTGAGAATCAACTACTTCTTTACCTTTGGCAGAGGCTACACCAGTTCCATTTGTAACTTGATTACGGGATTCGATTTCAGACATTTCCACATCTTCTATTGTATGAGTGTCAGTATGATATATAGCACTTGAATTATTACTTTTTTCTAATGTTTCAGTTGTACTCCCTGGCATGCCATTGGATTCTGTTGATTTTACTTTCAATTCAGTTTGTTGTGAGTTTGTATTACCACTATTCTTGTTAGAAGCTACAAACATCAGATCTGTCTCTCCATATTGATCACACTTTAATACATCATCATTATTTTCAATACCATTTCCTTTCCTGTCATGACTAGCTGTAATATCATTTCTGGCTGCACATTCGTCATGTCTATCATTTTCATCATTCTGATTCAAGACATCCTCTCTACCATTAGCATGATTAGCAGGCTCAAAATGATCTTCTATATTCTCTAATGATGTTTCTGTGCTGCCATTTGAGTCAGACAATTCTAGTTTTATAGTGAACTCTGCACTGAGTTCATCTTCTGTCATCACAGATATATCATCTGTTTCAGTAGTGTTCTCACTGCATGTATTGATTGTCACATCGGGCATGGTGTTTGGAATTGCGGGCTGACTATTCAGGTTAGGGGATTGAGTATTTATATCAGATTGCACAGTTTTTTTCTCATCAGTACAAATATCACTAGCTTCATTTGAATAATGCTCTTCAATTTGATTATTTGAACCAGTTGTGGTTGTGTTACTCACAGAAACTGCATTATCCTCAACTACTTTAACGTCTTCGTCATTCATCACAGAATTTTCAATAATAGCACCATTAGTTACATCTTTTTCATGTTCAACAGTTTCATCAGAGGTTGTATTATCTACAACAGACCCATTCACAGGCTCGTCCAAACCTTTCTCATCCTCAGGCACACCTTGTTTTGATTGACTCTCGATATCAGCACTAGTATTACTAGTACTAGCAGCACTAGTAGTACCCTCAGCAACACTCAGTTTTGACTTAGCTTCAGTATCAATCACTTCAGCTTGTTTTGACGTACTCTCTATATCAATATTTTCACCTTCTGTTGACTTACTCTCTTGATCATGTATTTCACCAGCAACATCAGATTCTACTGCCGGCTTCTTGCATTCACCAGCAATATCAGATTCTGGAATCAGCTTCTTGCTGTCCCCTTCCTCCTCTGTCACCGGCTCCTTAATCTCCCTGGACTCCCGTCTAGCCGGGTCCTTCCTGGCAGAAGGGGCCCGCAGCAGCCCTTTGGTCTTGATCAGTTCCTCGTCCAGGGGGTTTGTGCGATTGGCGGCCTTCTCCTCCCGAACCTCCTGGGCTGTCCTGATGGCATCCACCCTGCAAATATGGACAGAATATGATGAATTTATTATCGGGTGACCTCGGCCTATTAATACAGTTCGAGTCTCTCCAGGTTAAGGTCACATGAATGACATAGAGTCGTTAGCATGCACCCTGCAAATATGGAGGAAATATGGTGAATCTATTATCGGGTGACCAAGTCTCTCTAGATCAAGGTCACCCGAATGACACAAGGTGGTTAGCATGCATCCTGCAAGTATGAAGAGAATATGATAACTGTATTATTAATACAGTCGAGTCTTGCTAGGTCAAGGTCACCCGAATGAGACGGTGTGGTTGGCATCCACCCTGCACGTATGGAGAGAATATGATAATAGTATTATCGGGTGACATTGACCTACAGCGACTCGACTGTATTATTAATACAATCGAGCCTCACTAGGTCAAGGTCACCCAAATGACACCGGGTGGTCTGTATGCATCCTGCAAGTATGGAAAAAATTGGATGGGGCTTTTGAAATGATTCTTAAGTGCTATCAAATCATGTTTTTGATGAGAAAAATGGAAAATTGAAAATAAACAGCACATGACAACATTTAATTCAGCACTATTACAACTACAACAATAAACATAACAATTTGGACATCATTTATTTGGGTTTTCCAAATCAAATCGTATTCAAATACACTGTTACAGTACAACCATACTAACACTAAATATGGACACTCTTTGTTGTGGGAAACCATATATTTATATGCGTTTCCCAGAATAAATGGTGTCAGAATATAAAGGGATATTACGGTATCCCACAGAGTTGTCTACCTTTGCTGTGAATCAGGCGTGACGGTGATGATGTCATGGAGCAACGCCGCGTGTTGTTTCTCTTGCTCCAGGCTCGCCAGTCTGGCAATATACGGATGGCAAAGTGAAAGTGAATGGGTTTAACCCTTACAATGCTGAACAAGGCGATCGTAGGGGAGAGTCTCACACACTAAACGAGGTGATTGCCACGAAGGCCAAGGTCACCAAAGTCAAGGTCACAATATAAGGAAGTCCAAAATTATTGATATGACGGTCACAGTCACCAAGGAAAACGCTACACAAATTACTCTGGTGGATAGCCATCACAGTGAGGAAGGTAAAGCTATTGGTGAAGTTTGGTAATGATCCGACTAACAGATCGAGAGATATTCAACATTTGGAGGTATAAATATTATTGACACAAAAGGTGAAGGTCACCGGAATGATGCTGGAAGGATAGCTATCAATGTGAGAAGCTATTTATGAAATTTGGTAATGATATGACGGATCAGGAGATATTCAACATTTGGATGTACATGTATGTCCAAAATTGTTGACACCAAAGTTAAAGGTCAGCCAAATTACTCTGGTAGATATCCATCAATGTGAATAAGCTATTGATGAAGTTTGGAAAGGATTCGACTAACGGATCAAGAGATATTCAATGTTTGGATGTACATCCAAAATTATTGACATGAATGTCAAGGTCACCATGGTCACGGTCACTCGTATGATACACTGTGAGGAAGCTATTGATGAAGTTTTGTAAAGGATCTGACTAACGGATCAGGAGGTATTCAAAATTTGGATGTATGTACAAAATTATTGACACAAAGGTTAAGGTCATCAAGGTGAAGGTCAAGGTCACTTGAATGACAGTGGGTGGGTAGCCATCAATTGTCATCTACTATTTTTTATCTTTTATTTTCCATATGCCTCATACAAAACATGATTTGACAGTAATTTAGAATCATTTCCATTAAATGATTCTAAATTGCTGGCAAATCACGTTTTGATTGAGAAAGGTTTACAAAATATAAAACAATAGCAGACGACAATTAATCTTTCCCGCATTCCAAGGGTTAAACAGATGGTACGTACATGGGTGCGATTCTGTCGGTAATATTAACTATGGACCTTTCAAAATGATTCTAAAATGCTAAATCTTCTATTTTCCTCATAACAAACATGTTTTGATAGTAATTCACTTATTTTTAATGGAAATGAGAAAGGAGACAATTTGTTAACACAAACTACTTTAACGCAATTTCTAAATCATTGACCATGGGCACAGGGACCGCATACCGCTACAGAATGAAAATATGGATGAGGATTAACCCTTAGACTGCTACACACAACAATTGTCGTCTGCTGTTGCTTTTATATCTTGCCTTATTTCTCAATAAAGACATGGTTTGTCAGCACTTCAGAATCATTCAAAGCAAGTTGTAAATTATTCTAAAGTGCTGTCAAAGCATGTTTTTGATGATAAAAATGGAAAATAAACAGCAGACGACAAAAAATTAAGATAGCGAAGGGTTAATAAGCATACAAAGTTTCAAGACAATCTGACTTATGATAACAGAGATAGCAGGTAGCCAAAACTTTACCGCAAATATCGGACAGAAAGGCGGACAGACGAACAGGGTGGTGACCATGTGAATCTCGAAAAGAATTTCGGGGCACATAATCAGCTGGGGGCCAGTTTCACTAAACTTCGTACGACTAAAATGTTCGTAAGTGCAAATTTAGGATCGTCGTGAAATGTCAGTTGATGGGTTTACATTTATTGGAGCATAAGTGCAAATTAATGTCAGTTGATGGGTTTACATTTATTGAGCATAGGCTGCATATGCAGCCTATGCTCAATAAATGTAAATCCAATAATTGTTTACAAGAAAATATTGTTAATGTGAAATTTACAGACTATCATAATTTTGCACTTACGAACATTTTAGTCGTACAAAATTTAGTGAAACGAGCCCAAGGTACGTACTTGGGTGCAATCCTCTCAGTAACATTGGCGATAGACGATACAAATGACGACAGTCGCTGTAGTATTGTCTTCACCGACTGCGTTTCGCTCTTCAGGCGGGCCACGTCCTGGAGTTGGGCTGCAACAGAATATATTTACCCTTTACATTCAGAATACACCTTTACAATTATGATTTTTTATTTATTTTTTTATTATTTCACAATGAAAGTACAGTCAGTCCATCGTGTTTTTGCAAAAATCCACCACATCGTCACGGACATTTAATCCTTTCCACGCTGGTCCGTCACGGACTGCTGTAGTGGAACAGTAGTGGAGCTTCCACGCTGATGGCGCCGTGATGGACTCAACACAGCAGGGTGGACAGTAATGGATGGGTGATTATCGATATCGTCGTCACAGTCGCCCACCACACAGGGTGGACGTGGTTACCTGTATAATCTAGCCGTGACGATGTTCCACTACACAGAGGGGATATTGTAAATAGTATTTATTTACGCTAAACATTGTCTATTGTTTTGATTTTGCGTGACGGCGGTGCCCATGAGTGGTGATATAGATTAGCCATGAACAGGGCTTCTAAAATTTCAGAATGCCAATCGGTCCGGACCGTAACGATATCAGTGCTAACCGCCACCCCCACCCCCCCTCTCCCCCCGCGCCTCTCATGTTTTGTCAAAATATTTTTTTTCTAATAAACATGTTTTGGCAGCATATGAGAATAGTCTCCTAAGACGAGCGTTATGTGTCCTGTTGGGGACACGTTATAATCTCGCATTTTTTTTATTACTGATGGTGAGTGAGTGAGTGAATAGGGTTTAACGTCCGCTTTTCTGACATAGAGGTACAAGCCTCAGGGAGTCTACACGCAGACGGGTCAACGGGGTCGAGTCCCATATCCACCTGTCCAAGGGGGGTAAATCCCAACCTCAGAACTCAATATTTACAATCAAAATATATATTCAGTCCTGAAATTAGAACAACCTGATCTGGTGCCAGGCCCTCGCCACACCAGCATCATTTATCCCATCCCCTAAAAGTAATAGGATTAGCGCTAATCTTACTTTTATATATGGGGCATAGCCCGACTCAACTCTCACATACAAGAAAGCCAGAAAATGTACATTAGGGCCAAACCGGTATAGTGGGTTCCGAAAGTATGAAACCCAATCGTTAAGCCAGTTTAGTCGCCTTTTACGACAAGCAATGGCTACTGCAGCACTATTCTCAGGATCAGTTGATCCCGCCCCGGTGCCTGCACGGGGCACTACTGATGGTGAACATGTTTTGGTCTTCGCAAGTCGCATAATATACAATAAGCCCGGTTTTGTCAGATCATGTCGTACATAATATGCACGTGCAGCTGTAATCATTATTGGCTGTGACGTGGTGGAGGGTGAGACATCAAAAGGTTACAAAGTCGAGCTTGCGAGACGAAAATACGCGGTTCTATCGTATTCAATCTTGCTTTTTCGCAACTTCGCCCACAGATGGAAGATCACGCATTTTTGCTTCGCGATCTGCATCAAAGCGCATGAGCAAAACTAACCCAAATGTTCTGTCTGTAACACAGGGTAAGTCGCCCCGCAGTACCTGCGTTTAATAATTCGAAATGATGAGCCTGATTTTCACGAGCTGTCTTCTCAGGATCTACGCCATTCGTACGTACTTTATTTATACAAAAAATTACCCCTAATACGGCGTAATGTAACAGTTCCACACTTAATATGGAATAGTCTGTGTCAGTTACTTGTCACTTAGGGATGAAATGCGTAATATAAATATTACAAACATGGATAACCACAGTGCATGGGTTCTTTATTTTATTTTAAAATCATCAGAAATGGCAAGTCTTGAATAATCTAAAGCCAGTCTATTTATAAACCGCTCTACAGCTATCGAGACCTTCACCTGTAACAATTACCACGCGCGTGTTATGAAAAATCTATACGCGGAGAAATGTGTTGAAAGGCGACCAAACACACAGGCATACGGCGTGTTTCGGCTTTCATCGGTATAACTATATCGGTGAAAGACGAAACACGCCGAATGCCTGTGACCAAACACACACCGATGTTTGTTAACACGGATATGGCCCGGATATGTGTCACAAAATTGACATGACTTGGTGTCAATATCGTTACATTTACACGGTTGATACGGAAACAGCAGCAAATAGGTGATTTTTTCTCAGACCGATTTTTCAATCGAGATTTCAAAAATCGGTCCAGAACCGATAGACTGAAAATTTTAGAAGCCCTGGCCATGAATGCAGTGCCTTTGACGACTAATCGCAAATATCATAAGTGATGTTAACCCTTAGAAGGCGTGAACCGAAAATTGTCGTCTGCTGTTGTTTCTTATTTTGTATTTTCTCTAAATATAAACATGGTTTGGCAGCATTTTAGAATCATTTCCGTTGGAAATGATTCTGAAGTGCTGTCAAACCATGTTTTCGATAAGAAAAAGGAAACATAAAAAATAAACAGCAGACGACAACTTTTAATTCAGCACTGTAAGGGTTAATTATAAAATAAACTGGCCTAAACTAATTGGCCAGTAACTACATAGGACGGACCGTTAATCCCCTTGGACAACATTCCATGTCCGTCTTTCTGAGTGGAATTTTGCAAAAACACGATGAGCTGACTGTATATGTTGTGACCAATCATTTAAACCGTCTTGACGAGACGGTTCAAATGGTGGTTGAGACATATATTACTAAGCACACATAAAGAGGATATGCCATTTTGTTTGTAGAAAATCCTAAATATTTTCTTAATTCGTTTCGGCTTATATTTATTGGCTCGAACATTGGCTCGACTTTTCCAAGTTTATATCCCCGATAAATTCAACAAAAAAGGCCATTCATTCCTTATAATTCCAGCATTTGAAATAAATTCATCAAGTAAATGTGTTTATTTTCCGTTTTCTTAAGAATTATTTTAACTGCGCCTCACGGTTACGGAAAGTAGTTCAGCGTGGGAGTTTACTGGGATATAAATTTTGGACAGAGACTTGCTACGAGCCAATCAAATGTTAGGGAATTGTGTAAATATTTTTGTGCTGGAATTATAATGGCATATCCTCAGCATGGAATTGGTTAAAGGCACTGTCTTCAGATTATATCACAGATATTTATTGACCGATTGATTGGGGTTTTACATTCAACAGCATGGTCATAATTGTACAGACAGGTTCACTTTATTGACTGCAAATGAGCTATATCAATCAAAACCACCATTTTATTTGATCAAATTCCAAGGAATGTGTGCTTTATTTTATTATACTATGTACTATCAGAGACTGATAAACAGGGGAGATAATTTGGTCATGAATTTCTGCTATTGCAGCACTAAGAAGCACACAGTTGTGTAACTAATGAGAAGAAGAATTAATATAAGCTTGTAGAAAGCTTGTTTTCTAATCCTACTTATCTTTTCTCGCTCTAATGTTATGATTTGATTTGATATGATTTAATGGTGTTTACGGCCTGTCAACAGCTCAGGTCATTTTAGGCCGGGTTAAAGGTACAAGCCCACTCAGTAGGCACAAAATGTTCTTTATAGGAATTAAATAAGTATATGATTGTGTCACTATTCCGCCAGTTCTAAAATTTACGAGTGCCCGCTATACAGATATAATCATTTAGTAATATTTATTTTACTGATAGTGACGCGCGTTGGATCAGGCTATTTTCATATGCAAATGAGACATGATATTTTTTAATTATTATACTAATTAAATGTGTCACCTGAAAAAATCATATTTTCAACAGATTATAAAGTATGATCATTACATATCAAACAAGAGGGCCATGATGGCCCTAATTCGCTCACCTGACTCCATGAACACCAGAGGAGAATGTGACATTGAGTTCATGTGTTTTAAAAAAATTGTGCTATTTTTAGATGGCGGTCATCTTGGATTAAGCGATGACTCTCATTTTACCAAATCTGAAAATGCTTCACCCAAGGATCTTAACCTCCTATGAAGTTTGGCCAGCATCGGCCATGTGGTTCCTGAGAAAAAGATGTTCAAAATCTTGAATAAATGGACCTTTTGGTGGCCATCATGGATGACATAATCATCCGATTCCGACAAATATTGTACCACAGCAATCGCCTCATCGATACCTTCAATTTGATATATAGCATGAGCATATTTGGTCAAAAATAAAATTTGACCTCAATTTGACCCCACGGGCCATGCCCATTTTTGACCCCGGGGTCACCATTTTCACAACTTTGAAAGAGCATTGTAAATCGATCATTCCTACCAAGTTTAGTCAAAGTCCGGCCAGCGGTTCATGAGAACAGATTTTTTAAGAATTTATGCTATTTTTAGACGGCCATCTTGGATTAGTGATGACCTCCATTTTAACAAATCTGAAAAGGGTTCACCCATGGACCATAACTTTTAAGTTTGGCTACCATGGGCCAAGCGGTTCATGTGAAGAAGAATTTTGAAATCTCTAATAAAAGAACGACCTTTTGACCTTTCGGCGGCCATCTTGGATAACATAACAATCCGATTTTGACAAAAGATGTACCAGAGTGATTGCCTGATTGATACCTTCGATTTGATATATAACATGACCATATTCGGTCAAAAATAAAATTTGACCCCACGGGCCACGCCCATTTTTGACCCCGGGGTCACCATTTTAACAACTTTGAAAGAGCATTGTACATCGATCATTCCTACCAAGTTTTGTCGAAATCATGCTAGCGGTTCATGAGAAGAAGATTTTTTAAGAATTTATGCTATTTTTAGACGGCGGCCATCTTGGATTAGCGATGACCTCCATTTTAACAAATCTGAAAAGGCTTCACCCATGGACCATAACTTTTAAGTTTGGCTACCATGGGCCAAGCGGATCATGTGAAGAAGAATTTTGAAATCTCTAATAAAAGAACGACCTTTTGACAATTCGGCGGCCATCTTGGATGACTTAACAATCCGATTTCGACAAAAAATGTACCAGAGTGATCGCCTCATTGATACCTTCGATTTGATATATGACATGACCATATTCGGTCAAAAATAAAATTTGACCCCAATTTGACCCCATGGGCCATGCCCATTTTTGACCCCGGGGTCACCATTTTAACAACTTTGAAAGAGCAATATACATCGATCATTCCTACCAAGTTTCGTCGAAAGCCGGCTAGCGGTTCATGAGAAGAAGATTTTTTAAGAATTTATGCTATTTTTAGACGGCGGCCATCTTGGATTAGCGATGACCTCCATTGTAACAAATCTGAAAAGGCTTCACCCATGGACCATAACTTTTAAGTTTCGCTACCATGGGCCAAGCGGTTCATGTGAAGAAGAATTTTGAAATCTCTAATAAAAGAAAATACCTTTTGACCTTTCGGTGGCCATCTTGGATGACATAACAATCCAATTTCGACAAAAAATGCACCAGAGTGATTGCCTCATTGATACCTTCAATTTGATATATGACATGACCATATTCAGTCAAAAATAAAATTTAACCCCAATTTGACCCCACGGGCCATGCCCATTTTTGACCCCGGGGTCACCATTTTAACATCTTTGAAAGAGCAATGTACATCGATCATTCCTACCAAGTTTTGTCGAAATCCGGTTGGCGGTTCTTGAGAAGAAGGTTTTTTAAGAATTTGTGCTATTTTTAGACGGCGGCCATCTTGGATTACGTAATGACGTCATTTTAACAATTTTGTAATCCCCCTACCTAAGGACCATGACCATGAAGTTTGGTGACTATAGACCCAATGGTTACCGAGGAGAAGACGTTTGAAAATGTTCACGGACGACGGACGGACACATTGCGGTAACAATAGCTCACATGAGCTTCGCTCAGGTGAGCTAAAAATAAATACAAAAAATAAATATCAATGTCCGTAACATTTGAAGAAAACACGGTTATCACCCTGATATCAGTGTGGAAATTTACATTTGATATAAAATGATATCCCTGATATAAAGAATGTTTTGTGCCTACTGAGTGGGCATGTACCTTTAATGAGGTCAAATCCCATATGTTACCTGCTGTGATCGGGGGGTAAAACTAATGTTACGAATGAATACATGAAATAAACATTGATTAAATCAACGACAACATACCTTTGTACACTTCCTGTTCGCCGGCAATCCTTTCTAAGCATTTCTGCCAATGCTGCAACACAAATATCATTGATTAATCCTTCCACCCCTAACTATAGAGATCATGGTCTTTCACGCTCCAGATAAGCTGCGTATTTGCTTAAATACCCAATTAAAATTGCCAAAAACACAACTGGAATCAGTAGTAGCGAGTATCAAAAAGCAATACAAATTTGGTGGTACCTTTATCATGCTGCAGAAAATAATAAACAGACCACAAATATAGCATATTTTTTCTTATTTTCCATGAAAACACATCTTGGTATTTCATTCGAATTGTCTCCAAGGAAACAATTCTAATGAAATGCCAAAACCTATTTTCATTTCGAAGCAAACTATTCAATAATTGCTGTCTGTTGATGTGTAAACAGTAATGCGATTTTATTTTACCCAATTAAAATTTTGAAATACCCAATTGGTTCAGAAATGATGGAGTGAGAATACTCAATTACTGATTCCTTATCTGGAGCACTTGTCTGTTCCATATTAATATTGAACTTCCGGTATTCCATTGATAAACAAGAAACGAGGCAAAGCCACGAAGGCCAGGTTTTTTCCAAGCATGGACACTTGGATAACATAATTATACCCACTTTTTGTAGACTAGATGGCCGTGGCCTGCATGTCGCGCCTTGGGGCGAGGCATGGACAGTAAAAAAATAGATATAGTAGATGGAAAAACTTTAACGAAAAAACTTTAACCGGACACACGAACGTACGGACGGGCGGACGGACGTATGCCAAAATGCCGACGATATCACGCTTTCCGCAAGCGGGTGCGACAATGATGATAAACACCCATGTGAAGTATGAAGGTAATGGGTGAAGTAGTTGCAGAGATTTAGTACACGAAAAAACTTTAACAAATAAATTCAAAGTAATTTGACCTTGACATTGCGCACAGGGGCCGCACGGTTGGGGGTTAGAATGAAAATATGGACGATGATAAACACCCATGTGAAGTTTCAAGGTAATGGGCGAAGCAGTTGCAGAGATATAGTTTAACGAAAAAGTTTTAACCAAAAATTTTAACCAGACGTACGTTAAAAAGTTAACGTTGAAAATGGCTAAGTCAATTACGTAGAAATAATAGGTGAAGGTAAAAAAATGGTCACATGTTGGATAGTTGTATGTGGTAGGCACCCCTTGGTTATGAAGCTGTGAAAGTTTGGTGGTCCTAGGTGGTACAATACCAAAGAAATGGACTTAAACACGAAAACTTAACATTGTAAACGCGAAAACTTAACATTGAAAATGGCTAAGTCGACTGCGCGGAAAAAATGGGTCAAGTTAAAAAAAAAGTAACATGTTGGATAGTGATATGTGGTGGGCACCCCTTGATTATGAAGCTGTGAAAGTTTGGTGGTCCTAGGTGGTACAATACCAAAGAAATGGACTTAAAACACGAAAACTTAACATTGTAAACGCGAAAATTTAACATTGAAAATGGCTAAGTCGACTGCGAGGAAAAAATGGGTCAAGTTAAAAACAAGAAACGAGGCAAAGCCACGAAGGCCAGGTTTTTTCCAAGCATAGACACTTGGATAACATAATTATACCCACTTTTTGTAGACTAGATGGCCGTGGCCTGCATGTCGCGCCTTGGGGCGAGGCATGGACACTAAAAAAATAGATATAGTAGATGGAAAAACTTTAACCAAAAAACTTTAACCGGACACATGGACGAACGGACGGACGTATGCCAAAATGCCGACGATATCGCGCTTTCCGCAAGCAGGTGTGACAATGATGATAAACACCCATGTGAAGTATCAAGGTATTGGGTGAAGCAGTTGCAGAGATATAGTACACGAAAAAACTTTAAAAAAAAATTCAAAGTAATTTGAACTTGACATAGGGCACAGGATCGCGCTTTCCTCAAGCAGGTGCGACAATGATGATAAACACCCATGTGAAGTATCAAGGTATTGGGTGAAGCAGTTGCAGAGATATAGTACACGAAAAAAACAATTTAACAAAAAAATTAAAAGTAATTTGACCTTGACATTGGGCACAGGATCGCGCTTTCCGCAAGCAGGTGCAACAATGATGATAAACACCCATGTGAAGTATCAAGGTATTGGGTGAAGCAGTTGCAGAGATATAGTACACGAAAAAACTTTAACAAAAAAACAAAAAAATTCAAAGTAATTTGACCTTCACATTGGGCACAGGATCGCGCTTTCCGCAAGCAGGTGCGACAATGATGATAAACACCCATGTGAAGTATCAAGGTATTGGGTGAAGCAGTTGCAGAGATATAGTACACAAAAAAACTTTAACAAAAAAATTCAAAGTAATTTGACCTTGACATTGAGCACAGGATCGCGCTTTCCGCAAGCAGGTGCGACAATGATGATAAACACCCATGTGAAGTATCAAGGTATTGGGTGAAGTGAGTGAATAGGGTTTAACGTCCGCTTTTCTGACATAGAGGTACAAGCCTCAGGGAGTCTACACGCAAAAAAAGTAACATGTTGGATAGTGATATGTGGTGGGTACCCCTTGATTATGAAGCTGTCAAAGTTTGGTGGTCCTAGGTGGTACAGTACCAAAGAAATGGACTTAAACACGAAAACTTAACATTGTAAACGCGAAAACTTAACATTGAAAATGGCTAAGTCGACTACGCGGAAAAAATGGGTCAAGTTAAAAAAAAAAGTAACATGTTGGATAGTGATATGTGGTGGGCACCCCTTGATTATGAAGCTGTGAAAGTTTGGTGGTCCTAGGTGGTACAGTAACAAAGAAATGGACTCAAACACGAAAACTTAACATTGATTGTGGACGCCGCCCGCCACCGCCCGCCCGCCCGCCCCCGCCGCCCCCGCCCGGCTTTCGCCAATCCAATAGCCTGGATTTTTTTCTCTCAAAAAACCTGGCTAAAAATAATGAGAAACACTGCAGACCCTGATGAGACGGCTCGCTACGAGCTACGAGCTACGAGCTACGAGCTACGAGCCGTCTCATCTGGATCTACAGTGTTTGCAAATGTTGACTATGATATGTGAGGTTTACAGGGTAGAGGACCATTAGAGCGATGCGTGTTTGAAATATCAAGCAGATCCGTGTAAGGAAACAGAAATTATACAACATTTACCCGAGCATTAAGGTTTCGGGACATACGGACGGACGGGACGAATGGATACCGGTAACACTATATGCCTCCCTCACCATTCAGTGGCAGATGGAAAAATTCTGGTAAACTTCTTAATTGGAACCATGAAAACACACACAAACAGACACACAGTCTATTGCAACCAGGGGCATAAACATGTTTAGGCATGTAACATTGTCAACAAAAAAAGTGCTGTTTTATCATACTGTCGCCAAAATAAGATGTGTTTTTGTCAGACTGTGTCCGAAGGGTATCGGAATCGGCGACAAGTTCTCCAGCCCCGACTGTTGCTGCCCCACGGTGGCCAAGTGGACATCGAGGAGTCCTCGGTGACGGAGATGGATATGAGTAGTATTGACTTACGTTCTCCAGTCCCGACTGTTGCTGCTCCACGGTGGCCAAGTGGACATCGAGGAGTCCTCGGTGACGGAGATGGATATGAGTAGTATTGACTTACGTTCTCCAGTCCCGACTGTTGCTGCTCCACGGTGGATGAGTGAACATCGAGGAGCCCCTCGGTGGCAGATATTCGGGTCGTCAGCTCCCCCATGGCCGTGTCCTTGGCGAGACAGCGGCGGAGGGTCAGGTCCCGCTGTAATTCCTGTACGCCGATCTTCAACTTCTCCACCTTCTGCATCAACTCCTGTGAGGATCATTTATTGACGGATTGATTGAAGCTGTGACTGGAGAAATGGGGTCTACGGGATTTGTGATCAGTGTAGCCCCTGATCAAATAGTACACACCTGTAGCCAGATCTACATTCCTTGCTAGAAGCCTGACGGATGTTTCATTGGAATGGAATGGCGAACAGTGCAGATTCTGATCAGACTGTGCGGACGCACAGGCTGATCGGGATCTACACGGGTCGCAAAATATTGACATATTTACATCTGTTCAACAGCAAGGAATTGTTGATCTACCCATGTGTGGTGGTGGGTCACGAGCGTACCTTCAACCTCTCATCCTTTTGCATCATCTAGCAAAGTATACTTTGAAGGAGAAATTTTCAATTTTAGGATAAATTTATTAATTTTTTATTATACTGAATTTATTACATTATCACAGCCATGTTGGCTGTGATAACGTAATAAATTCAGTATAATAATTCTGCATATTTTTATCATCAAATATATGCAGTCGTTAGTTCTATATGAAATAATGCATTTCAGGAAAAATAAATGATTACTCCCTCAAAGTATACTTTGCTAGAAAAAAAGTATACTTTGCTAGAAAAGTATACTTTGCAATTTTGATGAAATAGGATACTGAGATCGCTACAGCTATAAAACATGGCAAAATTAATAAAAAAAAGAAGTAGCTACAAAAAAGAACAAATGAGAACAACACATTATCAAGTGGGGTAGGTTTAATGTCTAATAAGTTTTTAGCACTGCAAGACAATCAAGCACATGATACATATGTACAGAACATGTCTATTTGATATGAACACAAATTGAAACCTTTCCTTCCTTCTTTTCCTCTGCATTATCTTCCCTTACTTTACACTCTTCTAAGCACTACTTTCTAATACATGTTGTATGTAACGTGTGTAGTATAATCATATACCATAAACACATCTTGGTATTTCATTAGAATTGTCTCCTTGGAGACAATTCTAATGAAATACCAAGATGTGTTTTCATTTTGTTCAAGTGCAATACGATGTACATGATGTATTGAAAAGTGGAAATAAAACATTTAATCATAAACAAAATTAATAAACAAATATTTTTTTTTTTACATTTATTTCTTTTATTCATTTTACAAACATTATTATTATTCGACTATCATTTTTAACTTGAAATTCATGCTCTTACGATGATGCAATGAACTTTTCAAGTGTGTTTCTATGAATAATGGATATAGGAAGGAAGAAATGTTCTCGAGAGGATCTGTAGCCGATTTCATCAAAATTGCAAAGTATACTTATCTAGTATACTTTGAGGGAGTAATCATTTATTTTTCCCCGAAATTCATTATTTCATATAGAACTAACGACTGCATATATTTAATGACTAAAAGTATGCAGAATTATTATACTGAATTTATTACATTATCACAGCCAAAATGCCAAAATATTTATTTCTCTAGTCACAGCCGTATATGTGGCGCTGTTTGTGAAGAGTTATCTGAAGACTCCGTTTCTTACCCTATGTGAATCGTCAAATTCCTTGCAATGCTGGGCGAAGAAGCCGCTATCGTCGATCCGTTTGACCTTGGCCATGTTGTGGCTGTAGCGGCGACCCCCGCTGTGGGCTTGGGTATACACGACCGAGCCGCCACTGCCCAGTAGGTTGGACACGGACGCCGTCACCAGTGGCACCGAATCCAGCCTGACGATTGTAAATAAAATGTACCGTAAATGATGAAATTAATGGTCCAAATTGGTTCTGATGCATTGAATACCCGCAGATCAGCTGGAAGATTGAAAATAAATTATATATAGAATATACCGATATTTTTTAGAAAACATAAAATTTATCCAATAAGTGTGAATATTTTATTTCACGTGTTATTTTCAACATATATGGTACAAAACTGTAAATTCTGGATATAATTGTACAGATCGTCTCTTAATATCCTCAAATCAACCTGAATTCTAATGCACCGAAAATAGAAATCTTATCTGATTGGTCAATAACATATGATTGTCAATTGGTCAACTAACGACTGCATATATTTGAGGACTAAAAGTATGCAGAATTATTATACTGAATTTATTACATTATCACAGCCAAAATGGCTGTGATAATGTAATAAATTCAGTATAATAAAAAGCCTATAAAATATGAAAAATCACAGCATATAAAAAGCCTATAAAATATGAAAAATCACAGCATATAAAAAGCCTATAAAATATGAAAAATCACAGCATATAAAATACCATTCAGTGTTTTACAACTTGACATATTTATGACCCTACGCGCTTTTGTGAACAATGGCCAGTGGCGGGGAATCCAAATATTTCCCAAATCACTTGCGGTACATGTTCGGTTAATCATTCTGCCATATTGACCTGTGCAACCCAAAGCGGAAAAGAGTATCAACCAATGTCTGACAAACATGACTTCAGGGTGGTGGCCCTTCAACAAATTCTCACAAATATTACCTCAACCGCCCAAAAGGCAAAATACAGAATATTTACTAAAATGCCCAAATGTAAGCTCAATATGCCAGTACCAGCCTATAACTTCATGAATTTGAGTGCACATACATAACTAGATGGCCGCGGCCTGCATGTCACGCCTTGGGGCGAGGCATGGACACTAAAAAAAGAGATATAGTAGATGGAAAAACTTTCACCAAAAAAAAACAAAAAACTTAAACCAAAAAACTTTAACCGGACACACGGACATACGGACAGACGGACGTATGCCAAAGTGCCGACTATATCGTGCTTTCCGCAAGCGGGTGTGACAATGATGATAAACACCCATTGGGCCGCACGGGAAGGGGGTAGAATGAAAATATAGATGATGATAAACACCCATGTGAAGTTTCAAGGTAATGGGCGAAGCAGTTGCAGAGATATAGTGTAACGAAAAACTTTAACCAAAAAACTTAACCAAAAAACTTAACCAAAAACTTTAACCAAAAATTTCAAAGTAATTAGACCTTGACATTGGGCACAGGAGGGGGGTAGAATGAAAATATAGATGATGATAAACACCCATGTGAAGTTTCAAGGTAAGGGGCGAAGCAGTTGTAGAGATATAGTGTAACAAAAAACTTTTAACCAAAAAACTTTAACCAAAAATTTCAAAGTAATTAGACCTTGACATTGGGCACAGGGGCCGCACGGGAGGGTGGTAGAATGAAAATATAGATGATGATAAACACCCATGTGAAGTTTCAAGGTAATGGGCGAAGCAGTTGCAGAGATATAGTGTAACAAAAAACTTTAACCAAAAAACTTTAACCAACAATTTCAAAGTAATTAGACCTTGACATTGGGCACAGGAGGGGGGTAGAATGAAAATATAGATGATGATAAACACCCATGTGAAGTTTCAAGGTAAGGGGCGAAGCAGTTGCAGAGATATAGTGTAACAAAAACTTTAACCAAAAAATTTTAACCAAAAACTTTAACCAAAAGTTTCAAAGTAATTAGACCTTGACAGGGGCCGCACGGTAGGGGGGTAGAATAAAAATATAGATGATGATAAACACCCATGTGAAGTTTCAAGGTAATGGGCGAAGCAGTTGCAGAGATATAGTATAACGAAAAAACTTTAACCAAAAAACTTTAACCAAAAACTTTAACCGGACACACGTACGTACGTACGCCAAAGCGCCGACTATATCGCGCTTTCCGCAAGCGGGCGCGACAATAAACTGTATTGCAGATGGGTAATCACCTGAATTAGGCATAAATCCCGGAAAATCCTGTTGACTCTTGTTTACAATTCCTTTTTAACAAGAATTCCGCGGAATCAAATGTCTCGCCTTGTTCCGCCTTGACCTTGACCCCCGAGAGTAGTCCTATACTCATCTACATATCATAGTAAAGGTATGTACAAAGTTTGATGACTGTAGCTGATAAGGTGTTGAAGTAATGACCGTAACACAAAAACTTAACATTGAATGATGACGCCACCGCCGACGACCCGATGATGATGCCGCCGACGACGCCTCCGGAAAAGCAAAACCTATGTCTCGCTTTCCGCTTTCGTGGGCGAGACAACAATCACACGAACCCACTGCAGAAATGTTGACATTTCTTTAAATGAATAAAAGCAATTAACTGTTGCAACTACACATAGAAAAGCAATACAATTGTTAAAATAAACTTCAGAGTTGAATACATGTATACATGTCTTAGAAAAAGTCCCGTTAATCTCAATTTGAAATGGGAATATTCTTCAGCGGAGCTACATTTCTTCAAATTCATTTGGTGTGAGGCGGTTATCGATGAAGACAACAACCTGCTTACGTACTGAAAAATATTATTGTTTGTGATATGCTACGAAGTTGCAGAAAGTAGGGAGCACACGAGGTGCATTAGAATGGGGATAACCATGCTTTGTTTTTCGATTCCAGATAAGATGTGTATTGCCGTATTTTACGCACTTATTTCAAATAGCAGAATACGCATTGATTATCAAAAGTTGAAAATTTACTTAGTTGAGCTGCTGCTTTTTGCAGCTCAAATAAGTGAATTTTTAATTTTGTTTTATTTTTTATTATTTCTTTCCTATATATTAAGGAAGAAAATCAATAATATATTTGTAAAAGTACAATACGCATTGAATTTGAAGGTATCCTACTCTTTAGATACAAAACTTATCTGGAGCTCAGCCTGACTGTTAAGAATTTAATGGTTTTGAACGACCGGGTTCTGATTAAAGGTGTCTACTCACGGCAAGGTGTACATACCTGGGTGTGGACATGCTGGCAGCTTTGGAAGCGGGGACATTGATGTTGCCGTTGTTTCGGTGGGGGAACAACAATGGCTCCAGGCACCTACAACAACAACAGGTCAAGGTCAATGCCTTATCAAATTGCGGCATTATGACTAAACTACTTTTAGAATTTGACTCAGAAAAATGCTGAAATTTTAACATTTTCCCATAGAATGACTAATTGATTTTCACGACATCGGCTCATGAATGTAGATTTCGCAGTGTCTTTCGCAGTAAATTCAGGCAATGATTTTTCACCCTGTGCATCCGCAATGTACATTATGTTACACGATCTATATATGTGACATTGACCAGAACTAGGAAATGTGTTCATAGAACACAGATGCCCCACATACCGCTTTGATAATAAACGAGGCAAAATTCCTAGTCAAAAAGGGGAGATAATCCATGATCCATCAGGTGTGTAGCTAGTACGGTTTAAAAGGTTTACGAGTTACAAGGCAAAATTGGCAAATTCTAAGTCGAAAAGGGGGAGATAATCCATGAACCCGGGATCAGATCAAAAATAAACTTTGGGCATCTACTCATCATAAGGAAGCTACATACCAAGTTTCAGGTCTGTAGCTAGTACAGTTTAAAAGTTTTACTACTAAGAAGGTTGGTGACGGACGGACGGACAAGGGTAAAACTAAATGCCCCCTACACTATCGTGGGGTGGGGTATAAAAATTGAATATTTACTCTTTGTTAGTGACCAATAGAGACCAATTTCCTCTTTGGTAGAAAGAGCATTTCAGGGCTCCAGATAAGCAATTAGCAATTGAGTATTTTCACTCCATCATAGCTGAAGCAATTGGGTATTGCAATATTTTAATTGTGTAAAATAAAATCACACTACTGTTTACACATCAACAGACAGCAATTATTGAATAGTTTGCTTCGAAATGAAAACATGTCTTGGCATTTCATTAGAATTGTCTCCTTGGAGACAATTCTAATGAAATACCAAGATGTGTTTTCATTTGAAAATATGAAAAATATGCTATATTTGTGGTCTGTTTATTGTTTTCTGTAGCATGATAAAGGTGCCACAAATTTGTTATTGCTTTTTGATACTCGCTACTTCTGATTTCAATTGGGTTTTTGGGTATTTACGCAAATACGCAGCTTATCTGGAGCACTGAGCATTTGTATGTGGTAGGTACGAGGGTGGGTCAATAAGTAGTGGCACATGATACATAACTTTAAAATTATGCCGAACACTACACTTATCGTTCTATATTCCGTCAGGGTAGTCTCTCGTGGGGTCTATGACCGAATATTCCCGTTGTCGCCGTGACGTAATATCCATTGCTAAGCAACCGGCATTGATACATTCGACGTCATAATACCGCACACGCAGCAATGACGTCACGAGTCGTGCGTGGTGGCACTTGATGTCATTTTGTAAAATTATGGATCCCACGTCCAGTTCATTTAGGCTCTTTCTGGAGAGCTTATGCTTCACAGCTTGGAATAAAATGTTTCGTGATACTCTTTGTTGATTGTTTTACCATTTTAACACTAATGTACTATAATAACACAATCCGAATCATGCGAAAAATGTGTCACAAATTTATATTTTCCCTGTTTCGGCCCGAATTTTTCTCGTCAATGAGGGTTCAAATCATCGCATTCCTTAGACTGGCTTGTTAATTCCGTTTGATAACTACATATGTTTGTTTCTTCATTTTCTGACTGACTGGTAAAGAAACACTGGTTTCATATAAACGCGCTGCCGCATATCGTGCATTTTTGCGGTTGTTTTCCCTCGTATTCCTTCTGTTTAAATATACCCCATTTGTTTTTCGATAGTGATTCTGACCGCAGTGCCAGACATTAAACGCAGTAAATGCAACGGCCGATGTATTTTGTTCTATAAATACATGTAGAAAAACATTTATTTCCAAATATTTACACCTTCCACAAATGCTTAATGTAAACGCCAATTTGACCTGTTGCGCACCATGTGACCGACGTTTGGCTGTTGATTGGTTATAGTAGAGCGGTCATTTTTTGGGCAATTGGGCAACTCTCAGTATCCATGGTAATCTACGATGGCCGCCGTGAATATAGGTCAAATCTAAAAATTGGCAAAATGTTGTACTTGCTAGCATCACATTTTGGTCTATACCCCAGTATTGTTATGACAAAATCATTGAAATATTACAGGAATGAATGGAACGGAAGGCCTCGTCCAGTATTCCCGCGACTTTCCCAAGTTTATATCCCCGATAAATTCCACAAAAATGCCATCCATTACTTATAATTCCAGCATTTGAAATAAATTCATCAAGAAAATGTGTTTATTTTCCGTTTTCTTAAGAATTAGTTTAACTGCGCCTCACGGTTACGGAAAGTAGTTTGGCGTGGGAGTTTACTGCGATATAAATTTTGGACAGAGAATTGTGTAAATATTTTTGTGCTGGAATTATGACGTCATATACCGATTCCACGCCATGAATGCTACGTTAATGTGAATAACGTCAATGAATGCAAGTGCCAATTTTTATTCAAGTGGATCGAGCTGCTAGAAAGATAATGGTCAAGTTACACTACTTATTGACCCACCCTCGTATACTTACTTGGCAAATTTTGCTTTATAATCCGTGATAATCTCGCTTCCCTGTGATGGATGCAGGGGATACTGTACTTGAATGATCGACTTCAGTCGCTCCATTAACACCTACAATAGCATGTCACCGGAGACTGATCAATAAGGAATAGGACAAATCTTTTTCGCAATAAAATCATTATTTGATGGAATTTATCAAACAAAAACATTTGGGGAGGGTGACTTTTTTATTATTGATGAAAAAGTATTTACATTTAATTTTTTTTTTATTTGATGTGTGTAATAGCCAAAAGTTCGTCAGCAGCAAAACGTGGAACAAAGTACATGTATATCGTTTGATTGGTGTTTCATCGACTGACTGGCAAACAGTACAGATCTTTATACTCTTATTATCGGACTTCAAGTTTAGCTTGAAATGTGAAAAGTGCTATTTTAACAAAATTGGTGGAAACGAGACATGTGCCCACTGGCAGCATGTCGATGGTCTAGTAACATAAGGTCGTAAGTGCTATGCTTTAGCATAGCACTTACACCTTATGTTACTAGACCATCGATGTATCAATCAAAGCTATGCAAGGATTGTGTCATGTGTCGTGAAAATATTCCAAGTGGTATACAACTTATTCTCCAAACAATGTTTGTTTGTTGGTGTTAAACGACCTATCAACAGCTAAGGTCATGTAAGGCCGGGCAAACAGGTTAAATCCCGTTTTAACCTGCTGCATTGGGGGGGAAAATCCCAAAATCAGAACGGAATATTTACATCTAGAAAAAATATATTCAGCCCTGAAATTTTGCCAGGTCCATACCACACCAAAGTCACTTGGCCCCTTCCCCTAAAATACGACTACGAATAATCATTCTCCAAACAATGACCTAACACAACAAGGTGAACATTGGGTCAACAGGAGTTAACTCTTGCAAGTGAATATGGATTACCAAAACTATATAAACTCAAATAATTAATGCTAGCTCTCAATGATTAGAGCTAGCATCAATAGAGCTAGCATTAATATTTAGAGCTTTATAGCTAGCATTAATATTAAGAGCTTTATAGCTAGCTAATAATATTTAGAGTTTTAGAGCTAGCATTAATATTTAGAGCTTTATAGCTAGCATTAATATTTAGAGCTTTATAGCTAGCATTAATATTAAGAGCTTTATAGCTAGCTAATAATATTTAGAGTTTTAGAGCTAGCATTAATATTTAGAGCTTCAGAGCTAGCATTAATATTTAGAGCTTTATAGCTAGCTATTAATATTTAGAGCTTTAGAGCTAGCATTAATATTTAGAGTTTTAGAGCTAGCATTAATATTTAGAGTTTTAGAGCTAGCTATTAATATTTAGAGTTTTAGAGCTAGCATTAATATTTAGAGCTTTAGAGCTAGCATTAATATTTAGAGCTTTAGAGCTAGCATTAATATTTAGAGCTTTAGTAGCTAGCATTAATATTTAGAGTTTTAGAGCTAGCATTAATATTTAGAGTTTTAGAGCTAGCTATTAATATTTAGAGTTTTAGAGCTAGCTATTAATATTTAGAGTTTTAGAGCTAGCTATTAATCATTAGATATTTAGAGCTATAGCTAGCTTAATTAATATTTAGTTTTAGCTTTAGCTAAGCTAGCTATAATATTTAGAGTTTTAGAGCTAGCATTAATATTTAGAGTTTTAGAGCTGAGCTATAATAATTTAGAGTTTTAGAGCTAGCTATAATATTTAGAGTTTTAGAGCTAGCATTAATATTTAGAGTTTTAGAGCTAGCATATTAATATTTAGCTTTAGTAGAGATAGCATTAATATTTAGAGTTTTAGAGCTAGCTATTAATATTTAGAGTTTTAGAGCTAGCATTAATATTTAGAGTTTTAGAGCTAGCATTAATATTTAGAGTTTTAGAGCTAGCTATTAATATTTAGAGTTTTAGAGCTAGATAATTAATTAGAGTTTAGAGCTATCATTAATATTTATTTTGAGCTAGAGCTAGCATTAATAAATTTAGAGTTTTAGAGCTAGCTATTAATATTTAGAGTTTTAGAGCTAGGATTAATATTTAGAGTTTTAGAGCTATCATTAATATTTAGAGTTTTAGAGCTATCATTAATATTTAGAGTTTTAGAGCTAGCATAATATTTAGTTTAGCAGCATTAATATAGATTCATAATAAACTTTGCTAGCTAATATTTGGCGTCCATAAGTGATACACTTTTTCATTAATATTTAGAGCTTCAGAACTAGCATTAATATTTAGAGCTAGCATTAATATTTAGAGCTTTATATCTAGCATTAATATTTAGAGCTTTATAACTAGCTATTAATATTTAGAGCTTTATTGCTAGCATTACTATTTAGAGCATCAGAGGTAGCATTAATATTTAGAGCTTTATAACTAGCTATTAATATTTGGCGTCCATAAGTGATACACTTTTTCATTAATATTTAGAGCTTCAGAACTAGCATTAATATTTAGAGCTAGCATTAATATTTAGAGCTTTATATCTAGCATTAATATTTAGAGCTTTATAACTAGCTATTAATATTTAGAGCTTTATTGCTAGCATTACTATTTAGAGCATCAGAGGTAGCATTAATATTTAGAGCTTTAGAGCTAACATTATTATTTAGAGCTTTATAGCTAGCTATTAATATTTAGAGCTTTATAACTAGCTATTAATATTTAGAGCTTTATAGCTAGCATTAATATTTACAGCTTTATAGCTAGCATTAATATTTAGAGCTTTAGAGCTGGCATTAATTATTTAGAGCTAGCATTCATTATTTGAGTTTATAAATGTAGATTTGGCGTCCATAAGTGACACACCTTTTCGTTGTATTGTATACATGTCTGAAGTGTGATAAATATACTCATTATTTATGTATTATACAACTTACCCCAAACAGGGGGTCTTTCACTAAACTTTGTACGTCTAAAATGTTCGTAAGTGCAAAATTATGATAGTCTGTAAATTTAACATTAACAATGTTTTCTTGTAAACAATTATTGGATTTACATTTATTGAGCATAGGCTGCATATGCAGCCTATGTTCAATAAATGTAAATCCATCAATTGACATTTCTAGACAATCCTAAATATGCACTTACGAACATTTTAGTCGTACAAAGTTTAGTGAAACGGGCCGGCCCCCTCAGATCTAAACCAACAAGGTGAACATTTAATTTAGTCGAGACGGAGGGATGGACAACGGTAAAACATATTGCACAACACACCCAATGAAATGCACAGGTTGAAGTAACATACCAAGGCCTATAAATACATTAAATATACCTAAAAGTATCAATAAGTGAAACAAACGTAAGTTAAACTTTTTTTTACTTCCTGTAATAACACATTACCAAGGTTCCTATGTTTTTTATGGGCCGTACTCGGACGGCCTCGAGACAACCGACTCGCACGAAACAATTAGGCGATTTATATCATGTTCACCTATTGCAGAAGTTAGGCAAATGTTAGCCCTCCGCAATGATGTATTCCCCGGTGCGCTATGTCAACACGTTTTCGAGCTATGGATTATTTTGTTCCAACAAAGTTCCGCATTTGTCTCTAGTAAGAAGACATCGGGCACATTTATTTCTTTGACTTTCCCGGTAACGCGTCAGCTGGTACCGTTTCATAGCTTCGCTTACAAGGTAAACAGGTGACTGGCTGGTAACCAGTCAGTGTAACATGACGCTTACGCGTGACACTCCACGAATCTCAACCAATCATAAGCTTAGCGATGACGTCATCGGGGAAAACCCATCAACAATTAGACAATATGGCTTCCCGAGAAATGATAGAAATGTAGGTGCGATTGAATTGTCTGTCGTGACACATTCGACTGGTATAAATGTAGGTTTGATCAAATGTTCGATTGGAAACAATGTTGTTTCTTAACGGGCCCGGACAACGTAAAAGTGTAGTTTGAAGCAGATGTTTGTGCTGTCATATAGTAGTAAAAGCCCAAAATATGTTACTGAAGTATTACGACTAAAGATAAATGCGGAATTTTGTTGAACAAAATAATCTCTAGCTTGAAAACGTGTTGACATAGCGCATCGGGGAATATATCGTTGCAGAGGACTAACATTTGCCTAACTTTTGCAATTGGCGGAAATGAAATAAATCGGTCGACTGTTTCGTGAGAGTCTGTTGTCTCGAGGCCGTCCGAATACGGACCATTAAAAACATAGGCACTAACAGGGAATAAACTTTTTTTTTTAACTGATTTTTTCCCACTTATTGTGACTTTTAGGTATATTTAATGTATTTATAGACCTTGGTCCATTACTGATGAAATGTTGGGGGCAGACATTTTTTTTCTTTAATTGTGAAGGGTCCTTGTATGGAAAATATAATGTCAATTTCAGCTTGCCCATGCTTACGTAGGTGAGGTCGAGGAACTCAAAGCGATTGGCCGAGCTAGAGAAGGCGGCACATGTGACCAGGTGGACATGGAGGGTCGGTAAAAACGTACTCAGGCTCACCAGCTGCTCCTTAAACAGGGTCCGCTTCTCCTCGTACTGTCTGAAAATATTTGTTTATTTTATTTAATGGTGAATAACGGCCTGTCAACATTAACAGGGTCAATTACCATGAAGTGAGTTAATTAATGTAGCAGATTACGACAGTAATATGGATATTTTATTATTATACATACCTAGTGTTTACGTTTGAGAGGTTCCACGGTATATCAAGTACATAATCACTCTGTGACAGCTTTTTTTTATTGCTTTGCAATCACGAACAGACAATATAATTAAACTAGCGCATAGGAGGCATACAAAGAAGTAATTCAGAAGTTTGATACCTTTTTATTTCGAGGAGCAGCGACTGTTTAGTCTCGGAGATTTTCTCCTGCATCGTGTCGTATAACTCGGCAATGTCAATCCTCTCCCGCTCCGCATTCTTCTCGATCTCCTCCAGCAGGGCCTTCAGCAGCAGGATGGCATCTCGCACCGAGTGTTGAAGGTCACGGATAGACTGGACATGGAACGTATTCAAGGCTCGATTGATTTCAACTTTATTTTACAACGATTACAAACGAGTGTGAGTGGTGTTAGTGATGGCGGTGATAATGTAATAAATTCAGTATAATAACAAGAAACGAGGCAAAGCCACGAAGGCCGGGGTTTTTTCAAGGCATATATACTTGGGTAACAGATAATACAATGGCAAAAACATGACAAAATACTAATATTGTTTTCTGCATCGGATGATTTAATTTGCACGTTTTGTTTGGGCAACTTCTTGAAGGAAAAAAAATAGACACAAAAATTTAACCCTGTAGAGGTGTACCGCTTTGAGCTGGCGCGTTATTATTGTAAATATTATTGTAAACACGTGCTATTTTTAAATAGTTTACGTCATATGTTGAAGACATGGTATTTGTATACCAGCGCAAACGCATTAAAATTCGATATAATTGCTAATAATAGTAACATCGCTTAGTGCTCTAGTGGGTAGATCTGCTGTTTGGTGATCGGACGGTCGTGAGTTCGAATCCTGCCAAAGACATACATTTTTCTCTCGCTTTTACTATTTTGGCGCCAGAGGTAACGCACACATCCCGAAACAGTCGTGAATTTACTTTTACACAACATTATAAAACACTTCACTTTGAACCTAATCATTGTGAAATGCATTCTCCACACTCGTGTGTTATTATGAAAGTCCACCTCGACTCGCTACAAATGCAAATGCTACACCATGTCGAAAAATAAACCTCTCACTTCAGATAATAAACAAATAAGTAAATAAACGTGGATGCATGTGGTTCATAATTACCATGTCATTTGTTGTTACATGTAATAAAGATGCATTAAAAAGAAAAAGAAAACACAAAAACAATATTTAAAAAAAAATAATATATATATAATGGCCAAAGTGAGGATCGAACGCATGCAGTGCAAAATTAAAATCAAGTGTCACCGTTGGCCACCAGTTTACCCACTGCTCCAGTATTAGAAACTGTTTTGTCAATCGCAATATATCGATTATGACTATAGCGACGCGCCATAATAAACAGGAAAATTCCTACAGGAATTCCATGTTTATTTATACACCAATGTTTATATAAACAAAGCATGTAAACAACGCCATGTCAGGCTTGTATACTTATAGTCATGAAGCAGTCAAGTATGGTGGTTCCAGGTTGTACATAAACAGAGAAATGGACTTAAACACGAAAACTTACCATTGTAAACAGGAAAACTTAACGTTGAAAATGGCTAAGTCGTTCATGCCGAAAAAATAGGTGAAGGTAAAAAAAAGGTCACATGTTGGATAGTGGTATGTGGTGGGCACTCCTTGCTTATGAAGCTGTCATAGTTTGGTGGTCCTAGGTTGTACAGTAACAGAGAAATGGACATTTAACAGAAAACTTAACTTTGATTGTGGACGCAGACCGCCCTCCGCCCACCCGCCTGCCCGACCGCTTTCGCCAATCCAAGTCGGGATTTAAAAAAAGAAAAAAACCCTGCTAAAAAATTAATAAATTTATCCTTAAATAGCAAAATTTCTCCCTCAAAGTGTACTAATCAAGAGAAGTGTGGGAGGAGTCAAAAAACGAAAAAATTTGGAAATCGACTCCGAAACCCGACTATATAGCTTGGATATGATCTAACTAAGAAAACAAGTTAAATTTTAAAAATCGGTCCAGTATTTCTAAAATTCAAAAAAATTTCCCCATGTTAAATCCCCATAGACATCTTCACTCCGTGAAGATGTCTATGGGGATTTAACATGGGGAAATTCTTTTTTCGCAATAAAATCAATATTTGACCAAATTTCACGAAATAAAAAGAAGGCTCATTCTTAATTTTTCCTTTAATTTAATATTATCAAAATAAATCTTGTTTTTGAATTGTTTATATAGCCGTAAAATTTGGGCAGCTTTCGTGAAACAGACAGTAATCACGAGAAGTATACTTTGCAATTTTGGTGAAAGAGGCCACAGATGTCAGTGACACCTACCTGCATGGTGTTGTCGAGTTTCTGACAGCCCTGTTTATAGGCCGTCTCCATGTCCACACAGTGGGACCGGCTCTCCCTGAAACATTGGTAATGTGAGCCAGTGAGCGAGTGTAGAGCTTCAGATAAGGTGCGTATTGGCGTATTTTACACAATTATTTCAGCTGAATACGCATTGATTATCAAAAGTTGGAGCAGAAAATACGCACAGCAATGTGAAAATACGCATTGATTTTCAAATTGAGTAGTGAAAATACTGTCACTAGAAATGTGGCCTGTCGGCACACGAATGCTGGCAGCCAAAGAAAACGAGGCATATTTGATTATAAGCCATTTACCCGAGCGTTAAGGTTTCGAACGCACCAAGTCTGTGACCTTGACCCTGGGCTTAGTGGGGGCAGGACGAATGTGGATTTGTCACAGGGCGGTAGAGGACCATTGTAGCAATGCGTGTGTGAAATGTGAAGCAGATCCGAGCAAGGAAATACAAATTATAAGCCATTTAACTGAATGTTAACGTTTCAAACGCACCAAGTCTGTGACCTTGACCCTGTGCTTAGCGGGGGCAGGACGAATGTGGATTTGTCACAGGGCGGTAGAGGACCATTGGAGCAATGCGTGTGTGAAATGTGAAGCAGATCCGAGCAAGGACACAGAAATTACAAGCCATTTACCCGAGCGTTAAGGTTTCAAACGCACCAAGTCTGTGACCTTGACCCTGGGCTTAGCGGTGGCGGGACAAATGTGGATTTGTCACAGAGCAGTAGAGGACCATTGGAGCAATGCATATGTGAAATGTGAAGCAGATCTAAGCAAGGAAACAGAAATTATAAGCCATTTACCCGAGCTTTAAGGTTTCGAACGCACCAAGTATTTGACCTTGACCCTGGGCTTAGCGGGGGCGGGACGAATGTGGATTTGTGACAGGACGGTAGAGGAGCATTGGAGAAATGTGTGTGTGAAATGTGAAGCAGATCCGAGCAAGGAAACAGAAATTATAAGCCATTTAACCAAGCGTTAAGGTTTCGAACGCACCAAGTCTGTGACCTTGACCCTGAGCGTAGCGGGGGCGGGACGAATGTGGATTTGTCACAGGGCGGTAGAGGACCATTGGAGCAATGCGTGTGTGAAATGTGAAGCAGATCCGAGCAAGGAAACAGAAATTATAAGCCATTTACCCAGCGTTAAGGTTTCAAACGCACCAAGTCTGTGACCTCGACCCTGGGCTTAGCGGGGGCGGGACGAATGTGGATTTGTCACAGGGCGGTAGAGAACCATTGGAGCAATGCGTGTGTGAAATGTGAAGCAGATCCGAGCAAGGAAACAGAAATTATAAGCCATTTACCCGAGCTTTAAGGTTTCGAACGCACCAAGTATTTGACGGCCAATCAACAACTAAAGATCATTTAAGGCCAGGCAAACGGGTTCAATCCTGTATTCAACTTGCTGAACTGGGGGGAACATCCCAAAATCAGAATGAAATATTTACATCGAAAAAAATAATATATATTCAGCCCTGAAATTAGAATACCGGACCTGGTACCAGGTCCATACCACACCAAAGTGACTTGGCCCCTTCCCCTAAAAATAATAAGATTACAATTATTCATATTACTCATATGAGGGGAATAACTAGATTCAACTCACATAGAAGAATGCCAAAACATACATGAGGGCCAAACCAGGTCTCCGGTCGGGACCTCCGTTTCAAGTAAGATGGAAATATCATGAAAGCTTTTTTCTTGCCTAAATCGGGAACTCAATATAGAAATCCAATAATCTACAAGTGGCAGGGATTCCGCTGGCGATCGCCACTTTCGCAATTGGCGATAAAAAATTACAATTTTCGAAAAAAAATTTATAAAAAAATCAAAAAAATATTTATTTTTTTTTATTTTTTTTCCCGTAAATTGTAATTTTTTATCGCCAATTGTTTATTTTTTTTGAAGTGGCGATTTATTTTTTTTCCCCAGCGGAATCCCTGAAGTGGACTATCAAACCATACATCTACCTCGTCAAACATGACACAGGTTCAAAGGAATCCGCTTTTTCATGCACCACAAAATACAGTGAAACCTCGCTAAACCGGATGTCTGGTTTAGCGAGGTTTCACTGTAAATCAGGCATTTGATTATTCCGAGCCATAGTTGTGTGCTATGCGATCATGAACAGGCATTATCACCTGAGACAAATGACCAAGAAACCCATCACAATTCGATGGTCTAGTAACATAAGGTCGTAACTGCTATGCTAAAGCATAGCAGTTACGACCTTATGTTCAGGGATTCCGCTGGCGATCGCCACTTTCCCATTGGCGACAAAAATAAACAATTGGCGATAAAAAATTACAATTTTTGAGATTTTTTTTTTTTTTTTTTTTTTTTTTGATTTTTTTTCTCGAAAATTGTAATTTTTTATCGCCAATTGTTTTATTTTTTTTGAAGTGGCGATTTTTTTATTTTCCCCAGCGGAATCCCTGTATGTTACTAGACCATCGAATTATGATCACAAATGTTTCTTGATGTCCAGTTTAGAGAGTTTCCACTGTACTCACACTTTCATGTCACGGAAGCAGTTTATACACAGCATGAGTTTCTTTTCCGTGGAAAACAGAATATACGGCTCCCCGTGGATCTCTGGAACAAAATGGCTCACGTCACAAATGTTTGTTTGTTTATTGGTGTTTTTCAACGGCCTATCAACAGCTAAGATCATGTAAGGCCGGGAAAACTGGTTAATTCCCGTTTTAACCTGCTGCTTTGGTGGGGGGGGGGGGGGGGGGGGGGCAGGGGGGGGGGGGGGGGGGGGCGGGGGGGAGGAGATAAGTCATCAGATTTTTTGAAGCTGTGTCCGCCCGCCGGCCGCCCTCCCGTACAAGGTGAATACATAATACGTCCCGTTTTTTTCGAACGGGCGTACAAAAATATATTCAACCCTGAAATTAGAATAACCTGACCTGAGTTTCATTGATGGAATGGTGAACAGTGCAGATCCTGATCAGACTGTGCGGATGCACAGGCTGATCTTGATCTACACTGGTTGCAAAACACATAAGCACAATTTCTCCAGTGCCAGATTTGAAGACCTATTTCTCCCTTGTATAATATCTCTGGCCGATATGGTCTACATACTGCACTGGCGCTGTATCTCGCGTGTATGTTTGGACAGCAGGCCGATCTCGTGTTGGGCGAACATCCGCGGTCGATGTGTCTCCTCTCTACACGCCGGGCACAGCGGCTGGGAGCACGTGTTACAGAAATACATCTGAGACTCAATCTGGAAATTGGAAAAAAATATATATTCAGCCCCCGAGATTGGAATATCCTGATCTGGTGCCAGGTCCTCACCACGCCAGTCATTTAGCCCAGGAAATATTATGAGTGTTTTTGTCATGCCTATAGCAGAGATTGAACCCACAACCTCCGGTATTGAAGCCCAATGCTCTGCCACTAGACTGCCAACCCATCCCCACATTTGCAAAATGTGGCTGTTACTGGAGAAATGGGGCTTACGGGTTTTGCGAGTGTAGCTACTGATCAGCATGTGCATCCACACAGTCTAACTAGTATCTGCACTGTTCGTCATTTCCCTCAATGACACACACATTATGATTGCAACAAACAATGTAGATTATTATCAGGCTACAGGAGTATGTTATTTAGTTTAAACAATATTTATTTCCAATTATGGCAAGTAAGATATATATATATATAACCCTTCAGGATCAAAAAATGAAAAAGAATTGAAATTGACTCCCGGTGTTAAATCATTTTTTCGCAATAAAATCAATATTTGATGGAATTTCATCAAACAAATTTTTTGTTATTGATGAAAAAGTACTTATGGTACTTTTAAATATTTTTTAGATTTAATGTGTTTAATAGCCAAAAGTTCGTCGGCAGAAAAACGTGGAACACAGTAGTGACCACCATACCATCTCACACGATCGAGGATTGAAACCCGAGGCAGCATTGGTGAGAAGCGAGTTCATTACCAATGCACTACTAACCAGACAATTTAAATGGGTTAATGGTGAACTAGAAAATGTGTTCACAAAACACAGATGCCCCACCTACCGCATAAACAAGCTGAAACAAAAACTTTAAAGGTACATGCCCACTCAGTAGGCACAAAATGTTCTTTATATCAGAGACATCATCTGAGACACTTTCTGGAAAAATAAACATTCATTCACAAAATTTACCCCACGTATTGATTGGCATTATTTTACATTTTATACCACACTGATATCAGGGGCGATAGCGGAGTTTTCTTAAAATGTTAACGGACGTTACTATTTATTCTCTGTAAAAAAAATTTGATGTGCAATGATTATACTTTATAATCTATCGAAAATATTATTTTTTCAGGTAACACATTTAATTAACTAGTATAAATAATTAAAAAATTATATAATTTGCATATGAAAATAGCCTGATACCACCGCGAGTCACTATCAGTAAAATAAATATTACATGATAAAATCTGTATAGCGGGCACTCGTAAATTTTAGAACTGGTGGAATAGTGACACAATTATACACTTATTTACCTATAAAGAACAGTTTGTGCCTACTGAGTGGGCATGTACCTTTAATGGTGAACTAGAAAATGTGTTCACAAAACACAGATGCCCCACCTACAACATAAACAAGCTGAAACCGAAGGAAATAACTATGTAAATGTTTCATATGTAGGTCAATGCCACACATTTGATTCACAGTTGTACTGGCTCATGATAGTGTGCAAGTATGGTGACTGTAGGCGATGCATGTTGAAACAAAATTGTTAACCTTGTGATAGATGGACGGACAAGGGTAATACTAAATGTCCCCTCCGCGATTGTGGGGGGGCATACACATGTTACATACAGCGTCACAATTGGCACACTGGACACGGTCAGCTGACGAGGACTCCACGAGGAACTGTAGTAGCTGGTCAGGGGCCGGTCCGGCCGAACCGTCCTTGATGATCGTCATTACCCTGTAACATCGGACACAATACACTAGACAGTTGCCATCACACTAAAACATCAGACATGATATTAGAATAACCTCGCCTGGTGCCAGGTCCTCACCAAACCAGAGTCACTTAGCGCCAGCTCCTAAAAGTAATAGGATTAGTATTAAAGCTACTACTTTTATAATGGGTATAACCGGATTAAATTCTCATGTACAAGAAAGCCAAACACGTATCATAAAATACCCTTCACATGATCCCAACCCACAACCCTCTCATCCGGGAATAAAACGTTGACACGAAGGACACATTTAGTACACAAATTCTCCGTAATAATATGGTTTTACTACATTATGTGACATAATATCGAAATTAGCACTACTGTCTGTTTCACAAAACCAGCCGAAATGTTATGGTTTATATATAAACAATGCTAAACAATATTTTTTTCAATAATATTAAATTTTATCATAATTTAAGAATGAGAATTATTTTCATTTCACAAAATTTGGTCCAATATTGATTTTATTACGAAAACAATAACGAGATTGTGTGTAAAAAATAAAACTTTAAATTTACACAAATTTCAAAGTCATTTGAGAAAGTCTTACTGTTAGCACCATTTTGAAGGTCACACAAGTCACGGTCATGCAATTGGTGGTGTGATTGTGTCACACATATTCAGGTGAATGAATAGTCCAAATATTAAAGCAACCCTTCAAGTAATATTGAAGATATTACATGATGGAGAAACTCTTACAAACTTTGAGACGTAACAAAATGGCTAACTATTTCAGCGATATTTCGAAGGTGACAAATGTTCAGGTGATTCAAATGTCCAAGTATCGAAATAATCCTTCGCGTAATCTGGAAGATATTACATGTTGGAGAAACTCTTACAAACTTTTTGACGCAACAAAAGTGTTTCAGCGACATTTCGAAGGTGACCATGCAAGGTCGTGTTAATGGTGGCACGACTGTGTGACAAATGTTCAGGTAATTCAAGTGTCCAAGTATTGAAACAATCCTTCGCATAATGAAGATATTACATGCTGGAGAAACTCTTACAAGTTTGTTGACGTAAATGTACACGTACGGACAAACGTACGGAACCTGAAGAGAAACGCAATATGCGCCCCTTGCTATCGCATAGGGGGCATAAACACTTACCCACAGAGCGGGCAGGTGACCTTGCCATCATGTATCTTGGTGACGAGACATGCCGCGCAGTAACTATGGAAACACTGCAGTATACATGGCTCCCGATACTGCTCGTTACACAGGTAACACAGCAGGGGATTCAGCTTTGGCGAATCCAGGGATTCGGCCAACGGCAGAGGATCGGTGATGTCATCGTTTCTTGGTGCATCTGTGGTCACTGTGTTTTCCTCTTCAAACATAAAAATGACGCCAGACATCGCCTACGTGTAACACCAGCCGAACACAGTGACACATGCCAGTTAGATGTAGGTGTAAATTCCCTGAAATGTATGTATGGTATACCAGACTAGTTTCTGCTGATATTAATGGTACATGCCCACTCAGTAGACACAAACTGTTATTCATATCAGAGACATCAGTTGAGACATTTTCTGGCAAAATAAACATTCATTCACCGTTACCCCACGTACTGATTGGAATTATTATACATTTTATATCAGACATAAATTTCCACACTGATATCAGAGGCGATAATCGCGTTTCCTTAAAATGTTAACGGACATTACTTTTTATTCTCTGTATGTATTTTTTGATGTGCAATGATCATACTTTATATTCTGTCAAAAAAATAATTCAGGAGACGCATTTAATTAGCATAAATAATTAAAAAATATAATGCTTCATTTGCATATGAAAAGAGCCTGATACCACCGCGCGTCGCTATCAGCAAAATAAACATTACTAAATGATTATATCTTTATAGCGGGCACTCGTAATTTTTAGAAGTGGTGGAATAGTGACACAATTATACACTTATTTAATTCCTATAAAGAACATTTCGTGCCTACTGAGTGGGCATGTACCTTTAACCCTTACACCGCTATCTTAATTTTTTTTCGTCTGCTGTTTATTTTAAATTTTCCATTTATATCATCAAAACATGCTTTGACAGCACTTTAGAATAATTCACAACATGCTTTGACAGCACTTCAGAATCATTTTCATTGGAAATGATTCTAAAGTGCTGTCAAACCATGTTTTATTGAGAAATAAGGCAAGATATAAAAGCACCAGCAGACGACAGTTGTTGTGTGTAGCGGTCTTAGGGTTAAGTTTATCAGCAGGGATCGCCACGTTCACAATTGGTGATACAAATAAACAGCTGGCGATCACCACGTTCACAATTGGTGATACAAATAAACAGCTGGCGATAAAAAAATACTTTTTTTTTGAAGTGGCATTTTTTTAATTTTCCCCAGCGGAATCCCTGTATCAGGCTAGGCTAGGAAACCTGTAGGAATTCCAAGGCTATCCTACTGTTTCCAAGCAAAGCCCAGAGCTCCAAATAAGGTACGCATTGATTATCAAAAGTTGGAGTACAAAATACTCACAGCAATGTGAAAATACGCATTGATTTTCAAATTGAGTAGTGAAAATACTGTAATAAAGTTGAAATTTACTTAGTTGAGCTGCAAAAAGCAAACACTGTTTGCTTTTTGCAGCTCAAATAAGTAAATCTTTCAATTTGTTTTATTTGTTTATCATCATTTGTTTTCTATTAAATAATGAAGAAAATCTGTAATACATTTATAAAAGTAAAATATGCATTGAATTTGAAATCTCGGGGTATAATACTCTTTAGACACAAAACTTATCTGGAGCTCTACGATATCAACAGACACTAGACTGATATTCTATTTATCAGGTAATGGTTTATGATAGCCGATGGTCAAATATAAAATATCCTTCATTGAAAATAACACAGACTTTCTTACATTGGGTCAACGCACTGACGTCACTCGGTAACGTCATGTGATGCAGTTCGAACAATAAAACGTTAGTCACCCGGATATTAGAATCACAGGTGGAAGGGTCGGACCAAAAAATCCATTACTCCACCCACTTGGTCTCATACAGTACTATGTTCTATTATAGAAGATAGTACTGTATGAGACCAAGTGGGTGGGGTAATGGATTTTTTGTAATGAGCATTTGTTTTTCACAGGTCCGAGTCTTCCACCTGTGATTAGAATAATGTCAATGCTCGGTACATTATGTTATCAGTCAATACGTATGTGGACATTACGCAGCACGTTACCTGATAATATAGAATACCAAGCTAGTTTCTGCCGATACATGTACAAAGTCACTCTTTAAGTGTTTTTCAGGCCAGACTAGGAAATGATGCCAAGGAATTCTAAATGTTTCTGAGCCAGACAGAGATCCAGATAAGGTGTATTTTACACATTTATCTTAGCTGATTTTCAAAATTGGGAGTAGAAAACACTCACAACAATTTGCAAATACTCATAGATTTTCAAATTGTAGAGTAATAAAGTTGAAAATTAATTTATTTCAGCTGAAAAAAGCTAATAGCGTTTGCTATTTGCAGCACAAATAAGTCCATTTTCAACTTACGGTAGTCTACTTTTGTGCTAATTTATTCCGTCCTATTGGAAACAAGATGGTCGCATGTCGTGCCCGCCGAGGCTTTTGATGTACATACGAACGCCAATGTCCTGACTATATTGTGCTGTCTGCAAGCGGGCGCGAGAAAACCTAGAAAATGTGTTCATAGAACACGGATGCCCCACATATCGCTTTGATAGTAAACGAGGCAAAATTCTAAGTCCAAAAGGAGGAGGATAATCCATGGCCCAGTGTCAAATAACAAATTCTAAGTAGAAAAGGGGGAGATAATCTATGACCCGGGGGTCGAATCAAAAATCAAAATAAACTGTGCCCATCTATTCATCATAAGGAGCTACATACCAACATTCCGGACTGTAGTTATTACTGTTTATACAAGTTTTACGAGTTACGCGGCAAAATTGCCAAATTCAAAGTGGAAAAGCGTGAGATAATCCAAACCAGGGTGTCAAATAAAAAATCAAAATAAACTTTGTGTATCTACTTATCATAAGAAAGCTACAGACCAAGTTTCAGGTCTGCAGCTATTATGGTTTAAATGTTTTATGAGTTACAGGGCAAAATTGCCAAATTCTAAGTAAACAAGAGGCCCAAATGGGCCTGTATCGCTCACCTAAAAGCCTCCATAGTGGTCATCTTGATTTCACAAAGACTCTTCACTTACAACTTCAAATGTTCCACAGAATTTGTTGGTACCTTCTGATCTAACATATATTGCGAATGTGCATGTGATTTACTGCTATACCTTCGATTTGATATATAAAATGACCATATTCGGTCAAAAATAAAATTTGACCCCTATTTGACCCCTCGGGCCACGCCCATTTTTGACCCAGGGGCCACCATATGAACAAATCTGAAACAGCGGTAACTATCAATCATTCTTACCAAGTTTCGTCGATATCGGCCTGGAGGTTTGTGAGAAGAAGATTTTTTGACAATTTGACCTACTTCTCAACGGCGGCCATCTTGGATTTGGTGATGACCTCCATTTTAACAAAAATGAACAGGTTTCACCCACAGACCATTACAGTTAAGTTTGGCCAATATCGGCCAAGCAGTTCACAAGAAAAAGACGTTTGAAATCTTTAGTAAAAGAATGACCTTTTGAACTATCAGTGGCCATCTTGGATGACGTAATCATCTGATTTAGACAAAAAATTCTCCAGAGTGATCGTCTCGTCAATACCTTCGATTTGATATATTATATGACTATATTCGGTTAAAAATAAAATTTACCCCTATTTGACCCCTCGGGCGACGCCCATTTTTGACCCAGGGGCCACCATATGAAAAAATCTGAAACAGCGCTAACTATCGATCATTCAAACCCAGTATCGTCGAAATCGGCCTGGCGGTTCGTGAGAAGATTTTTTAAGAATTTGACCTACTTCTCAACGGCGGCCATCTTGGATTTGTTGATGACCTCCATTTTAACAAAAATGAACAGGCTTCAACCACAGACCATTACAGTTAAGTTTGGCCAATATCGGCCAAGCAGTTTACAAGAAAAAGACGTTTGAAATCTTTTTTAGTAAAAGAATGACCATTTGAACTATCGGTGGCCATCTTGGATGACGTAATCATATGATTTAGACAAAAACTGTTCCAGAGTGATTGTCTCGTCAATACCTTCGATTTGATATATTACATGACTATATTCGGTTAAAAATAAAATTTGACCACTATTTGACCCCTCGGGCGACGCCCATTTTTGACCCACGGGCCACCATATGAACAAATCTGAAACAGCGCTAACTATCGATCATTCATACCAAGTATCGTCGAAATCGGCCTGGCGGTTCGTGAGAAGAAGATTTTTTAAGAATTTGACCTACTTTTCCATGGCGGCCATCTTGGATTGTCGATGACCTCCATTTTAACAAATCTGAAATGGCATCACCCATATATCATCCCTGTGAAGTTTAACCAATATCGGCTCAGCAGTTCGGGAGAAGAAGATGATTGAAAATGTTCATGGACGGACGGACGGACGACGGACACTTTGCCATAACAATAGCACACATGAGCTTTGCTCAGGTGAGCTAAAAAGGGGGAGATAACCCATGACCCGGGCTAGAATAAAAAATCAAAATAAACTCTGCGCATCTACTCATCATAAGGAAGGTACATACCAAGTTTCAAGTCTGTAGCTAGTACGGTTTAAAAGTTTTACGAGTTACAAGGTAGGTGACGGATGGACGGATGGAAGGACAGACAAGGGTAACATTAACTACCCCCTCCACTATCGTGGTGGGGCATAAAAATGTAATAATCCATTTATGGGTACCTGAAAACTTTAATGCAAATGCAAACTACATACTTTGTATACCGGGGGGTATAAATATGCATTGAATTTGAAATTAGGGGGTATAAAACACTTCAGACATATGCTACCTCATTATGGCAATGTAACATGACTTTGATCTGATTTGAACTTTTTAAACATTTTTAATGGAATATTTGCATTTATACAAATTCCAAGTCGAAAAGAGAGAGATAATCCATGACCGGGGTTGAATCAAAAATCGAAATTCACTCTGCGCATCTACACACCATATACATGTAGAAGGCACACACAAGTTTCAAGTCCTTCCATATTGCGGTTAAAAAGTTTTACTTCTTACAAGAAACGTGACAGACGGACATACCGGCAAACGGACGGACACCGTGACGATGCTTGATACATTATGTGGTGGGGCATAAAAATGTAATAATCCATTTATGCCATGGGTACCTGAGAACTTTAGTCTGTTGACCAATTGTGGACCGACTTCAAAAAAGCTATCTTATCCGGAATTGACCAATACATACCAAAGAAACATGTGTTCGGTAAGACAAAGCTCCCATGGGTCACACAAACCATCATACGGAAATGAGGAAACGAGTCTCTTCCAGCAGTACAAAGCAGCAAGTACCCCAGGTAACAAGAGCTGTAGGAGAACAGCATAGCTCGACTACGAGGGTTGTCGATGTACACATAGTGGTCGCGGCCTGCATAAAAACCTTAACCAAGGTTGACTAAAAACCTTAACCAAGGGAAATTAAGTACGTAATTCAAGGTTAAATGTAGGTCAATGTCAGATATAGGTCAGGGGTTATTGATGTACATCACTAGAAGATGAAGTTTTCCAAGTATGGTTGCTGTAGGCCCAGGAGTATTCCATATACAAGCTTGACTAAAAACCTTAACCAAGGGGAAATAACTAAGTAATCCAAGGATAAAAGTAGGTCAAGGTCAAATATAGGTCAGGGATTATTGATGTACATCACTAGTAGATGAAGTTGTCCAAGTATGGTTGCTGTAGGCCCAGGAGTATTCCATATACAAGCTTGACTATAAACATTAACCAAGTTTGAGTACAAAGCTTAACCAAGGGGAAATAAGTAAGTAATTCAAGGTTAGATGTAGGTGAAGGTAAAATATAGGTCAGGGGTTATTGATGTACATCCCTATAAGAAAAAGTTATCCAAGTATGGTGTCTGTATGCACAATAGTATTCCATGTACAAGCTTGACTAAAAACCTTAACCAAGGTTGACTAAAAACCTTAATCAATGGGAATTAACTAAGTAATTCAAGGTTAAATGTAGGTCAAGGTAAAATATAGGTCAGGGGTTGTTGATGTACATCACTAGGAGATGAAGTTGTCCAAGTATGGTTGGTGTAGGGCCAGGAGTATTCCATCTACACGCTTGACTAAAAACCTTAACCAAAAAGAATTAACTAAGTACTTCAAGTGGAAATGTATGTCAAGGTCAAATATAAATTAGGGGTTATTGATGTACATCACTATGAGAAAAGGTTGTCCAAGTATGATGTCTGTATGCACAATAGTATTCCATGTACAAGCTTGACTAAAAACCTTAACCAAGGTTGACTAAAAACCTTAATCAATGGGAATTAACTAAGTAATTCAAGGTTAAATGTAGGTCAAGGTCAAATATAGGTCAGGGGTTGTTGATGTACATCACTAGGAGATGAAGTTGTCCAAGTATGGTTGGTGTAGGGCCAGGAGTATTCCATCTACACGCTTGACTAAAAACCTTAACCAAAAAGAATTAACTAAGTACTTCAAGAGGAAATGTATGTCAAGGTCAAATATAGATTAGGGGTTATTGATGTACATCACTATGAGAAAAGGTTGTCCAAGTATGATGTCTGTATGCACAATAGTATTCCATGTACAAGCTTGACTAAAAACCTTAACCAAGGTTGACTAAAAACCTTAACCAAGGGGAATTAACTAAGTAATTCAAGGTTAAATGTAGGTCAAGGTGAAATATAGGTCAGGGGTTGTTGATGTACATCACTAGGAGATGAAGTTGTCCAAGTATGGTTGGTGTAGGGCCAGGAGTATTCCATCTACACGCTTGACTAAAAACCTTAACCAAAAAGAATTAACTAAGTAATTCAAGAGGAAATGTATGTCAAGGTCAAATATAGATTAGGGGTTATTGATGTACATCACTATGAGAAAAGGTTGTCCAAGTATGATGTCTGTATGCACAATAGTATTCCATGTACAAGCTTGACTAAAAACCTTAACCAAGGTTGATTAAAAACCTTAACCAAGGGGAATTAACTAAGTAATTCAAGGTTAAATGTAGGTCAAGGTGAAATATAGGTCAGGGGTTGTTGTTGATGTACATCACTAGCAGATGAAGTTGTCCAAGTATGGTTGGTGTAGGGCCATGAGTATTCCATCTACCAGCTTGACTAAAAACCGTAACCAAGGGGAATTAACTAAGTAATTGAAGAGGAAATGTAGGTCAAGGTCAAATATAGATCAGGGGTTATTGATGTACATCCCTATGAGAAAAGGTTGTCCAAGTATGGTGTCTGTATGCACACTAGTATTCCATGTACAAGCTTGACTAAAAACCTTAACCACGGTTGAGTAAAAACCTTAACCAAGGGGAATTAACTAAATAATTCAAGGTTAAATGTAGGTCAATGTCAAATATAGGTCAGGGGTTGTTGATGTACATTACTAGGAGATGAAGTTGTCCAAGTATGGTGGGTGTATGGCCAGTAGTATTCCATATACAAGCTTGACTAAAAACCTTAACCAAGGGGAATTAACTAAGTAATTCAAGAGGAAATGTAGGTCAAGGTCAAATATAGATCAGGGGTTATTGATGTACATCCCTATGAGAAAAGGATGTCCAAGTATGGTGTCTGTTGCACAATAATATTCCATGTAAAAGCTTGACTAAAAACCTTAACCAAGCTTGACTAAAAACCTTAACCAAGGTGTAACGGTGACGCCGGGGTGACTACATAAGCTCTAACTATTTTTCGAATAGTCGAGTTAAAAAGAAACAGCTCAGAGAGAAGCACGTTCAAATGCAGAACAGTATAAAACGTAAGCTGCAGAAAGCGGAAGAGGACTATCTCGAGGAGATTCTTGGAGTGCAACAAAATGCAGACGAGGTAAGTAATACCTACAACACCAAGAAACTCTTCTCCCTGATAAAGAACACCAGACAAGACACTGAAGGTATAGCCCCACTCAAACGTAATGGTGTCCTATTTACTGAATCTAAAACCAAGGCGGATATACTTACAGGGTTCAACCTAGCCCTTCAAAACAGGGAGAACTTTTCGCTACAAAAATGAGAAAATATACTATTTTTTTCCAAAATTTATGTTTTATATACTGAAAAACATCTCCCTCAACTCAAAATAGGGAGAAGTCAAGACAACTTAGGGAGAGAATTTCACCCACTTCGCCCTGTAAACTCATCCCTGCACTTAACCAGTTTCACTCAGTATTTACACCCGAATCGCCACTAAAGCTTAGCCAAATTTGTGAGCAAGCTATACTAGACCACAGACAATCAGGTAAGTTACCAGAACAATGCTCCAGCCCTCTAAACACAATGCCTGAAATTACAATATCTGTACAAGGTATCCACAAGCTACTCATGGGCCTGAACCCACACAAGGCAGCCAGACCAGATCAGATCAAGCCATTAATCCTACAGCAGCTCAGAGATGAAATAGCACCTATACTAACCGTTATATTCCAGGAATCTCTCTCCACAGGTACCGTGCCCCAAGACTGGTCCGAGGCAAATGTTAGTCCTTTATTCAAGAAAGGTGAGAGGTGTTTAGCATCTCCCTTACTTGCATTTGCTGTAAGCTTATGGAACATATTATATTGTTACCACTAATCTAATGTAACATCTAGACAATAACAATATCCTGTATGACCTACAACATGGGTTCAGGTTCAAGAGATCATGTGAGACGCAGCTGGTGTTATTGGTAAATGACCTTGCCAGGAATCTACAAGAAGGTAAGCAGACTGACCTTGTGCGACTAGACTTCAGTAAGGCATTTGACAAGGTCAGTCACCCCAAACTCCTACATAAACTAGACTTGTATGGTGTCCGAGGGAGTAACCTCGGGCGGATCCAGGCATTTCTTGCAGGCAGGTCCCAGAGGGTAGTGATTGAGAACGTTGCATCGGATTCAGTCACAGTAACTTCTGGCGTACCACAAGGATCAGTTCTCGGTCCTATTCTCTTCTTATTATATATAAATCACCTGCCTCAAGACATTGCCTTGTTTACCGATGACACTGCTGCATTTCTTGCCATTTCTCGCCAAGCAGACTCACTAACACTGCAAAATGACCTTGATCGACTCCATCAATGGGAGCTCCAGTGGGATATGGAATTCAATCCAGGTAAGTGTAACGTAATACACATCACCAAAGCCCGTTCTTCTATCCCAACCACATATACATTGCACGGACAGGTGCTTGAAGCAGTCAAGCACTCCAGGTACCTTGGTGTTGATATTAGTGAAGACCTATCATTTAACCATCACATCGATAAGGTTACCACATCTGCAAATAAGGCATTAGGTTTCATTAAAAGGAACATTAAACCTAAACACCAGGGTATACGGCAGACTGCTTATAAGTCACTTGTCCGTCCAATATTGGAATATGCATCCCCTGTATGGCGTCCATACACTAAGAAAAACATCCATAAACTGGAAAGGGTGCAGCATAGAGCAGCAAGATGGGCCAAAATAACTACTCCACATACGCGAGTGTCTCACTCATGCTGTGTGCACTGGGATGGCGCACTCTTGAAAATAGGCGAGCGGATGCTCGACTATGTCTTTTTTATAATATTGTCCATGAGCTTGTTGCCGTTCCAGTGCGACCACAACTCCAGCACCCGATAAGACCGACTCGACAGTCTAACCCCCTCGCATATAGACAGATACAGGCCACTGCAGACTACTACAAATTTTCATTCTTTCCCCTGGCTGTTGTGGAGTGGAATAGACTCCCACATAACATTGTTATGTAACGTCCATCGACTCCTTTAAAAAGGGAGTTGGTAACATACTCCACTACAGCCCTTAATTTGGAACCACTGTTTTTATCCCTTTTTAATCTAACTTTGATCTAATCGATCTCTTAACCTATATAACAGTATCACCTGTACATTCCACTCCACTACTTTCTTACTTTTGTACTCTCCCTTTTTACTAACAGCTCTGACACGCAGGCCTGCCCATAATCTCCGCGAGGGGGTGTGGCAGTATCGATAGATAGAGAAAACAATTTTCCCATTTTTTCTCTCTCAAAATGTGGGTATAATAACTAATATTTCATTTGCAGTTGTGACTGGAAAAACGGGGCTTATGGTATTGGAACCTGGCACCAGTCTAGTTCTTGATCAAATATCATACTACTTCAGTCTGATAACGAACTGTAAATGCTTGTTAGAAGCATGATTGGTGTATCATTGATAGAATGGTGAACAGTACAGGGCTGATCTGGATCTACACTGGTCGCAAAACCAATAAGCCCCATTTCACCAGTCACAGCTAATTTATTGAATTTCTCAGTAATTGACCATAGCCCCACATATTTTAGAATTAGCATACAATTATGTATGTAATCATTTGAAACCAAAAAGCATGTGTGCACACATGCACATAGTAAAACGTAACTTCCGACACCTCTAGTTGCCAGTACGAGGTGGTACTTAAAAATGGCGCATATTTCTTTTGACAATACGCCGACATACAGAATAAAGTTTATCCTTGCAGATCTAGGTATTTAGGAGCATTAGAGCAGGGTTGTTTCTGCAGTCAAACAAATAAGTTTGTATAAAAATGTAAACATACCAGCCGACAGAAAGACAGTCCTTTTTATTAAAGTAAAACATTTAAAACGTATCGTACCAGCGGATATATGTTGTAAAGAGCACCGTGCTGTATCGAACCAGATACAGCATTAGTCAAATAACGTGGTAATATGTGGCCGGTAATATATACATACCGAGTACTGGTTAAGACAGAAATATAAACAAAATGCTGGTTATCGCCAACTAAATAAAGTATTCAATTAACCAAGCGTATAAGAAAGATGTGCATACCGATATATTATAAATAAAAAGATATTTCAATATGAGTTTACGTCTATATTTATGTATATACAAAAATAGCCCTAATTTGCACAAAATAGTGAAATACGAGCTTGCAATGTCAGACTTGATTGTTCTGTCCAGTATCAATTAACGTGAATTATTATTTTGTGCCAAGATCAATTCGTCCTATACTAAACTCCACAACGGCTGACAAATGCCACAAATGCCACAAAGGCTGTTCGATGTTGCTTGTACGTATGTTAGCATAAACAGTGTCATTGAATTGACTAAATCATTATGTTTTATGATTATTTTATAAATTGTAATCACTTTAATGCAATACTAACAACAAATGTACATGCTTATTTTTAATTATCGCTCGTACCTGAGCCGATCGGACCGGCTGCCGCTCAGCGCAGAAATATACAAAGGCTGATTAACAGAGATTACAATATAGTTTAACAATGCCGTTATACGTCATGGGTTGCACTTATTACATTATTATTAAAATAAAAGCAATAATCATAGAACGACATTCATTTAAACATGCAGTGTGTATGTGCCAATAAACGGACAAATGAGGACAGAATGGTAGATAATGTTGAATACTTGCCAAGTGTCGGTGTTAGTGATCACCTACTATTAATATTTGACTATGTTTGGTACATTCCAACAAATCCAAGGAGTTCTCAACGACCAAATTACTTTAAGGCTGATTATGTTGCTATGAATGAGACTCTGACAGATTGTGAGTGGGGTATAGACAACAGTTGCTCAGCTGAGGAAATGTGGTGTCACTTTAGCACCAAGATTAATACACTGATAGATACATTTGTACCATTAACTACAGATAAGTGGGTGTTCAGGAAACCGTGGATGAGTCGTAAAACGGCAGAGACAATTGATAGGAAGAGAAGAGCATGGGTTAAATATAGAAACTGCAAGAGTAATGACAACTGGGAGAAATATACCAAAGTCAGAAATGAAGCAACGGGAACAATTAGATATGAGAAGCGAGAATATGAAAGAAATATAGCGATCAAAGTCAAAAGTGAACCCAAATTATTTTGGAAATATGTGAAATCGCAAACAAAGACCAAGGACAAAATCAGTGATCTAATGAAGGAAGATGGAACATTAACGACAAGTAACAAAGAAAATGCAGAAATTCTTAATAAGTTCTTCAGCAGTGTATTTACACGTGAGAGTCTAGTTAATGTACCCACACTTCCGGACAGGAACTTCGACAATATGCTAAATGAATTTGAGATAACGGAAGAAACCGTGTACAACAAACTTAAGAAGTTGAATGTTACAAAATCGCCCGGACCAGATGGATTTCATAACAAGCTGTTATTCGAAATTAAGGACCATATTATAAAACCATTAACCGTGTTATTCAATAAATCATTGAACACCGGGGAGGTACCCATGCAGTGGAAATCAGCACATGTTGCACCTATTTTCAAAAAGGGTGATAAAAAGAAAGCGGAGAACTACAGACCAGTCAGCCTAACGTGTGTTATTTGCAAACTACTGGAATCCATTGTAAAGGACCATCTAATGTCACACATGGAGGAAAACAGTTTATTCTCTGTTCATCAGTTTGTTTGGTTTCCGTAGTGGCCACTCATGTGTTACACAGTTGCTATGTATATTTGAAGAATGGTCAAAAGCATTAGACAATCACGAAAAAATTGACGTTATTTATCTAGACTTTAGAAAGGCATTTGATACCGTTCCACACCAACGTCTCGCAAACAAGCTATTCTCGTACGGAATCAGAGGTAAAGTTCTTGAATGGATAAGACATTTTCTAAGTGACAGGAAGCAACGGGTCGTGATTGATAACCAAGAATCTAACTGGGCGGACGTTCTGAGTGGTATACCGCAGGGGAGTGTATTAGGCCCTACATTGTTCCTCGTTTTCATTAACGATCTACCAGATATCGTGAAAAATCTAATGAAGATATTCGCTGACGATACCAAGATATATTCGACTGTCAGAGGTGAGGAAGACTGTATGAACCTACAAAAGGACTTAAATAACCTATTCGACTGGTCAAATACCTGGGACCTGAAATTCAATTCCAGCAAATGTAAATCTATGCATATAGGTAGAAACAATGAAAATCATAAGTATCACATGTCAGACACTGAAATACTACAAGTAGACTCAGAATGTGACTTGGGCATAATATTCCAAAAGGATTTAAAGTTCACAGAGCAAGTCAGAAAATGTGTAAACAAGGCAAACAGCATGCTCGGCATTATTAACAGAACTTTTTCATATATCGATAAAGATATGTTCCTGTTGCTATATAAAACACTTGTTCGGCCTCATATGGAATACGGACAGCAGTTTGGTCACCATACCTACAAAAGGACATCTTTCTAATTGAAAACGTACAAAGAAGGGCATCCAAACTAGTGGACGACATAAAACATTTAGAGTACGAGGAAAGAATGAAAATATTAGGTCTACCAACATTAAGTTACCGAAGGGAACGCTGTGACCAAGTTCAAGTCTACAAAATAATTCATGAAATTGATAAGCTCGATAAGGAAATATTTTTTAATATGAATACATCCACAAGAACAAGGGGCCACAACTACAAGATATCCAAACAACAGAACAGAACTCAGCAAAGAGCAAGTGTATTCTCCCAGCGGGTTGTCAACGAGTGGAATTCTCTTCCTACAAACTGTGTTGAAGCTGAATCTGTAAATAGTTTTAAATCGAACCTGAATACAGCCTGGAAGAATCACAGATACAAATTTACAACAGACTAAGTTAAATAGCGCTCTCCTCGTAAAGAAAAACTACTGCTACGATAAGATGCTACGATGGGCCAATACAAGCTTAAATGCTTACAGTAAGGCCTCGACACCAGGTAAATAACCAGGTAAATATGTGATATAACTGATTCAACACGAAAGGGTGATATCATGCATTCAAATAGGTGATATCACCTATTCGAAAGGATGATATAACTCATTCGAATGGGTGATGTCAACCTTTCGTTTTGAATCAGTAATATCACCCATTATTGCAGTACCGTTATATACACAGGATGTAAATAATAACAAACGAGGGTCGATACAAAAGTAATTTTATTTCAGCCTACGACACAGGGACCATACATTTAAAAACAAATGGGCGATTTTATTTCCTGAAACCATATGCAGCAATGTGTAACATGAACAAAATGGCTGAATTTGACCTATAAAATGGTGACTGGGCGGACAACAATTACTTGATAGAATTATAAAATAAACAACAAAGCCTGACAATAGGTAAGACAAATGTTTCATTTACATAGCAAAGTGTCAACAAATGCTGACTAGAGGGACCACAACGGCTGCGAGGAACTAGAAAATAGATGACAAAAGCTGAATGAAGATAAAGGCACTTAGAAAATAGAGGAGAAATAAAATTGAAATAAAATACAATACTATAATTAATGTTAAACAGGTGTGTATTTCCCTCCTATTATTAATTGTTTCTGTCGACTGATCCCATGTGAATGCATAATAAATGGATAATGAAAAGCATATTGTTTCGCTGTTTCGTTATTTATCTTGTTCCGTTCCGTTCCGCAAAATACAATTACCCACATGGGTAACTGTATTTTGCGGAACGGAACAAGAAACAATATGTTATGCACAAGACAGTAGACCTCAATCAACACAAGAGTTAGGGGTTAGTAGTGTTACTACTGCGTTTAAAGTGCACCGTTCTCAGGATAACGGGTGAAGGGTACATGTAGGTTTCACAATGGATTCCAAATAGAATGTATGGATATTTCGATATACAATCACTATTCATCAGTTTCAGCGAGAGAGATACTAATTACAGTAGTCCGATTGGCTCCAATATGTTACCGTTCATTGGCGATGTGACAAATACATAGTTAAATGAAATGATAGGCTAACTCAACACGATTGTAGGAGTTAATTACTTTATCAGTGTGTTGAAATGGGACCGTTGCTGAAAGCTGGTGAATGTCAAGTTTCACAATGGATTCGCAGGGTATTAAGCCGTCAATGAGGTAAAGCTGTCTGTAAAGTTTCATGGACACATATTCTGCATATAGTCTGTGCATTATTTGTAGTATACTGCGCATATTCATCTTGTTCCGTTCCGCAAAATACAACTATACCCATATGGGTAACTGTATTTTGCGGAACGGAACGGAACGGAATAGTTAACAAATAGTTAAATGAAACAATAGACCAACTCAACATGATGGTAGGAGTAAGTTACGTTACCAGTGTGTTGAAATTGGGCCGTTCTGGGGAAACACAGGTGAATACAGGGGCACCAAAAGCGGGTAACAAAATAAATATTATAATGGAAATAAAATACAATAATATAATTAATGTTAAACATGTGTGTATATCCCTCCTATTATTAATTGTGTCTGTCGACTGATCCCATGTGAATGCATAATAAATGGATAATGAAAAGCATATTGTTTCGCTGTTTCGTTATTTATCTTGTTCCGTTCCGTTCCGCAAAATACAATTACCAACATGGATAACTGTATTTTGCGGAACCGAACGGAACAAGAAACAATATTGTATGCACAAGACAGTAGACCTCAATCAACACAAGCGTTAGGGGTTAGTAGTGTTAGTACTGCGTTTAAAGTGCACCGTTCTCAGGAAGACGGGTGAATGGTACATGTAGGTTTCACAATGGATTCCAAATAGAATGTATGGATATTTCGATGTACAATCACTATTCATCAGTTTCAGCGAGAGAGATACTAATTACCGTATTCCGATTGGCTCCAATATGTTACCGTTCATTGGCGATGTGACAAATGAGTAGTTAAAATGAAATAATAGGCCAACTCAACACGATTGTAGGAGTTAATTACTTTATCAGTGTGTTGAAATAGGACCGTGGCTGAAAGCTGGTTAATGTCAAGTTTCACAATGAATTCGCAGGGTATTAAGCCGTCAATGAGGTAAAGCTGTCTGTAAAGTTTCATTGACACATATTCTTCATATATTCTGTGCATTATTTGTAGTATACTGCGCATATTCATTTTGTTCCGTTCACTCAACATGGTGGTAGGAGTAAGTTACGTTACCAGTGTGTTGAAATTGTGCCTATATGGGTAACTGTATTCTGCGGAACGGAACGGAACAAGAAAAAAAAGATAGCCGCGGCTCGCATGTCGCGCCCGCCGAGAGCTGGATAGTACATAACAAAAACGAAACAGCGAAACAATATGCTTTTCATTATCAATTTATTATGCATTCACATGGGATCAGTCGACATACACAATTATTAATAGGAAGAAAATACACACCTGTTTAACATTAATAATATTATTGTATTTTATTTAAATTATAATATTTATTTTGTTACCCCCATTTGGTGCCCCTGTCGTTGTTCCGTTCCGTTCCATTTCGTTTCATTCCGTTCCGTTCCGCAAAATACAGTTAGCCTTTAGCAAAGAGACGACAAACGCTGGCTGGAGGGACCACAAAGGCTAAATGGATTTAGAAAATAGACAACAAAGCCTGACTAGAGTTACCACAAAGGCTGCATAAACTTACAAAAAAAATCAACGACAAAGGCTTGCTGGAGTTACCACAAAGCCTAAATGAACTTAGAAAATAGACGACAAATGCTGGCTGGAGTTACCACAAAGACTACAAGGACTTAGAAATAAGACGACAAAGGCTGGCTGGGGTTACCACAAAGACTAAAAGGACTTAGAAATTAGACGACAAATACTGGCTGGAGGTACCACGAAGGCTACATGAACAAGAGGGCCATGATGGCCCTAATTCGCTCACCTGACTCCATGAACACCAGAGGAGAATGTGATATTGAGTTCATAAGTGTTTTAACAAAATTGTGCTATTTTTAGATGGCGGTCATCTTGGATTAAGCGATGACTCTCATTTTACTAAATCTGAAAATGCTTCACCCAGGGATCTTAACTTACTATGAAGTTTGGCCAGCATCGGCCATGTGGTTCCTGAGAAAAAGACGTTAAAAATCTCGAATAAATGGACCTTTTGGAGGCCATCATGGATGACATGAGCATATTTGGTCAAAAATAAAATTTGACCCCACGGGCCACGCCCATTTTTGACCCCGGGGTCACCATTTTAACAACTTTGAAAGAGCATTGTACATCGATCATTCCAACCAAATAGACAAGGAAGGCTGGCTGGAGTTACCACAAAGACTACATAAATTTAGAAAATAGACAACAAAGGCTGACTGGAGGGACAACAAAGGCTTTAAAAAATAGACGACACAGGCTGGTTGGAGTTACCACAAAGGCTACATGAACTTCGAAAATAGACGACAAAGGCTGACTGGAAGAACCACAAAGAATACATGGACTTAGAAAATAGACGAACACGGCTGGTTGGAGGTAACACAAAGGCTACATGAACTTAGAACATGGACGACAAAGGCTGGCTGAATTTACCACAACGGCTACATAACTTAGAAAATGGACGACAAAGGCTGACTGGAAGAACCACAAATGTGCTACATGGTCTTAGCAAATAGACGACAAAGGATGGCTGGGGGTACCACAAAGGCTACATGGATTTAGATGATGGATGCTGGAGTTACCACAAAGGCTACACGGACTTAGGAAATAGATGACAAAGGCTAGCTGAAAGTGCCACAAAGGCTACATGAACTTATAAACTAGACGACAAAGGCTGACGCGAAGAACGACAAAGGATACGTGGACTTAGAAAATAGACGACAAAGGGTGACTGGAAGAACCACAAAGGATACATGGAATTAAAAATAGACGACAACATTAGGCTGGCTGGAGTTACCACCAAGGCTACATGAACTTAGAAAATCGACAACAAAGAATGGCTGCAGTTACCACTCTGTATAGTTAGTATACATGTCTCTGGACTTGCGGACGATATGCCTTGAGGAGGATTTGACATGTATGCATTACACCCGATACATAGGTGTATCACAAACCGTCACGCGGTGTCACTAAATGGCGTAATAGTAGAATGTTTGGATAATGGGAATAATGGGGAGAATGGGGCGTAATGGTGGATACTGGTGGGATAATGGTGGATAATGGGGGATAATAGTGGATAATAGTGGATAATTGGGGATAATGGGGGATAATGGGGGATAATGGTGGATAAGAGTGGCGTGATAGTGGATTATGATACTATCTTATGGATAATAGTGATACTTGTATACCATGATTGATGCTGGTGGCGTTGTTGAATTTTATCTCAATGGTAAAAATCTTGATGTAGTTGACGATTTTAGTTATTTAGGTATAAAATTTAATTTTTATGTGTAAATTTGCAAAGACTAAAAAACATTTGGTAGATCAGGCACGAAAAGCAATGTTTAATGTAATTAAGAAATGTAGGAAATTATGTTTGCCAGCTGATTTGCAGCTTCATCTTTTTGACACAACGATTGCCTCAATTTTATTGTATGGATCCGAGGTATGGGGTGTGAGTCACTAGATGTAATAAATCAAACAGACGACGTTTACTGATATGGTATACGGTGAAGTTGGGGCAGTTCCTATTACTTTAAAAGTTAAAAGCAGAGTTCTAAATTTCTGGAGCAGACTTATCACTGGCAAACAAGACAAAATATGTTGTATTATGTATAAATTATTAAACTCAATGCATATAAAAAATGTTTACCATTCACCGTGGATAAAGTTTGTACATGATACATTGGATTGTCTCGGTATGTCTGACCATTGGTTATTACAAAAAGTTGATCATCCTCTGGTTTTTAAGCACACGGTTAAAACTGTTTTGAATGACCAATATATGCAGCAATGGAATAATAAAAATTGTAATACAGCTAAATGTTTAAATTACAGAATATACAAGTCAACATTTCAGTTTGAAAGATACTTGAAGATTCTCCCTCCATCATCAGTTTCTGTCATGAGTAAATTTAGATGCTTAAGTCATAAAATGCCTATTGAACAAGGTAGATTTTTCGGAATACATAGAGATAATAGATTATGTAATATCTGTAATAGACAGGAATTAGGTGATGAATTCCACTATCTTTTTAATTGTGTCTATTTTTCCCAAGAAAGAAAAAAGTATATTCACAAAGATTTTTATACATCGCCTAACACCTTCATATTTAATATAATTATGAATTCTTCGGATAAACAAACGCTAGTAAAGTTAGTATTTTTTATGAAAGTTATCATATCAAAATGTAAATGATGCCTATCCTGAAAGAAGAAGTCTTAGAGGTTAGTGGTGAACACTAGTCTACATTAAATTATCATGTCATGGTAGGGATCTTCACTGCTCACTTCATACGAGAACAGGGTTCATTAATTATCATGCTAATAGTCTTAAGGTTACATCATCTTCCTTGACTTCATGTATGTAGAATCACATTGTGTGTGTGTCTTTAATCATGCCATGTTTGTTTGTTTAATATGTTATATTTTCTTCTTAACTCAGATGCCCATATGGGCCATGAGTAATAAAACTTGAAACTTGAACTTTCTGTTTGCATATTTAATGTTGAATAACAGTATTTATTTTATGTTATAATGTTATTTTTAATACTGGGAGCCAACATAATTATATTATCTTCCACATATGGATATAGCTGTCGCAACATATAAACTGGCGATTGGAAAGAATAGCCGCCTGAGTGTTGAAACTGGCTTTAATTAATAATAACAAAGTATCACACTAATTAATGACTTTGACACCCCGAATCGAGTTTGCTTAATGTAGCGTCAGTCAATTATGCATCGTCTTTACTGAACATAATATAATCCAATCAAATTGATAACTCAATTGATAACTTAGTTATGAATTAGGTATATAATGGCCATGTTATTCTTTATTTTTATATGCATACAGTAAATCTCGTATATACTGCATTGTATATATTCTCAGAATTAAGATTTGATTGTGTTTAAACATATAAATTATTGTTACATTTCGTACGTGTACGGACTTGTGTTACATTAAAAAAGTGTTAAATTAATATCAAACAGGATAATGGCAAAGGGTCGCTCTAGGAAAGCGCGGTTTCCATGCGGGGGATGTAGGAGAAACTGCCAAACAGATTGTCTTCTTTGCGAGGTAAGCAGCATTAACTATGCAGTTACACACATATATATTTATATGATCAGTAAACCCTGCAATAATGTTTATGTATGAGAAACAGTTGATTTAAGGCAAACAATAAAACTTAATAGTACAGGCACGTATCATATGGATAATGTGTTGATTTTCACATGTTCCACCCATTTCAGGACTAAGTCGACAAAAAAAGTCACAGTACATGCGGAAAAATATAATTCCGCATCCCATATATTCCGGAAATTTTTATCAACTTTAAATAATGTTCCTGAAAAGTCGCAGATGTCCAAAGGTACACAATCACTTTGCGTCACACATATATAATTATATATCATCAGAAAACCCTGCAATACTTTCAAGGTATGAGAAACATTTGCTTTAAGGCAATAAATACAACTTACTACATAGGCATATCTGATGGATACTGTGTTGATTTTCCCATGTTCCATCCATTTCAGGGTGTGTACATATCAATCAGCCGCTAAGAGTAAAAAATGTCGTAATACATGTATAGTGTTTAATGATGTTCATTTCATTCATAATTATCATTACCGCAATTTATCTCTGATTGCAAATACGTTTTCTTATTGAAAACACACCCCGGACATGTATGTAGTAGAGTGCTCATTATGCTAAAATCCAGCATGACCTCTCATTTGTTTTACCTTCGAGGTTGAATTTTGTATATGCATACGTAATACAATGTTTAATAATGTTATTTTAATTGTGAATAGTGTCTCCCATACGTAAAGGCGAACAGTATGTGTAGATAAAAATAAAAAAGTACGTGTTGATGTGCATACTGATCTTACGCTATCTTGGTCGCCAAATAAAAATGAATATTTTAATTAATAAGCAGGAACACGAATTAAAAATGTTTGTTTGGAGGAAGTCGAACTCATACGCGTACGTGTAGGGGCGAAGGATGATCACATGTTGACATTACCTGCACGGACCCATTGCACCACCGTGTCAAATACACTCATAACTAGGTAATGGTCATTTACTACAAAATGTTATGAAACATATCAATTTTGGCTTGAAACCAGCACATGTGATCAAAGCTGATTCATAGCCGTATACGTTCGCCACTTTCCCGATTCGTTCCCGGACTGTTTGTTAACAATTTCAAGCTATAAAATGCCATTCACTTTTGACCGCAAACAACGCACTGGATGACACAGAAGTTGGAAACACGTTCTGTTGGACACTTTTGTGATATCCACGTGTATCATAAGTTTCATCTAACTACCATCATTGCTCACAGCAACACTTAGGCTGTATGGATTCAGCAGCAGACACATTTTATAAATAGCCAGTTGTAAATCGTCATTCGTACGTTATGACTTGGACACGAATTGTCTGGGTACGTTCAACCATGGTGCCCGGCCTCATGGACAGGCACGTATGCTTTAGTTGAATATTTTCACCAATTATTTCATTTAGGACTCACTAGCGCAGTGGTGTACGACGTTGTGTCCCAAGTTAAACATATGCGATGACATGTCGTCGTAGTTCGAATTAGAAGGAGAGCGTATACTTTTTTTTTTACTTATATTTTGCTGATATATTTGGCGACATTTTCAGAGTTAAAATGCGACACGATTTGCTCTGAATAGCCTCGCCAAATTCTATATCATAGACCAATGTCCTCATGGCACCTCGCATGTCGTAAAACCTGATTAACCTGGACATGAATATCTTGATCGTATGTTCTTCTGTATTAGTAATTAGTATCACTGTACTTGATCTCTGATTGTAAATAATTATCTTTTTATTGCACTCTGTGCACTAATAACCGGCGTTTTCTTGTCAAAAGGTGTCAACAACACGGTGACTGTGCGGGAATTGCAGTTTAATTGTTACTTTAAAGTGAACATTTTATCCAAAACAAGAGAAAGTGAGCAGGGGCTCACGTATACCCCCGGCCAGACAAATAACAAGTTCTAAGTAATTTCTGACCTTGACTTTGGACATGACAGCCGCATGTGTGTGGTATGGAATGAAAATGTGGAAGATAATAAAGAAGTATATGTGGTTTGAAGTCAATCCGTCTTCCCGTTGCAGAGATAATGGGTACTCGAAAACGTTAACGCAAAATCTTACGGATGCACATTTCTAAGTAATTTGACCTTAACCCTGGACACGAAGGCTGCATGAGTGTGGTATGGAATGAAAATATGGATGATGATAAGGAAGTATATGAAGTTTGAAGTCAATCCGACATTGTTACAGAGATAATGGGTACCCAAACTTTTAACGCAAAAGGACGGACAGACGGACGGACACAATTACGAAAACTATATACCCCTCGACCTACTTCGTATGCCTGGGGTATAATAATAAAGACGAAAACAATACATTAGTAGATTTGCACAAAATGAATGCTGTTTTTCGTGGGTGGTTTTAAAGTAATGTAATACTGTTATTTATAACAAAAAAAAGATGTATATAAAAATGAGAGCGCAAATTGACCAAAATGAGATCAAATTGACTTGAGAGCGAATCAACAGGAGAACGAATTGACCAGATACCATTGTATGTAGTCCTCTTACCCAGGTATATAGAAAACTGTTGACAATTTGCCTTTACATACACGTTGGGCTATATTGTCAGGCTAAACAGTGTGTATACCAGCTACGCCACTTTGTCACATTTACATGTTTATGTTCAATGAATATATGGAATAAATATACGTTCACTATAGTCAGTGGATCAGCTAGATCAGCCTGTGCATCTGCAGTCTGAACAGGATCTGCACTGGTCACCATTCTATCAATGGAACACCTGGCATGCTTCAAACAAGCTATATATATATCAGCATCATGGTACATGGGTGTGTTATTTGTTCAGAAACTACACTAATCAGAAATCCCATAAGCCCCATTTCTCCAGTCACAAACCCCACATAGACGCAACTACAATACTCTCTGTTCCACGTTTTTCTGCAGACAAACTTTTGGTTATTAAACTCATTCAATCTAAAAAATATTTAAATGTAAGTATTTTTTCATCAATAACAAAAAAGTCACCCTCCCCAAAAAACAATATTTGGATGAAATTCCATCAACTATTGATTTTATTGCGAAAAACGATTTTACTATCGTCGCTAAACGCATAATTAAACAAGTATTTCGAGAACACGCTCCCAATCAGCCGTTTCAGAAATCCTACGGTAGTAAGTGGTATCAAGACGAACAGATCTACCGAACGCCAGGATAGCCAAAACACGTTTGTTTTCTTTTTAAAACCAAATGGAGAGAATATTTAAACAAGGGAAATTATGGTCGTTTCGTCTAACAGCCAGTTCGTATAACTGGATTTATATAGTAAGGTGCCAAGTCGTTTCGCAAAAGTGGATATACTATATATAAAACAATTGTCATACATGTACTTGTTTGGCACAATGTGTTCGGTGCATGTGTAGTGGTTTGGTCAGCAATAAGTATTATTTCTTAAGCATAGTATTCGTTTTAAGCATATAATATACTAGTATGTATGTTAAATCAGGATTTATGGTTGATATTTTGCTAGTTGTTAAGAATATTCCGAACGGAGATATAGCACAAACATTGACAATTAGTGTTTGTCCATACAGTCTCTCGTAGTGTACGAAACAACTACAGGTAACACTGGATAATTGGTTTCTATATACATGTAACTCCACTTTGACGAAACGACTCGACACCTTACTATATAACTTCAGTTAGACGAACTTGCAATTAGACGAAACGACCATCATCCAGCAAGGGAAGTAACTGCCAACGTGTTGACGGATAGCGTCTATTTCGTCGATCGAATTCCTTGTGGGACCGTGTGATGGCGTTCGGGTCAAAACGTACACCGAGTCAAAACGTATCTAAAATCAAAGGTGTAAACATACCCAACATCTAGTCAAAACATACACATTGTCGGGTTAAAATGGCGCCGTTTTGGAATGGAGTCATTTTGGTCAGAACACTTGGGACCTTTTGATCAACACTGGGGCCGTTTTGGACTGGGGTCGTTTTGGCCTGGTTCATGTGATATTTGCCTGTACTGGTTCCTGTGATATTTGCCTGTAAAGATTTAGCTGGAGTTACCTGGATCCGCAGCTGGTTCCCCTTTGGTGGCCTGCCGCCGCGGTAATGGGGTAAGCGGTATGGTATCCATTTATGTGTTTGTTGATACGGTGTTTAAACATATTGATGCCAGTGGCACTAACAACAGCAAGTGGCAGGTTCTTCCAGGTAATAACTGATCTTTGGGGGAAGTATGATTTGCGTAATTAACCTGCTGTAGTTCAAGTAGAGTTTATGCAAATGCCCGCATAACGAGCCCGCCGAGGCATTTGAAGGTCTCAGAGTGTATTTATTTGAAGCATGACTTAAGGGTTGTGGAGATATAAGGTATGTAAAAGCTTTAACGCAAACTTTAGTCATTTGATCTCGATCTTGGGCATGTGGGCCACATAGGAGGGCTATAGAATGAAAATATGGATGATAATAAAACAATATTTGAAGTTTGAAGTAAATCGGAGTAAGTGTTGTGGAGACCTTGGGCATTTGGACCACATGGGCAGGCTATAGAATGAAAATATGGATAATGAATAAGAAGTATTGGATGTTGGAAGTAAATCGAAGTAAGTGTTGCGGAGATATAAGGTATGTACAAACTTTAACACACATTTCAAAGTAATTTGACCTTGACCTTGGGCGTATGGACCACATGGGCAGCATATGGAATGAAAATATGGATGATGAAAAGGAAGTGTTGGAAGTTGGAAGTGAATTGGAGTAACAATTGTGGAGATATAAGGTATGTAAAAACTTTTAACGCAAATTTTGACAGAAACTTCTAAGTCATTTGACATTGACCTTGTGGTACAGGGGCCGCATGAGTGGGACACAGAATGAATATATGGATGATGACCAATAAGCAAACACAGTTTCAAGCAAATCCGACTTACGGTTACAGAGATAGTAGGTATCTGAAAACTTTAACGCAAATTTTTACAAAACAATTTAACGCAAACTTCTAAGTCAGTTTACATTGACCTTGGGCACAAGGGCCACATGAGTGGGAAACAGCATGACTATATGGATGATGAATAATAAGTATATGAAGTTTCAAGTCAATGTGACTTAGTACTGCAGAGATGTAAGGCCTATACAAAATTTAACGCAAATTTCGGACGCACGGACGGACGTACGGACGTCATTGTGATCACTATGTCTCGCTTTCCGCAATCGGGCTAGACAAAAACAAAGCATCTCCAGTGTTATTATTTTCTCAATCCTCGGTAGACTAACATGCCATGTCCCTGTATCATGTTTAACTGCTATTTTTCATTATCTGATTATTATCATTTATTAATTACTTTGCTGTACTTTGGTGTCGATAGTAAAGCTATAGTGCTATGTCTAAATCCTCGGTGGTCATTGAGCACGACTGTCACTTCGAAAGTTATACACATTTTGCATAGTTTTTGGTATTAATTGTGTTAAGTCCTGTAACAGGTGTGGTCTTTGTGTGAGTGAGTGAGTGAGTGAGTGTCAGCTTAGAGATAGGTGTTAATTTGAGAGAGAGAGAGAGAGAGAGAGAGAGAGAGAGAGAGAGAGAGAGAGAAGAGAGAGAGAGAGAGAGAGGAGAGGGAGGGAGGGAGAGAGCGAGGGAGAGAGAGGAGAGAGAGAGAGAGAGGGAGGAGTGGGAGGGAAGGGAAGGGAGGGAGGTAATGGGAGGGGAGGGAGGGAAGGAATGGGTTTCTATCTAAATTGGTTGTTTAGAGAGGGGGTGGGTTCTATCTAATGATGTTGAGAGTGGGGGTGGGGTTTTATCTAATAATGTCGAGAGAGAGGGAGTTCTATCTAATAATGTTGAAAGAGAGAGAGAGGGGAATGGGTTTCTAATCTAATTATGTTGAGATAGGGGGGGGGGTTCTATCTAATAATGTTGAAAGAGAGAGAGAGAGAGAGAGAGAGAGTGAGAGAGAGTGAGAGAGAGAGAGAGAGAGAGAGAGAGAGAGAGAGTGAGTGAGAGAGAAGAGAGAGAGAGAGAGAGAGAGTGATGGTCTATCCAAGATGATGTTGAGAGGTGGGGGGGTCTATCTTATAATGTTGAGAGAGAGGGGGGGGGGGTTCTATCTAATAATGTTGAAAGAGAGAGGGAGATGAGAGAGGGGGTTAGAGAGACAGAGGTATGGGGGCGGGAGAGAGATAGTGTGATTTATATCTACATGTAATTATGTTGAGAAAGAGAGGTATATATAGAGAGAGAGAGAGAGAGGGTCAGACAGACATGGGATGATGGGAGATGAGAAAGATGTGTCAAAATATAATCAATCAGCAGAATGGGAGACAGCGTGACCCCTCCTCTCACTTTGAATTAATTTATTGAACTATATTTAATAACCAGATGGCCGCGGCCCGCATGTCGCGCCGGCCCAGGCATTTGATGGTATTTTAAAAAACTTTAACGCAGATTTTGGACGCACGCATGGACGGACGCACGGACACACCGGACGTCATTGTGATCACTATGTCTCTCTTTCTGCAAGCGGGCTCGACAAAAACAATAGCCCAGACACCAGGACTGTTTTTGCCTTCCGTTACAACCGATGTATTCGGCCCATTCGCAGTTACACAGTAGGTTTGTCGGCTGCTACATCAGCGGATAATTCCGAAGATGGTGCGGTAAAATTCGTTCCTACTTTTTTATTATTATTATTAAATACCCCCACCCCCCCTCCACAATTTTTTTTTATTTATTTGAAAACCTATGGTCTCACGGGACAGTGGGCAGCTAGCTTTAAAAAGGGCGTGGACGATTTTCTACATACTTCACTACCGACCCTGTAAATTACACCAGTGTGTCTAGAAAAATAGGTTTATGAATATTTCTTGACTTTGGGAGGCTTGACTAGGTGTATTTTTTAGAGGATTTCATAATTCTACGAAACTGAATGTTAGCTCCGGTTGATTTTGACATCTTGGAAAATGCCGTCCTCAGAAAAGCAGTCAATTTTGGCTATTTTCAACCGTCCCGTGATGCCTTAAGGGAAAAGTCTGATTTTTCAAGATGTCTTAAGGTCTCACGGAACAGTGGGAAGCTAGCTTTAACAAGAGTTGTCAGAAGACAACGAAGCGCGCCCGGTGGCAGCAAAGGAACCGAGGGCACATTTGAAAACACAACATCCTGGATAAGGGAAACAAAATTTATGAGGCATTTACCAGAGCGTGTTAAGGTTTCGAACGTACAAAGTATTTGACCTTGACCCTGGGCTTAGCAGAGGTAGAGGACCCTTGGAGTAATGCGTGTGTGAAATATGAAGCAAATCCAAGCAAGGAAACAGAAAATATAGGCCATTTACCCAGCACCTGAGCGTTAAGGTTTCGAGACGCACAACGTATGTAACCTTGACCCTGGGCTTAGAAGGGGCGGCACGAAAGTGGATTTGTCACAGCGCAGTAGAGGACCCTTGGAGCAATGCCTGTGTGAAATATGAAGCAAATCCAAGCAAAGGAACAGAAAATATAGGCCATTTACCCGAGCGTTAAGGTTTCGAGATGCACACAGTATGTGACCTTGACCCTGGGCTTAGAAGGGGTGGTACGGACGTGCATTTGCCACAGCGCAGTAGAGAACCCTTGGAGCAATGCGTGTGTGAAATATGAAGCAAATCCAAGCAATGAAACAGAAAATATAGGCCATTTACCCAGCACCTGAGCGTTAAGGTTTCGCGATGTACAAAGTATGTGACCTTGACCCTGGGCTTAGAAGGGACGACACGGACGTGGATTTGCCACAGCGCAGTAGAGGACACTTGGAGCAATGCGTGTGTGAAATATGAAGCAAATTCAAGCAAGGAAATAGAAAATATAGGCCATTTACCCAGCACCTGAGCGTTAAGGTTTCGCGATGCACAAAGTATGTGACCTTGACCCTGGGCTTAGAAGGGGCGGCACGGACGTGGATTTGCCACAGCGCAGTAGAGGATCATTGGAGCAATACGTGTGTGAAATATGAAGCAAATCCAAGCAAGGAAACAGAAAATATAGGCCATTATAATTTTTGAAGACAGACGGACAGACAGACTGTTGGTACGGACAGACGGACGGACGGACAGACGAACGCCTACGACGCCGAGGGTATGCCATAAGCACTTCTTCCTTCGGAAGGCGGCGCGCTAAAAAGGAGGTGGACGATTTTCTATATACTTCACTACCGACCCTGTAAGTTACACCAGTGTGTCTAGAAAAATAGGTTTATGAATATTTCTTAAGTTTGGGAGGCTTGACTAGGTGTATTTTTTAGAGGATTTCATAATTCTATGAAACTGAATGTTAGCTCCAGTTGATTTTGACATCCTGGAAAATGGCGCATGCCATGCTGTCTCGCCGGTATGGTTTCGCGTCAGAATTTAAGGTATTTTTCGGGCATTTGTAGCGAAAATTTGAGGTGGTTATGACCCCGCTTTATAATCATTTTCAGAAAATGGTGTGGTGTTACAAGTGATAGAACAAGACATAACAAAGTATCTGTGCCTCATATTTTCATGAAAACAATTCCGACAAATTCAGTCATGTTGAAATTGCTGGCCAAAAATAGGTGGGTGGGATAACTTTGTAAACAATTAATTGAACACATCTAATGCGGTTACTGCATTTTTATTGTGGCGCGCTATTTGTACTTCATTTGCGAGTATTTTTCAATAATTGTCGCAAGAGCCTCCTTAGCTGATTGTGAGAGGCGGTGATTTTTATAAGTCACCAGCCGCCCTCAGAAAATCAGTCAATTTTGGCTATTTTCAAAAGTCCTGTGATGCCTATGTCGGCTAATTGAATATATACCGGTACTGTTTATAATAATAATTGTAGGGTCATATTCCAGGATTCTGTGACCATTTTGTTCCTACCTTTTTTTTATCACTGATTTGACTACCCGAACCATTTTGGAAAAAAAAGAGCTCCTATGCCCCTCCCAAAAATGGAGGCATAATCCGCTAGAGCGCAAAATCCAAGATGGCCGCCGTCCGCCATCTTGAAAATCGTGAGATGCAATATCTCGTGAGTCAGATGAGCTACAAGTACGAATGAGGTGTCTTTTTTCACTAATTATATCATGGTAAGCCCAATGGAATAATTGCTTTTCAGTTTGGATGTCATCTGATCCCAAAATCCAAGATGGCCGCCAACTGCCATCTTGAAAATTATAAGATGCAATATCTCAGTAGTCATATAAGCTAAAAATAGTAAGTAGACGTCTTTTATGACTGATTTCGGCCTGATAAACACACTGGAATTGTTTATTGTTTAGTTTGGATGTCATCCTGACTTCTTAATCCAAGATGGCCGCCATCCGCAATTTCGAATAATTAAGTCTCGCAAAGAAAAGCAAATGGCGTGAATTAGAAAACTTATGTGGTTGCGCAGTATATGCAATTCAGCTGATGAATGCCATTCAACTGCACCACTTTGTTCCGTAAAACTCCATTTAGTTTAGACATTATTTCGAAAACTTAAATTAGTTAAGCAAATGGCGTAAATATGAAAGCAAATGGCGAAACGCAATAACATTGCGATGTTGATGGGTTTAATTGAGAAATTGATGTTATGAAATAGTCATGTACATGAAACACAAACCATCTAGCTCCGTAAAAAATGACAACTGATAAGGAAACACTATCCAGGTTTACAAGCCAGCTGTCGCTATTGTAGATAATGATGACTTCAAAATCGACACACTGACCGGTGCAGGGCAGCCACATCGCACGAATGTAATGTTTGTCCAGCAGGAATCAGTAAGTGCAGCTGATTCTTCTGAGACTGACAGTGATCGACCAGTTCCTAGTACTAAACTAGCGTCATCTCTCTCTGCCTCTCTCAAAGAACTCGGAAGAGAAATGCAGAAGATCCACCCGTACAAGACAGTAAAACGTGGAGAGCCACCAATCAGGAAGACGCCAGAAGAGCAGAACGTTCCTCCTGATACATCCGCACGAGGAAACGTGGCCTAATACATGCATTAGCTAGGACCCAAGATGACCGATCAAGACCCCTTCCCGAAGAACAGACTGTGCCTGGGTATTCCGGGTTTCATGCTAACATGTCCAAACCAGAAGAGATGAGTCGAGCAATATACCACATGACATATCCCGACCCACCCAGTAAGACAATTCTATACGACGTGATGTGTAAACTCGCTAAATCAGTAGATGACAAAAATATGCCCTTCGCAATCATTGTAGGTGACCATCCCGTATATGTGCTTATGCTAGAGTTGAAAAGTGAGAATGCCGACATGTTTAGCAGAATTTTGCCATTCATGGGACCCTTCCACATACATATGTCGTTTATCTATGCCATCTACAAGAGGTTCAAGGGTTCCGGTATCTCAGATGTGTTAGTGGCAGCTGGTGTGATCGCGGACGGGTCTGTAGATCAAGCACTTCGTGGTAAACAATTCAAACGAGGTGTTCGCTGTCTACGGCTCTTCTACGAGACGCTGATTCATCATGCTCTACATAAGCGGTTGGATGGCGCCCCTCTATCCGACGAAGTCACTGCCTCGCTTACCAGACTCAGACAGCAGACCGATGTACAGGATGAGGAACTTGCGGAAGCATATACCGCACTAGATGACAATGTAGAGCTGAAACTACTGAGTGACACCATGTTCCAGGATTGTGAGGAAGCCCCTGAAGCAGAATACTGGATGTCGTTCATGGAGATGGTGGGGGTTCTGAAACGGAATATCCATGCTATAAGAACAAGGAACTGGTCCGAGTTCAAGTCTTCACTTAAGCGTATGCTTCCTTGGATGCAAGTATATGACAATGACAGATATGGTCGTTATTTTCCTGATTTCACCACAGTGCTTGACACACTACCCGCCGACCAAGCGTCATTCATGGAGAGTGGTCTCTTTGCGCAGTCGATGACAGGCAAGCCATATTACTGTGTCGCCCTCGACATCTGGATAGAGTCAAAAATGAATAAGGGCTCCAAGCTAAAGTCTGGTTGGCTGGCCATTCTCAACAATGAAAAGCAACTCCTGTCGAACACTCGCAATTTAAATAATATCAATCGGGTGAGGGCAAGCGTTCATCGACATGCTGATCGCAAGAAACACGCTAAAGGGAAGCATGCTGATACCTCATCGAGCAAAACGAAGAAGGACGAGAAAGCTGTTCAGGATATGTGCGCTTGTCTCACTGAGTTCAAGTATGACCCATTTGATCATGAAAATCAGACTCTTCGATCTCTACAGTCAGGAATCTCGGCTACCGAAGAGCTCGCGACTGACTTGAAGTCTGCAAAGGAGGATGACACACGCAAGGTGAACGAGTTCTTGAAAGAGAGAATGTATTCCAAAACAAAGTCTCTCAATGACCGAGTCCCTCGTAGCAAGCGTCAGAACTTTTCAACTCAAGAACTGAAGAAAGCAAATGGCGGAAGCCTGACTGGAAAGACTGAGGAAATGGAGTCGAAAGCCATCTGAGATGTTCTCGGACTTGTCGAAAGCAGCGGTGCCCTCAAACTAGAAGACGTACTTCAGCATCGTGTTACAGGAGAATGCCTTTCTATCTTCAACGCAAATGGAACCATGCGGAAGGTCCAAAACACACAAGCTCCAGGAGAAGCTTAATATGACTCCAATTCCAGAACCTGATGTGTAGTCGTCTATTGTCGACATGGGACTCATCTGGCACCTGGCAGCTCCAACCACTGAAGACAGAGAGAAGGGTGACGGTACCAAGTACACCTGGGGGGGGGGGATTATGCAGAAAAGGTAGTGCGCTCAGTTCTGACTAGACACAGGCATGCAGAGCAGATCATTTGCATCAACGATCCATATGATCAGAAATTCACCATCAAAGACAGTGAACGGATGCTGCGCCAGAAAGGCACACAAATCAGCGATGTCTACATGAAGTCAGAAGATAAATTCACTCCGATTAAAGACTTCCATGCTCTCCTGGGTAATCCCGGCAACAAGATACGCCTGCAAGCATTTCTGTAAACAACATTCGAGAACACTGCATCTGCAACAGGTATTGAGCTCATCTACTTTGTAGTAGGTAGCTGTGCAAAAAATCTCACTACAGGCAAGCTTGTACCAGAATTCACATGCTACCAGGCCGAGGCTGACACAGCTATGTTCACCGTGTACAGTTTGCTTCGGTCAGACGGCTACACAGATGCTGTCGTTCTTGACACTGAGGACACAGACAACTATGTACAAGTTGCGTATGTCGCGCAGCAGACATCTGGGACCTTGTGCGTGAAACGAAAACGCCAATTGATCACTGCCCGATGCCTGTGCGATGAGGAAATGGCCGCATACATCATACCGCTACATGTGCTCAATGGATGCGACCATAACTCTGGCTTCTATGGAGCAAGTAAGAAGCTTATCGCTGATCGTCTCCAAAATTCGAAGGAGGCGCGTGATGCATGTGACAAATCATTCTCATTGGGTATACTCCTCATCAGACCCATTTTAGGTCCCACAGTTGCGCCATTTGCATTAACACAATCATCTTTTGGTAATTTGAACAGTGTTTTCTTGTCAGTTGTGATTGTTTACGCAGCTAACACTTGTGTTTCATTTCTATGGTGCATATGCCTATTTCATAACATCATTTTTTTTCAAATAAACCCATCAAAACCGCAATGTTATGACTTTTCGCCATTTGCTTTCATATGTACTCAATTTGCTTAACCAATTGAAGTTTTCGGAATAATAGCTAAACTCAATGGAGTTTTACAAAATAAAGTGGTGCAGTTGAATGGTATTAATCAGCTGCATTGCATATACTGCGCAACCAGATAAGCTTTCTAATTCACACCATTGCTTTTCTTTGCGAGACTTAATTATTCGAGATTGCAGATGGTGGCCATCTTGGATTAAGAAGTCAGAATGATATCCAAACAAAACAATAAACAATTCCAGTGTGTTTATCAGGCCGAAATCAGTCATAAAAGACGTCTACTTACTATTTTTAGCTTATCTGACTACTGAGATATTGCATCTTATAATTTTCAAGATGGCAGATGGCGGCCATCTTGGATTTTTGGATCAGATGACATCCAAACTGAAAATATATTATTCCATTGGGCTTACCATGATATAATTAATGAAAAAAGAGACCTCATTCGTACTTGTAGCTCATATGACTCCCGAGATATTGCATCTCACGATTTTCAAGATGGCGGACGGCGGCCATTTTGGATTTTGCGCTCTAGCGGATTATGCCTCCATTTTTGGGAGGGGCATAGGAGCTCATTTTTTTCTAAAATGGTTCGGGTAGTCAAATCAGTGATAAAAAAAGGTAGGAACAAAATGGTCACAGAATCCTGGAATATGACCCTACTATAATAGAAACTTATTAGTGTCTGTGTATGCAAGTGCGGATAATTTCGAAGCTGTTTGTGTATTATCGTCCTTGGGGACACTTCAGCGTTGAGATAAAAGTGGTCGATTGCAGGCGACAACACAAACTATCTTCAAACTTCGTATGCTATATTCAGTAATCGTCGCCCGTATCAAGCGTTATAGTAATATCTGACAGTACCAGTTGTATTAGTATCCAGAACGACTTCCGATCAACTTGCAGAATGGTCAGGCACTTCATGTACAATGTGTATTAGGCTACTTCAGGTATATTAGGTTACTTCAGATATAAACAACATGTATTCAACCCCCTTTATTATGCTACATGGAGCAATGGTTGCGGTATAAAACATAATATATACAGAGAAGAGCTACTCGTGTAGATAAAGGTTTGAATCATCTCACATATGATAAATGCATTCGAGAACTTGGTTTACCAACATAATACTATCGCCTAGACGGGGCAGATGTGATACAACTCTTTAAGATTATGAACGACTTCGATACTGTGACGATTCCAAATACATGTATACGATTATCAGAAACAACCCATACACGGGGACACAGTCTGAAGATTGACAAGCAACAGTCGGCTACAAGACAGAATCAACAAACAGTATCAAATAGAGTAGTGAATTCAAGAAACTTCCAGAGGATGTGGTACATGCACAAACTGTAAATAGTTTTAAAAGTGGGCCGAATAGTGCCTGGAGAAACAAAGTCAATACATTTGAAATACAACTTATCAGCTTATTGACACAACTGAAAGCAGTATGCCATCTTCCCGCGCAACATAAATTCTAAGAAGTTTCCAACATGGCCATTATGAGCAGTATTGCTCACTATCGAAGGTAAATATTTAGTTGCTTCTGTATCAATCACCTCTCCACCGCTGCATCAAGGTTCTATACCTCTTAGTTGTATGGTACTGGGTCCTATGAATACATGCGTAGTACACGAGTGCCGATTGTGATGAAATAACTTGAACACTAGCATTATTAATTTTATACTAGAAATGGACGCTTGTCGACAAGCGCATGTGTATCCCCCTCCCCAGATACACAAGTAGTTTGAAAAAAGGGTGTTCGAGTTATGCTCCGGAGATAAAATCGGTGACGGAAAAAACAAAGGGAGATAACTAAAAAAATAGTGATGCAAGAGTTGTCATTCTTGCGTGACACACCTTTAGGGTCGTGGTCTATGCATGTGTGAAGTTTCATGAAAATATTCCAAAGGGTGTTCGAGTTATGCTCCGGACACGAAATCAGTGCACGAAACAACAAAGGGAGATAACTAAGAAATTAACGACGCAAGAGTTGTCATTCTTACGTGTGACACACCTTTGGGTCGTCTTCTATGCATGTGTGAAGTTTAATAAACTAGAACACGGATGTCCCACATATCGCTTTAATAATAAATAAGGCCAAATTGCAAGTCAAAATTTTCTTTTTCCTGAGCGTTAAAGTTTTTGAAGCACCAAGTATGTGACCTGGACCCTGGGCTTGGCGGGGGCAGGACGAACGTGGATTTGGCACAGGGCGGTAGAGGACCATTAGAGCAATGCATATATGAAATATGAAGCTGATCCGTGAAAGAAAACAGAAATTATAAGATATTTACCTGAGAATTAAAGTTTTTGAAGCACTAAGTATGTGATGTTAACCCTGGGCTTGGCAGGGGCAGGACGAACGTGGATTTGGCACAGGGCGGTAGAGGACCATTAGAGCAACGCGTATGTGAAATATGAAGTTGATCCGTGAATGGAAAGAAAAATTATAAGATATTTACCTGAGGGTTAAAGTTTTTGAAGCACCAAGTATGTGACCTTGACCCTGGGCTTGGCGGGGGCAGGACGAACGTGGATTTGGCACAGGGCGGTAGAGGACCATTAGAGCAATGCGTATATGAAATATGAAGATGATCCATGAAAGAAAACAGAAATTATAAGATATTTACCCGAGCGTTAAAGTTTTTGAAGCACTAAGTATATGCCCTTGACCCTGGGCTTGGCGGGGGCATGACGAACGTAGATTTGGCACAGGGTGGTAGAGGACCATTAGAGCAATGCGTATATGAAATATGAAGCTGATCCGTGAAAGAAAACAGAAATTATAAGATATTTACCTGAGCATTAAAGTTTTTGAAGCACCAAGTATGTGACATAGACACTGGGCTTGGCGGGGGCAGGACGAACGTGGATTTGGCACAGGGCGGTAGTGAACCATCAGAGCAATGTGTATATGAAATATGAAGCAGATCGGTCGAAGGATGAAGAAATTATGAGACATTTACCCGAGTGTTAAAGTTTTGTGACGGACGGACGGACGGACGGGAGGACGGGACGCACGTTCCTACGAATACCCAACAAGAGTACCCAGCACTATCCTAACCCTACCCAATAAGATCCCCGTACGCTTACAACAAGTACCCATTCGTGTGTGCGGACGGACGGACGGACGGACGGACAAGAGTAAAACTAAATGCCCCCTCCACTATCGTGGTGGGGCATAACAATATTCCAAAGGGTGTTCGAGTTATGCTCTGGATACAAAATCAGAGCATGAACCAACAAAGGGAGATAAGTAAACAAGAATTCCGCGGAATCAAATGCCTCGCCTTGTCCCGCCTTGACCTCGAGCCTGGGCCCGAAAGCAATTTTCACTGGCCCGAACATATTATACAATTATTGACTAGTGAGCCATAGAATATCAGATTATATTCCATGGCTCACTAGTCAATAATTGTTTTATTATATGATAATAGTCTGTATATAGCACTTACGACCTTATGCTACTAGACAAAAATTTAAAAAGAATTTGAAAAAACAAATGAAGAAAAAAAAATGGATTTTTAAAAAAAAAAATTAAAAATAATAATGCTTGCTACTGGAGCCCAGAATTTTTTTTTAATAGTCTTATATTTATCTACATATATCTGCACAGGTCCACATAATGCCACAATATTTTCAACACAGTTTACGGAAATGTAATATCCAATGTAGTAATTTACCTGTAGTCAAGACTGGTCAAGACTGGACATTTGCACATGCTAGCACATGCACAGGTGAATGGTTCTCCTAGATGGTTCTCTCTATTGTTCTCTCTACAGGTAAGGTGTACAGATCACACGAGAAAAGGTGTACAGAGCAGACGAGAAAACGGGTCTTCATGCATTATTGTCCAGTTTGTAGAGTGCGCAAAACAAAAAAGGGAGATAACTCAAAAATTAGCTACGCAAGAGTTGTCATTCTTGTGCGCGACACACCTCCGGGTCGTGGTCTATGCATGTGTGAAGTTTCATGAATATATTCCAAAGGGTGGTCGAGTTATGCTCCGGACAGGAAATCAGTGCGCGAAAACAAAAAAGGGAGATAACTAAAAAATTAGCTATGCAAGAGTTGTCATTCTTGTGCACGACACACCTCGGTTCGTGGTCTAATTGAATGTGTGAAGTTTCATAAAAATATTCCAAAGGGTGGTCGAGTTATGGTCAATCAGTGCGCGAAACAAAAAAGGTAGATAACTAAAAAATTAGCTATGCAAGAGTTGTCATTCTTGTGCGCGACACACCTTCGGGTCGTGGTCTATGCATGTGTGAAGTTTCATGAAAATATTCCAAAGGGTGTTCGAGTTATGCTCCGGACAAGAAGTGTCTGCGGCGGACGCGGCGCGCTGTCAAATCCATAGTATCCCCCGACGGAGTCCGGGGGATACAATTATGAAAAGGCAGGTGTGGCACACATACCAATGAATGAAGTGTTGAAGTATTGAAGCGATTAAGCAACTTATGTAGATGATATGGCCAGTTTGAGAAACTGTGACAAAGTGGTTAACCGAAAAGTGTGACGGACGGACGGACGGACGGTCGGACAGACGGACGGTCCAAAAACAATATGCCACCCGGCTCTTCGAGACCGGTGGCATAAAAAGTTCAGTCATATGTACAGGCGGTAAGTACACGACTACAATATTGTTATTGCAGTTCCGAAATCAGAACAGAATATGTACATTGAAAAACTAAATATCCAGCCATGAAATTAGAATAATATGAAATGGTTCAAGGTCCATACCACACCAAAGTCACTTAGCCCCCCTTCAACTAAAATTAATATGATTATTAGTATGTATGAGCATGTGCTGTTTGAGGCTGCCACTGTGTGCGAATGTCTGGTCACAAACACTACATGCATGGGGACGATCCCCCGTATGTATGAGTAAGTGCCGCTTGAGGTTGCCACTGCGTGCGAATGTCTCGTCACAAACACTACATGTATGTAGAAGATCCCCCGTATGTATGAGCATGTGCCGTTTGAGGTTGTCACTCGTTGTGAATGTCTTGTCACAAACACAACATGTATGGGGACGATCCCCCGTATGTATGAGCATATGCCGTTTGAGGTGGCTACTCGTTGTGAATGTCTTGTCACAAACACAACATGTATGGGGACGATCACCGGTGTGTATGAGTATATGGTTTTTGAGGTCGCCGCTGCGTTTGTATATCTTGTCACAAACACTACATGTATGGGGACGATCTCCCGTATGTATGAGCATGTGCTGTTTGAGGCTTCCACCCTGAGTGAATGTCTTGTCACAAACACTACATGTATGGGGACGATCCCCCGTATGTATGACCATGTGCTGTTTGAGGCTTCCACCCTGAGTGAATGTCTTGTCACAAACACTACATGTATGTGGACGATCCCCCGTATGTATGAGCATGTGCTGTTTGAGGTTTCCACCCTGAGTGAACGTCTTGTCACAAACACGACATGTATGGGGAGGATCCCCCGTATGTAGGAGCAGGTGCTGTTTGAGGCTTCCACCCAGAGTGAATGTCTTGTCACAAACACTACATGCATGGGGACGATCCGCCGTATGTATGAGCATGTGCCGTTTGAGGTGTCCACTCTGTGTGAATGTCTTGTCACAAACATTACATGTATGGGGACTATCCCCCGTATGTATGAGCATGTGCTGTTTGAGGCTTCCACCCCGAGCGAATGTCTTGTCACAAACATTACATGTATGGGGATTATCCCCCGTATGTATGAGCATGTGACGTTTGAGGCTTCCACCCTGAGTGAATGTCTTGTCACAAACACTACATGTATGGGGACTATCACCCGTATGCATGAGCATGTGCTGTTTGAGGCTTCCACCCCGAGTGAATGTCTTGTCACAAACACTACATGTATGGGGACTATCCCCCGTATGTAAGAGCATGTGCTGTTTGAGGTTTCCACCTTGAGTGAATGTCTTTTCACAAACACTACATGTATGGGGACGATCCCCCGTATGTATGAGCATGTGCTGTTTGAGGTGGCCGCTATGTGTGAATATCTTGTCGCACAAGACCTCGGTTTTTTTTAAATCTTACTATAAAAACTACAAGTATGTGGTCGCTCCCCGGTGTGAATGTGCATAATGTAGTTTGAGGCTGCTACCGTTCACGAAGGTGTTGTCACATGCCATGCATTTATGTAGTCGTTTCATACTTTAATCCATCCTCTACAAAGTCACTTCTGTATATTTTGATTATCAAAAGGCGGTTGCATCTTTGTTTATCTCCTGAAGTAAACAAATGTTGTCACGAGTACCATAATATAACCTGGGTATCACATCGGACCGTAGTGCTGCTGTTTGCATGGGACCTGAAAAAAGAAAGGAGTCGGATGTAATATGTGTTGGCATCGTGTGGTATGGAACAGTCTTTACATCAATGGTAACTTGTCTCCAAGACGTTTGGACAACTCCTACATTGACAAGTTCTCCCATTTTAAATTTATAAAATATAATGTATGTGAAAAATACTGCCCATTACCATATCGTGTGTGTGTGTGTGTGTGTGTGTGCGTGCGTGTGGGTCTATGGGAAATCAATTGCCTGCATGTTTCATAAACATAGAATCATCCAATACACACCCACTGACGGTATGACGGTGCTAAATATAGTACACAGAGCCAGTGGGGGGGGGGGGGGGGGGGGTCATGCAAAAATAGTCCGGTATAAAAAATAGTGAAGATGTTGCAGACAGGTTGCAGGTTATGGAAAGGTAGGTTCCACAGCATCCATACGAATAGTGAAAGTATGAGAGAATGGCAATATTTGGAGGATTTATTCTATATAAAGAACAAACGACTCGATATAAAGTTAAAATGATATCATATATTGATGTTTCGGCTAAATATAAAGACATAATGCTATCATATAATAAACTGTTGACTGAATATAAAGCGATAATGGTATCATATACTTGCACTTTTGACTCAATAATAAAGACAAAACGATATCATACTGTGCAACGCTATGGCTGTCTTATACGACGATACAGTATTTTATGCAGTACTAACCAATATATGAGCTCATTATGTATTTATATTGAGTCAATATAGCATATAGCCTATCATTATCTCTTAATATTGAGTCAAACGTTCAATATATCATACCAATATTTCTTTATATTGAGTAAAAAGTTCATTATATCATACCATAATTATGTCTCCATATTGAGTCAAAACTTCAATATATGATATGACTCGTCTTTATATTAAGTCAACGAAACGTCAATATATTATACCATTATGTCTTTGTATTTGGTCGAAACTTCAATATATATGATTCAATTCGTCTTTCACTTTATATTGAGTCGTTTGTTCTTTATATAGATAGGACAGACAGCGAAGATGCAGAAATGTGAAGCTGTCACCAAGACTAGAAACATTAATGAGAATTTGAAAATCTTTAGCATTATTTCTTCCTCTTATTGTAATAAACAGGTATACTAATTTAGTAGAGATGTGTAAAGCAGAAATTATATAGAATTGGATACCATACAAAAATGTAAAAAAATGGCTAAGTTAAAAAGGTGATATTTTTGTTAAAAAATACTTTTTCGGCATAAAAACACAAGGGTGCACATCTTCAATATGTGTAGAAGACGTGTGTATAGTTTCAGATCAATCGACTGAACGGTTTCAGAGGAGTTGCGTACACAAACTATGTACCCTATATAGAATTGTATACAAACAAAAAGAGGAACAAATTGCTAAGTTAAAAAGGTGATATTTTTGTAAAAAAAAATGTGTTCGGCATAAAAACACCAAGGTGCACATCTTCAATATGTGTAGAAGACTTGTATATAGTTTCAGTTCGATTGACTGAACGGTTTCAGAGGAGTTGTGTACACAAACTGTGTACCCTATATAGAATTTAATACAAAAATGTAGAAACAAGAATTCCGCGGAATCAAATGTCTCGCCTTGTCCCGCCGCCTTGACCTCGAGCCTGGGCCAGAAAGCAATTTTCACTGGCCCGAACATATTATACAATTATTGACTAGTGAGCCATAGCATATCAGATTATATTCTATGGCTCACTAGTCAATAATTGTTTTAGTATATGATAATAGTCGGTATATAGCACTTACGACCTTATGCTACTAGACAACAAGAAACGAGGCAAAGCCACGAAGGCCAGGTTTTTTCCAAGCATAGACACTTGGATAACATAATTATACCCACTTTTTGTAGACTAGATGGCCGTGGCCTGCATGTCGCGCCTTGGGGCGAGGCATGGACACTAAACAAATAGATATAGTAGATAGAAAAACTTTAACGAAAAAAAAACATTAACCGGACACACGGACGTACGGACGGACGGACATATGCCAAAATGCGGGTGCGACAATGATGATAAACACCCATGTGAAGTATCAAGGTAATGGATGAAGCAGTTGCAGAGATATAGTACAGGAAAAAACTTTTAACAAAAAAATTCAAAGCAATTTGACCTTGACATTGGGCACAGGGGCCGCACGGTTGGGGGTTAGAATGAAAATATGGATGATGATAAACACCCATGTGAAGTTTCAAGGTAATGGGCGAAGCAGTTGCAGAGATATAGTATAACGAAAAACTTTTAACCAAAAAACTTTAACCAGACGTACGTTAAAAAGTTAACGTTGAAAAAGTCAATTATGTAGAACTAGTAGGTGAAGGTAAAAAAAATGGTCACATGTTGGATAGTTGTATGTGGTAGGCACCCCATGGTTATGAAGCTGTTAAAGTTTGGTGGTCCTAGGTGGTACAGTACCAAAGAAATGGACTTAAACACGAAAACTTAACATTGTAAACGCGAAAACTTAACATTGAAAATGGCTAAGTCGACTGCGCGGAAAAAATGGGTCAAGTTAAAAAAAAAGTAACATGTTGGACAGTGATATGTGGTGGGCACCCCTTGATTATGAAGCTGTGAAAGTCTGGTGGTCCTAGGTGGTATAGTAACAAAGAAATGGACTCAAACACGAAAACTTAACATTGATTGTGGACGCCGCCCGCCCGCCGGCCCGGCTTTCGCCAATCCAATAGCCTGGATTTTTTTTAAAAAAAACCTGGCTAAAAATGGAAAAAGAATTTGAAAAAAAAAACAAGAAACGAGGCCACTTTTTGTGACTAGATGGCCGTGGCATGCATGTCGCGCCTTGGGGCGAGGCATGGACACTAAAAAAAGAGATATAGTAGATGGAAAAACTTTAATCGGACACACGGACGGACGGACGTATGCGAAAATGCCGACTATATCGCGCTTTCCGCAAGCGGGCGCGACAATGATGATAAACACCCATGTGAAGTATCAAGGTAATGGATGAAGCAGTTGCAGAGATATAGTACACAAAAAAATCAAAGTAATTTGACATTGGACACAGGGGCCGCACGGTTGGGGGGTAGAATGAAAATATGGATGATGATAAACACCCATGTAAAGTTTCAAGGTAATGGGCGAAGCAGTTGCAGAGATATAGTATAACGAAAAACTTTAACCAAAAAGTTTAACCAGACGTACGTTAAAAAGTTAACGTTGAAAATGGCTAAGTCAATTACGTAGAAATAATAGGTGAAGGTAAAAAAAAATGGTCACATGTTGGATAGTTATATGTGGTGGGCACCCCTTGGTTATGAAGCTGTGAAAGTTTGGTGGTCCTAGGTGGTACAGTACCAAAGAAATGGACTACTTAAACACGAAAACTTAACATTGTAAACGCGAAAAGTTAACATTGACTGCGCGGAAAAAATGGTCAAGTTAAAAAATGGTAAACATGTTGGATAGTGATATGTGGTGGGCACCCTTGGTTATGAAGCTGTGAAAGTTTGTTGGTCCTATGTGTTACAGTAACAAAGAAATGGACTGGAAAACTTAACATTGATTGTGGACGCCGCCCGCCCGCCTGGCTTTCGCCAATCCAATAGCGTGGATTTTTTTCTCGCCAATCCGGCTAATAGAAAAAAGTTTAAAAAAAAAAGTTTAAAATGATTTTTTTCCCCAAAAAAACCTGGCTAAAAATGGAAAAAAAGTTTAATTTTTTTTTTAAATTAACAAAAAAATAATGCTCGCTACTGGAGCCCAGCATTTTTATAATAGTCCTATATTTATCTACATATCATATCTGCACAGGTCCACATATTGCCACAATATTGCCAACACAGTTTACGGAAATGTAATACCCAGGTATAATAATTTACCTGTATAAATTACCTGTAATAATTTAGCTGGACATTTAGTGGTCAAGCTGGAAATTTGCACATGCTTACATGCAGAAGTGTTCAACTGGAGAACGCTATTGTTCTCTCTACATGTAAGGTGTACAGAGCGCACGAGAAAACGGGTATTCATGCATTAATGTTCAGTTTGTAGCATAGAAAGAAATAGAGTTTGACCTTGACCATGGAGCCCGGATTTTTTTTTAATAGTCCTATATTCATCTACATATCATAGTAAAGGAATGTATAAAGTTTGATGACTGTAGCTGATAAGGTGTTGAAGTAATGACCGTAACACGAAAACATAACATTGAATGATGACGATGACGCCGACGACTCCGGAAAAGCAAAACCTATGTCTCGCTTTCCGTTCGCGGGCGAGACAAAAATGGCTAAGTTAAAAAGGTGATATTTTTGGTAAAAATATTTTTTCGGCATAAAAACACCAAGGTGCACATCTTCAATATGTGTAGACGACGTGTGTATAGTTTCAGACTGAACGGTTTCAGAGGGTTAGTTTTAAAAGCACCCCAAAATGTTCCTTAAGTGAAAATTGGTAGTAATGGATCAAGTTTTGCAAGCAAACTGAGTCTGTGACCTCAAAACGCACTTACTATTTTTTTTATACTGGACTACTTATGCATACCCCCTGGGCGATTTCGCGCCATTTGGTATCCTGTAACCTCTAACCTTGTGACAACTTCCAACAAATGGCCGCGTTTTTTGGACTTGTGTTACAGTAAAATAATACCACGGCAAAATAGTCATATCTATAAAAAAAAAAAGAAAAAAAAAGACGCCATATAAAGTTGTAATGATATAATATATTGAAGTTTTTATTAAATATAAAGGCATTATGGTACGATATATTGCCCTTTTGACTCGATATAAAGACAAACTGGTATGAGATATTGAACTTTTGACTGCATATAAAGATATATGGTATGAATATGAGTGTGTTCCCAATGTTCTTATGTATCAAGTGTCCAAATATTGAAGCAATCCGTCCAGTAATATTAAAGTTATACCACGATGACAAAGCTTGTACAAACGTTTTGACATTTCGGACGACGACGATGGAAAAAGCGGCGACTATAGTCGCGACTTCTGCTAAAGCAGGCGCGACTAAACGAATGCTACGATATATTGACGTTTTTAATCACTATGAAGACATACTGGTATGATATATTGATATTTCGATTCAATACAAAGGCATAATGGCATCATATATTGAAGATTCGACTCAATACAAAGACACCATGGTATCAGACATTGAAAGGTTGACTTAATATAAAGGCGAGTGATATGATTATTGATATGTTATGTTTTGAAGTTTTGACTCCAATAAAGAGATAATGGTACGATATATTGAAGATGCTACTGAATACAAGGACATCATGATATCATACATTGAAAAGTTGACTTAATAAATACGAATGACATCATATATTGAAGTTTCGACTCAATACAAATACATAATGGTCAGGTATACTATATTGAAGTTTCGACTAGTCATATCTATACAAAAAAAACAAAAAAAAAACGACTCCATATGAAGTTGTAATGATATAATATATTGAAGTTTTTATTAAATATAAAGGCATTATGGTACGATATATTGCCCTTTTGACTCGATATAAAGACAAACTGGTATGAGATATTGAACTTTTGACTGCATATAAAGATATATGGTATGAATATGAGTGTGTTCCCAATGTTCTTATGTATCAAGTGTCCAAATATTGAAGCAATCCGTCCAGTAATATTAAAGTTATACCACGATGACAAAGCTTGTACAAACGTTTTGACATTTCGGACGACGACGATGGAAAAAGCGGCGACTATAGTCGCGACTTCTGCTAAAGCAGGCGCGACTAAACGAATGCTACGATATATGACGTTTTTAATCACTATGAAGACATACTGGTATGATATATTGATATTTCGATTCAATACAAAGGCATAATGGCATCATATATTGAAGATTCGACTCAATACAAAGACACCATGGTATCAGACATTGAAAGGTTGACTTAATATAAAGGCGAGTGATATGATTATTGATATGTTCAAGTTTTGACTCCAATAAAGAGATAATGGTACGATATATTGAAGATGCTACTGAATACAAGGACATCATGATATCATACATTGAAAAGTTGACTTAATAAATACGAATGACATCATATATTGAAGTTTCGACTCAATACAAATACATAATGGTCACGTATACTATATTGAAGTTTCGACTCAATACAAATATATCATGATATCATACATTGAAATGTTTGCTTAATATACAGACAAATGGTATCATATATTGAAGGTTTGACTCCATAAAAATGTATATAAAAATGGTATGATATAATGAACTTTTGGCTCGATATAAATAAATATGTATATGATATTTTGAACGTTTGTTTGACTCAATATAAAGACATAATTTCATATATTGACGTTTGTACTGCATACAATACGTTATCGTCATATAAGACAGCCATCATGGCCATGGCGTTCCATACTAAATGACCCCTCTACTACAAATAATGTAGATTTAAATCTTTCACTAATAAAACACTAAACTAAAAACGCGTCTCACTAACATAAATTACTGCGTGTCACGTAATTCGATATTTTTAAAGATGGCGGCTAACATTCATTTTTAATCAGGAAATGAATGTGTTTGATTTCAAAAATCGAATTTAGGTTAGTGAGAGCGATTTTAGTGCAGTTTACACTCAAAATCTTAGAGATTTATGTTAATGTATTAGCAACTATAAAATCTATGCAGAAAACCCACTCCAAACAGCAGTTACGACACGCTGTAATGCGTTGTATATGTGAGTTCCAGATGAGATGACTACATCGTGTGGCTTTTTGTTTCAATGGTGGCGAATGGGAGTTTTGTACCTTTCTAAGTACTATTATATTTACACCCGGGCGCATTTTAATTGTTTTGTACATTGTTTAGAATGGAGTCAGTACAGACTAGCTTTTGTAAAACATTTCTGGGAGTATTTCGGACCGTAAACGATTCAATGGCGCTTGGAGATTGCGGTAGATATCCACTCTATACCACTTACTTTTCTAAATGTATAGCATACTGGTGTCGTCTCATCCAAATGCCAAGTCATCGGTACCCTAGAAACTGTTATTTGATGCTAAAAGCAGCAAGAATATTATAAAAAGTTATATACAAAAAAAGACATGCAAGCAACTAATCATGATTTTTCCCGAAATAATAATGAACATATACTATCGGAAGAAGAGAAACAAAATTGTGAAGGCATGTTATCTGAATATGAATGTAAGAATTGCATAAAGGAAATGAAAAATAACAAAAGTCCAGGTTCAGATGGTATTACGGTTGAATTTTACAAACTATTCTGGAATGATATCAAAGAGTATTTTATAAATTCCATGAATTATTCATTAGAGAAGGGAAACTTAAGCGAATTACAAAAACAGGGAGTAATAACATTAATACCAAAAAAAGACAGTGTTTATCCATTCTTACAAACTGGAGACCGATATCCCTTCTTAATGTCGATTATAAAATTGCTACAAAAGCTATTGCAAACCGGCTGAAAAAAGTATTACCATCAATAATAGATCATTCACAAACTGGATTCATTAAGGGGAGACACATTGGACATTCACAAACTGGATTCATTAAGGGGAGATACATTGGAGAAAACATCAGAACATTATGCGAATCGGTAGACTTTTTGAATGAAAGTAATTCTCCGGGTTTATTATTCTTTGCAGATTTTGAAAAAGCCTTTGATACAGTTGAACACGAATACCTTCTAAAGGTCATGCAATATCTTAATTTCGGCAACGACATTATTAATTGGATTAAACTTTTTTATTCAGATGCAAAAAGTTGCGTTACAAATAAGGTTTTTTCCTTATCAATTTTTCTCAATAAGCCGAGGGTGTCCGTCAAGGCTGTCCATAATCACCATACCTATTCATAATTGCAATAGGAATTATTATCAAAGCAATAGAACAATGGAAAAAGATATAACTGGGGTAAAAAATAAGAAACATAAACTTAAAAAATCAATGTTTCTGACGATTGCCTACATTTATATAAGAATGGTACACAAAAATCATTCGAAACATAGTAACCTTATAATGAGCAGTAAAATTTCGGCCCTCAAACTCAATACAAAAAACTACAGTTCTTCGGGTGGGGGTATGTTTTTTCCCTAAAAAAATACAACACAATTTTTTGCCCAACAAAGCATTTATATGGACATCAACAAGCGCAAAGACATTAGGCAATACTTTTCAAATGATAATAAAAATATGCACGAAATACAAACCTAAACTCCGAAGATAAAAGAGTTCGTTAAAAGTCTTGAGAAATGGAAAAAAAGAAAACTAAGTTTTATTAGGTAAAATACTGCGATCAAAACAATTGCTCTCCGAAACTGATATATCCATTAACAGTTCTTAATGACCCACCAGATAGCATAAATTAAAACAATTAAAATGAAAGTATTTGAATTTCTCTGGGATGGAAAACCCGATAAAATAAAGCGGAACACTATAATTCAAAACATATGAACACAGGGGTTTAAAGATGTCCGATATAGACAGTTTAATAACAGCGATAAAAGCATCATGGGTAAAAAAATATTGATGATAAAAACCATGGCCAGTGGAAACTGCTGATACACACAGGAAACTTGGAAACATTTGTGGAAACTACTTTTCGAATGCAATATAAAACCACAGGATATAAAACACTATGTAAAGAAAATTACTTTCCTATTCCATTTTTGGCAACAGGGCTAACATCAAATTCTCAGAAAAAAACTAAAGTATAGCAAAAGAAATTATATGGAATAAATCTAACAAAAAGTATCCCAACCAAACATATACTCAAATCTTGGCACGAAAGGGGTAATTAAATTTATAGACCCGTTTAATATGATTATAAGAGTAAAAAAAATTATTCGGTTTTAAATGAATTTTGCGAAATTTATAATAGCAAGGGCCATGATTTTATCAATACCAAGGTTAGTAAATAATATTAATCTGCAATGGAAAGAAAAAATTAAAACAGAAAACATAATAACCGTACAAAACTCTGAAACTCTAATTTACAAACGAAGTACAGACAAGCAAAGGAGCAAATAGACTTCTATACACTTAACAAAACAAACAAAACAACATAGAATCAATAAAATCATAGCAAAAATGGACGAAAGAATTTCCCGATTTTATTACGAATGGAAAAATATATACACAACTTGTATGCAATTTACAATAGAATACCACACTACGAATTTTCCAGTATAAATAATTAATGAGAATCATAGGCACATTGGTATGGTACCTAGTATATTGTTTGATTTTGCAGCAAAAATGTGGAAACTTATAAAACATTTATTCTGGAATGCCAAACATACAACAGTATGGTCACAACTAAGAACATTCCTTAAATGAAAGAGGTGAGGTTTTACGAAATGAACTTAATACGATTTCATTTGGTGTAAACCAAACAAACCTTAACGCTAGAACAATTTAATTTCATTATCATCACTTGCAAGTATCTTCCTTCATTAAATGTAAATATGAAAAACAAGATAGTCATTTAACTTGTTCATGAAATTATTTGAAAAGACGAATCAATATTGAAAAAGAAATAGCCACAATGAAAGACAAGCGTAGATCTGCATATAATAAAATGGGGTAATTTTCAACTTTTACACACCCACAAAAGAAATATTAATAAAATAAAAAGAATCAATATGTAACCAAGTGTAGCAAAGCAAAGTTTTAATTGCATGCCTTATTAACACTATATGTTCAACTATATTATAGTATTGACATAAACGGTATACATCACATTATTACGAATTACGAGAACAGAATGAAGTCCCGCTTTATCTTTTTTCTCTCTTTCCTATAACTCTCTCTAAAAAAAACTCCTTCTTAAAAGAACTCACTTTCTAAATACATTAATTATGCTTTTTTTCTAGTAACATGGTCCATGTGAGTTCAACGATATTTTTGTTATACAAATTTACCTGATAAACATGAAGATTATTAAAAATTGAAAATAAACCATTTAGTAAAAAAAAAACAAACTGTTATTTGATGCTAAAAGCACATGATGATATGGGACGAGTAAAATTGACTAGTCACAACAGAAAATCTATATATAAATATGGTTTTTGGATTTGTTTGCTTTTCTCAGGATGTAGGGACATAACTATGGTTTTATTAACGAATTACAACAGTGTTTATTGATTGTTTGTAAACAAAGCTGCCACATGAAATTATACCTCTGCCTAAAAATGTATTCACTATAAACATTTTAAAAACTATGTTAAATTAGAAAGGTATATACATGTTCTCTACAATTTCATTTAAGAAAAGCGTTGGCAAAATTCAGGTGCTCCAACCACAAATTGAACATTGAAGTTGAAGACCATGCTAGAACCACAGAAGAAACGTCTGATTTGCCATATTGTTTAATGCAGTCAAGTCTAGAAGTTCTGGAAGATGAATATCATAGCGTTTTTCCCAGTAATTTATACGACAGAAGATTGATACACCCTACCTGCTCATCATGATCCAACAAAGTCTTTGGATTACTTTTATAGAATTTTGTTTAATAATCATGAAACGATATACACACTTTTCCATATATGTTTACCATTTGTAAACAAGCGCAACACATTATAATTCTCCATTAGATATTCATTGCTATTTTTCAATGTACATGTTATGGGCCAGAGGCCTACATCATTCCAAATAAAACTAACTAACTAACTATAGAAAGGTGTTTCATCTATATACAAACAACTAATTGACCATCCAAGACACGCTAGAAACACTGGTGAATAGCGGGCACTCATAATTTTTAGAACTGTGAATATGACCAAGTATACGCTTATTTAATTCCTATAAATAACATTTTGTGCCTACTGAGTGGGCATGCAATCTTTAAACGTAAATCTTTACAAAAAATTTTAACGCAAACTTCTAAAATCATTTTACCTTGGGCACAGGGGATGTATGAGTGGAATACAGGATGAATATATGGATGATAAAAAATAAGTATAAGGAAGGTTTTTCAAGTCACTAAAAGGTTTGATCATGTCCAGACCGGTCCAACATTGCTGCGGCCCGAGGGAACTGTTTGAACCAAGGTCGCCACACCGCTGGAACATGATCAAACCTTATTGTCACAATTCCCAACAAAAAAAAAAATGATGTAATTTGAGATTATATGAGTATGTTTCATTACTTTTTTATAAATCCGTCCAACCCATGCCAAGTAGAATAATTTTCAGTATTCATTTCCGGGGCCGCGTCATGAACGTCATGAAGTAGGACGTCATGAAGGCACTTCCGCGTAGTGAACGTCATGAAGGCACGTGGTCTACGCGCGGGCCCGGAATGAGCATTTGCTGAAAGTCAGATGCAAACAGCACGCGCTATAATGTTTGCACATATGTGCAACCATGCAAACCATGTCAGTTACACTGCAGAGCTATTTTATAAGGTATTTAAAAAACGTTAACGGCAGATTTTGGACGGACGACCCGTACACCCGGATGTCATTTGTGATTCACTATGTCCCTCAATTTCCGCCAAGCGCGACAAAATTAACGCAAATGTTTCTAAGTAAATTGACCTTGGACATGCGGCCCTCATGGTGTGGAATGAAAATAAAATATGATATGCTAAGGAATACACGCTCACAACCACACCGTCTTCAAAATCCTACGGTAAGTCAGTGGTGTCAGACGAACAGATCCTTTTGATTCAGTAACCGCACGACAGACTACTATATAGGGAGCTACAAACCTCGCATTCAAGGCAAAGTGCAGATTGATTCATAGTTTTTTATCTGGAAAGAGCAACCCAATGTGTGAGACACAGAAATGCCTTATCCTTCATGGTCAAATGTGGACAGCGGTGTCCCCCCAGGAAGGTCCCTGGCCCAGGTCCTTATTTCTATGTTTATAAATGACTTACCTGAAACAGTTCCTGGACTATCAAAATTTTTTGCAGACGACAGCAAAATATTTTTCTAATGACTGGATGAGAACGATAACAAATTACAAGAGGAACTTGATAAGCTATGTGACTGTCCAACAAATGGAAACTGCGGTTCAACGCGACAAAGTGTAAAGTTCTACACAATGGGTTATAACAATGAAAACCGTTACATTATGCTGGATAAGGATAATAATTATGTTGCACTAACTTCAGTAGAAGAAGAAAAGGACCTCGGCGTCACATTTGAACGCAGATCCTCAAATTTGAAAGACAATCATAAACTGTGTGAATCAAGGCGCAGAGAACAGCCCGTATTCATAAAGAATCTTAGTCCACGTCTTTAAACTTAAAGTTGATCTTAACTGGCTGCTTCGACTTAGTTTCGACTTACGGTCGTCTTAAATTTTAAGAAAATCTTAATCCTATTCATAAAGGTAAGTTTCGACTAAGAATTGGTCTTAAATACTGTTAAATCTAAGTAAAACTTAAGACACCTCATGGGTATCTTACATAATCTTAGCTTTAAAGAAAAAGTTTAAGATTTAAAAAAAAATGGCGTCCAACCATGTATCGTCCCCCGCTGCACTATAAAATCCATTTTAGAAGGTATTTCTGAAAGTGAAACTCATAACTTGCGCATTAGTGGGATGCAACCTTGGATTTACTTCGTAACAGTTACTGACCTTTGAAAATAAAGCTGAACTGCGGGTAATATTGGCTGGGAATTATATTGGAGTTGTCCTGAAAAACAAATTCGTTTCAGGGGACGAACGTGCCATAGTAAAAATGTAATTTTGCGTATAAATTGTATCGTCGATTCATCGGGGGATTATGCCTGTTACTTAGTTGACATGCTGATGCGAAACCCGAATCCAACGTATTTCCTGGTTTGTGTACGGTACGTAATTAATAGCTGGTGCGTCCCAATTTCTCGGACACCTTTTGCTGGCCACTCGTAACTCTTTTCACTTCCGATCCCCCATTCCGTTTCGCCTTCGTACATCAAACATTTCTAATACACACAAATATGGCATTTGAAAACACTACACCTTGGCCGGAATGGAAACTCGCATACAAAATAATTGAAAATAAAGTAACAGAGGTCGTATATGGTTGTATCAAAATAACAAAATAGTTTCAAATGGTATCAAAAAAACCACAACTACAGTTGTGTAAAAAGTAAACTTGTTTTTTTTTTGTATCAGTTAAATCGTCCAGCTGTCAAATTGTCCGCAATTTTCGGTCAATTCGTCTGCTACCTCAAAAAACCAATACCGGTAATTATTTTTCATCATGTCCGCAAAAGACCCAGCAATATTTAGCGATTTACATGATATTGTACTCCCATGTAGTAAAACAAAGTACGGTTTCACCCATTACTCAGATATTTGGCTGTCACGCATGGCGACTTACACAAGAATGCAACAAAAGTAAATGACACGATATTCAGTATGTAATCAAATACATGTATCGTGGGACACGCCTGGAACGAAGAATTGTATGTTATGGTCCCCTGGACCGCCATGTGAATTTTGTACCTTCGAACATCTGCGTAATTTCATTATATACTTTTACAATATTTATTCTAAATGGCGTCAATTTTTTCAGCATATTTTATACTGGCTGAAGAATTAATTAAGATAACATAATTACTAATGGCATTTTGTAATGCAGATCATCCTGTAATAAATTATTCTTTGGTAAACAAAAACAACAAATATTATAATGCAGCAAGTTGGTACACTACTAATAAAAACACCAATAATACATGTATGTTTTAAATTCACTTTAATTATCCGTAATGAATAATGGAATTATTTTGATAAAATAATACTAAAATAGAACACTTTTTCTGACAATGATGTTGAATAATGTGAATAAGTACAGTTTAAGAGATTTGTCTTTTCAAGTACATGTTGTTTTAACAAGATAAATGACTCAGTGAATATAATGAGATATTTGAATTATTTTAGTTTGATTTTTTAAAGTCCTAACATTATCTCACTGAACTGAATGGTTGACATAAAAAGAACCTGTGAGCCTCCAGCTGTAAGTTGCCCTGGCGTGACAGCAAGAACATTTTTGGTTAGGTTCTTCCATTTATGAATGAACTTAGTTACATGTATATTCTAATGTCTATGTACATGTAAGTTACAGCTTTGCTTAGTGTAATGTTTACTCCGCTTATGGGGCCATATAACATTAATTTACTTAAAAGGTACACGGCCCACTCAGTAGGCACAAACTTTTCTTTTATAGGAATTAAAATAAGCTGTATTTTAAATTGTCTCACTTTTCCACCTGGTTCTAAAATAGTACAGTGCCAGAAATACATGTACAGAGAAAATAATTTAGTAATATTATTTTACTGATAGCGACTCCGTGGTGGTATCAGGATATTTTTCATACTCAAATGTGGAATGATATATTTTAATAATTTATGCTAATTAAATGTCACCTGAAAAAATTATTGTTTCGACAGATTATAAAGTTTGATCATTGCACAATCACATCAAAATATAACTACATAGAATCAATATAAGTTTGTTAACATTTTAAGGAAACACACGGTTTATCGCCCTGATATCAGAGTGAACATTTATGTCCTGATATAAAGATTATAATAATGCCAATCAAGCCTGGTGTAATGGTGAAAGAACGTTTTATTTTGCCAGAAATGTACTCGGATATTATAAAGAAAATGTTTGCCTACTTGAGTGGGCATGTACCTTTAATACATCCCTGCACGTCACCAAACAATATGTCTATATTTGTCCCAATATTTGAATAAAAATCATTAATACGTAACTGTTTTCTATTAATACAATTTCAACAAATTTTATTAAAAAATAGTAAAATTCCACCACCATGCCCATTTCCCCCCCCCCCCCCCGCCAAATTCGGATGATATTACAGTAACTTAATATGGAATATTCTGAGATTTAATGTTGAAAAATAATGCCAGATATCTTTTTTTTCCATAATCAGTATATACATAATTTATATTATCCTGAATGAAATCGAAATTGCTGTTTTTAAAACACTCTTTTTCATGATCTACTAAATTAACTTTATATGTTCGGCGATTGTTGGAGCATGCAAAATTTAATAATGGGTTTCATCCTTAAACGCAATCGGAATTCCATTAATCCTGGTTTGGCCCTCGGTTTACAGTTTTGGCTTTCTGTAAAGTTGTGACTTGAGAGTGTAATTCCGGTTATACCATTATAAAAGTAGAATCCTATTACTTTTAGGAGTGGGGCAAGTGATTCCTGGGGTGGTGAGGACCTTTCACCAGATCAGGTTATCCTAATTTACTTTATTTAATGTAAATCATTTAAATCTCTGCTACTCCATAACCATATAACCGGTAACTTAGATTGACTTTAATGCATGGTGTTTTTCTTTGTCATCATCAATACATTCATTCTCTATCTGACCAATGTGACCCACTTACCCAATGTGTTTGTTGAACTTTTGTGAAACAGACATAAAGACACGAATGCCTGTGTCACATGTTATTGGGTGGTGGGCACATGCCGTCATTATGTGATAGGATGTGTAATCAGAGCTACATAGCAGTTTGTATCTAAAGAGTATTGAACCCCAGATTTCAATTCACTTCATATTTTAAGTTAAAACGTATATTACACCACCCTATCATCATGACGAGACTGCCATGTGGCTGACAATTTGTCAGATATGGAGTACGTACTGGCAACAGTTATTGTTTTCACATTCAAACAGATGATTTAACCCTGTACTATTATTTCTTCAGGTATCACAGGCTGCTGTGAATTGTCACTGGACCTGAACTGGACTGGACAGAAACTGTGCAACTCTGGACATACTCTTGTGGACTAGCTGATTAGTTATTCGTGAACAGTGGTTTGGATTGAACGTTTCATCTCAAGGACTCTTGTGCTAAAATTTGGATAATTATAATCATGTATCAGGTATGGATCATGTGGTTTTTCAAAAAAGTTTCCGAACAACATTTCAGACGTGAACATAATTATTTAAACAGTAGAATTTCCTTTATGATATATATAGCTCAACAATATGAAACATGTTTTAGTAGCTGTAAAAGGTCCTTTACAAATCATATATTTAACTTTCACGAGAATCAAGTTACCGTTTAATTTCTACATGTACATACAATAACAAAGTTCTTCATTTGTATTTACATTGACGGTAATCGTTTCTCATGAGATTTACCAAACTACACTTGAGTGTACAATATAGGGCCAACAGTTTTGCATTTGCCTGCACTAGGTTTTCATCAAATTTTGTCATTCCGATAGAAAGAAATATTAAAGGAAACCTATTGTAAACCATATCCTAAAAACCTGACAACAATGCCATTGGAAACCAGATGAACACCACAACCCTTACATACAAGTATGCTGATGGATATACAGTTCTAGTATGCCCAATATCTGATTTAAGGTCCTTCTGTCTGTATAAACCAGCAACTTGTTCAGGACTTATTATCTCTACAACCATAAGTCGGATTTAGTCCAAAACCTTTTAATATTTAAAGGTTACATGCCCACTCAGTAGACAGAGGCTCCAGATACTCCCTATTCAAAATCATTGCGTATTTTATTTTTACACATAGAATATTGAGTATCTTTCATTATTACAATATAGGGAACAAATGATAACAAAAGCATATACAAAATAAAACATTCACTTATTGAGTTGCAAATGCAGCTCAACTAAGTGAATTTTCAACTTAAGACAGTATTTTTCACTACAACAATTGAAAATCAACTGCATATTTTTTACAACATTGCGGTGCATATAATATATGCACCAAATGTGAAAATACGCATGATTATCAAAATTGGGAGTACACATGTATTATATTGAACTCCAATTTTGATAATCAATGCGTATTCAGCTAAATTAAATGCATACCATATAGACCCAATACGCAACTTACTGGAACTCGTGAGTAGACACAAAATTGCACTTTATATCAGAGACATCCATCTGAACATTTTCTGGCAAATAAACATTCAGTTCACCTTTACCCTACGTATTGATTGGAATTATTATACATTTTATATCAGAACGTAAATTCCCACGCTGATGTCAGGGGTGATAACCTTGTTTCCTTAAAAATGTTCAACGGACAATAATATTTATTCACTGTATTTATTTATTATATGAAAAAGATTATCTTTATAATTTGTCAAAATATAATTTTTTCCAGGTGACACATTAAATTTACTTCGTAGTATAAATAATTAAAGAAATATCATGCCTCATTGCATAAGAAAATAGCCTAAACCACCTCTGCGTCACTATCATAAAATAAAACGTTACTAAATGAGTATATCTTAACAGAGCGGGCACTCGTAATTTTTAAACTGGTGCAACAGAATTATACAACTTAATTACTTCAATAAAGATTTTTTTTGTGCCTACGGAGTGTGGCATATACCTTTAAATTGCATACATATGTTTGTTATCAACATCCCTGTTTCATCTCTATAGTTCACCCATATGGTTCAAAGTAACTTAAATTTGCAATAAAGTTATTTGTATAATTATGTTTGGCTTAACATTTTATACACCCTTTGAAAATACAGACCATATAGGTATTCACCTTGTACAATGCTGGCGGCGTCCGGCAGGCGGGCACAGCATTTCCATGCATAACAGAGTTTCTACTGAAATATTTGTAACCAAATTTGGTAATGCCATGTACACTTACATGTTTATTCATGGCACAATGAGAAACCTATCATTTTCAAAATATTCTGATGACGTATCTCCCCTTGGCTGCCATTTTTAAAATTTTCCACACTACCCTTGTCTACGCAAGAACTCAAGAGTTATCTCCCTTGAGTTGGCTCCTTAGCCGCAAAGGTCATAAATTTGTGACCATTTGGCACTCTGTTTAGCACTCTTTGTTAGCACCTAATATCTTCTACAGCTATTGGCAGATTTATTTTAAACTCCATATATGGATTGTTCTTTATTGCTATATTTCCTTCCATCTTCCTCATCTTATTTCTGCTGCTTCCGTGGATTATCCCATTGGGTATTAAAGTATTCCATTATTAATAATTCTGGCCATTTTTCGAAAAAGTCCATTGAATCAGCGTGCAAACAGTAACGCTTGTAAGTCGACTCCCGTACCAACCGTCTGACCAGCCGATGTTTGGAAAAACTATGTATGAACCATTTTCACAAGATTAAATTCCATCAAATTTGCCTGGTTTGGCCCTCGGGTACCTACTTTGGCTCTGTTTGTTACCTGGGAGTTTTGAATTGGGTTAATACCCATTATAAATGTGGTAAAGATTAGTACTGATCCTACTGCTTTTGAAGGGGGCCAAGTGATTTCTTGTGTGGCGAGGACCTGGCATAAAATCAGGATTATTCTGATTTCAGGGTTGAATAATTTTTTATTTCTTTTTATTGTAAATATTCAGTTCTGATTTTGGGACCCCCCACCCCCTCCCCCATTTGCACATGTACTTGGAGCACGTACATTTACTTGTACAGGTAATATATGGGCCTTCAATGACCGTAGCTGTTGATAGGCCGTAAACTCCCAACAAACAAACGTGTGTGGTGGAATGTGTAGTTCTATGTGATAGAACGGTTGAAAATCTATTTTTGCAATCTGTTATTCTCTTTATTTGCACACAAAGTTGCTGAGATTTTGTCACACCAGAACAAGGGAAGTGCAGCATTGAATCAGATAAAAATATGCTCTCTGACTCAAACGTTTTTATCGTACACCGTACGCGACCGTACCCGCTACTCCGGTCTCAAATCATTTCGTCGCGTGCACAGTAAACTCCTCTGATATTATCATATATTGTTTTTGGCGCCATATCCAACAATGTCGTAAGCACTCCGCCGTGTTTGATACAAATTGTATACAACATTTATGCGACGCGAATGCTTGGACGCAGGACGTGATAAGAAGACAATATTTGACGTGGGATCTAATATAAACAATGCCTTACAAAAAAAAAAAAAATACTTTCACGTGTAGAAGAGTTTTCCGGTGTTGATAAAAATCGTATTGGATTCTCAAAATTATGCGCGTGACCTTTGTCTTAGACTTAAGACAAATCTTAACTGAGATTCGTCTTAGATTGGTCTAAGATTATACTTAAGACTAATTTAAGATAAAACTTAATTTTTATCTTTACTAAGACGGACTTTAAGTCTAAGTTTAAGATAAATCTTAGATTCTTTATGAATACGGGCCCTGTAGGCTTAATTCGAAGATCCTTTGATTACATGGATAGCGACATGTTTCTTGTACTTTATAAGTCATTGGTGCTCCCATCTGGATACTCGACTTGTGTTTGGTCAGCCATACCTAATGAAAGAATATCCGGTCTGACATCGAATGTATTCAACGAGAGCCACGAAACTGTCCACAACATCAGTCATCTTGAATACACCGACAGATTTGAAAAAGCTTGCATACCTACATAAATATCTCAGAAAACGTAGCGATCTAATCCAAGTCTTCAAAGCGATACACGTTTGGATGATATGGAAATGGCAGGATATGTTGGCGTATCAACAAACAAGACAAGAGGACACCCATGAAAATATATAAAAAGCAATGTCCACAACCCAGAGATAAATACTTTCACCATAAGAGATGGAACTCCTGAATATGCCTATCGAAGGACCAGTTACTGCTGAGAATCTAAACAAATATAAAATCGCTCCCTGAATGAAGATAACTGGAACGACAACAAGTTTGTCTCCATGGTAACGATCCTTACCATAAGTGACTATGTTATATATATATATATATATATAAACAATATACTGATACAATGACTCTACTCGTCGAAGGCGCAGACCCACAAATACATTAAAATAGTTTAAGTATTAGTGTTGTCAAGAAGAAACGTATAACCTAATAGAGGGACCTATATAAGCAATATGTGCTTAATCTAAGGTCCAACAGATCCAGGTAACAATCCATGTAAGATCTACCGGGCGCCAGGATAGCCAAAACAAATGGAGAGAATAATTAAACAAGGGAAATAACTCCCAACTTATTGACGGATAGTGTCTATTTCGTCGATTGATTTCCTTGCGGGATCGTGTGATGGCGTTCGGGTCAAAACGTACCCAAGCCAAAACATACCAAAAATCAAAGGTATAAACATACCAAACATTTCGTCAAAACATATAGCCATTCTTGGTTTAAAATGTATATGAATGGCGCCGTTTTGGAATGGGACGGTTTTGGTCAGAACATTTCGGCCGTTTTAATCAACACCGCGGGGAAAGTTTTGGGCAAAGACGGCCGTTTTAAACTGGGGCCGTTTTCATCTGCGCTGCTTCCTTTGTCTATTTTTGCCAATATTAGGTTTAACAGTAGTTTTGTGCAAAGTCTTAGAATCGACCATTAGAGACAGACTCATGCACCATATGATAAAAAATAACAGCTGATTACCGAATACCAGCACGAAGTTCAGTCGAAACGTTCGTGTGTAATACAACATCTGGCGGTCATGGAGGAGTGGATTTACACACAAAATGGCCACATAGCAATTCAATGAAACAAACATACATATGCTGTTCGTATGTAAAACATATGAAAAACATATGAGTTTGCATATGAAAAATTTATATGAAAACAGAACATATGAAATTCAGATGTTCAAAAACATGTCATGTGAAGACTTTTTATATGCATTTCATATGAAGAATGTGTATATGAATTTAATATGAAATGTTTTCATATGAAATTCATATGAACTTTTCACATGAAATATCATAATGTTACATAAGCAATTATATTAAAAGTTTTCATTTGTACATATGAAATTTTCATATGAAATGCAATATGGTAATAAAAACCACATACGAATTGCAGATGAAATTTTATGTGCAATTCGTATGTTACATAATTGCATTCATATGACATTTCAGAGTTAAAATGCGACAAACGATTGGCTCTGAATAGCCTCTGCCAAAGTCTATATCATAGACCAAGTTCCTAATGGCGCCTCGCATGTCGTAGAACATGAATAACCTGGACATGAATATGTTTTGATCGTTTGTTCTTCTGTATTAGTAATTAGTACACTGTAATTGATCTCTGGTTGTAAATAATTGTCTTTATTGAAAACACACACGGACGTGTTGCAGAGTGCTCATCATGCTATATTCCATGGAAACCATTCAGAATTGACACAATGTGGACCTCGTATGATGTCCACGTAATGGGGGTTCGAACGCATGTCCTAAATATACAAGTTTAATGCTATCTACCCGCGTAGATGCCGCGTATAAAATTCCGTAATTTATAAAGCAGTCAGGTTTATGGAACAACATAGACGGTAAACCATCTGGTACAATGCTTAGCAACACGGAGTAACTTTCAAAACAACGACATTGCAATTGGTTATCTAATTATGACCGAGAGATAAATAAAATGTTGGCGCAGCAAGGTGTGTCTTTGCGAAAACAAATTGTATAATATTTCATGGTGCACAACCCAGGAGATAAATTTTATTTTAAGAACATTGACGGCAATATTTCTGTAAATTTTGATTTGTTATCCTAATATATTTGTGTAATCATGATAATGGGAACTTTGCGCGCAACTTGCTGAGAAATGCAGAAAAGGCGTGTCACACCACTTGGATTTCAAAAATTCCCGGTTTATGTGAATGTATGGCAATGGGCATGTAATAGCTATAAATTCTCTATATAACCTAAGCGTAATATATGTTTAATATGTGCATTCCATTCATAATATCCGTAACCGTAATTTATCCTCTCACTTCAACTACGTTTCCTCATTGAAAACACACCACGGACATATATGTTGTAGAGTGCTCATTGTGCTAAAATACAGCGAAACCTCTGAAACTCATACGCAATGTGGACCTCGTACGGTGTCCATGCAATGGAGATTCCCTGCGTTTCCTCAATATTCAGGTTCATGTGACCTTCCAGGTGGAATGTTTTATCTGCATACGTTTAATACAACGTTTAATAATGTTATTTGATTTGTGAATAGTGTCTCCCATACGTAATGGCGAACAGTAGGTGTATATAAAACTCAAACAGTACATTGTATGCCCATACCGATATTACGCTACCTTGGTAGCCAAATAAAAATGAAAATTGTAATTAAAAATATTTTTGGAAGGATTAGAACTCATACGTGTGGCGAATGATGATCACATCTTGGCATTGCCTGCATTGCACCACCGTGTCAAATACACTATATATAGCTATCAATGAGGTAATGATCATTTACTACAAAATGTTATGAAACATGTCAATCTTGGCTTGAAACCAGCACATGTGATCAAAACGGATTCGTAGCCGTATACGTTCGCCACTTTCCCGATTCATTCCCGGACTGTTTGTTAACAATTTCAAGCTATACAATGCCATTCACTTTTGACCGCAAACAACGCACTGTATGACACAAAATTTGGAAACACGTTCTGTTTGACATTTTTGTGATATCCACGTGTATCATACGTTTCATCTAACTACCGTCATTGCTCACAGCAACACTTAGGCTATATGAATTGCGCAGCAGACATATTTTAAAAATAGCCAGTGGTAAATCGTCATTCGTAATTTATGACTTGGACACGAATTGTCTGGGTACGTTCAACCATGGTGCCCGGCCTCATGGACAGGCATGTATGCTTTAGTTGGAATATTTTCACCAATAATTTAATTCAGGACTCACTAGCGCAGTGGTGTACGGCGTTGTGTCCGAAGTTAAACATATGCGATGACATGTCGTAGTTCGAATTAGAAGGAAGGCCGTATAAACACAAATTACAAAACAAATAGTTTGGTGCGATTTGAACTCATTTGACATGACATGCACAGACCCATTCCACCACGGTGTAATTTGTTTTGGCTTGAAACCTGCACATGTGATGAAAACGGATTCGTAGCCGTATACGCAAGTTGAACATTTGAGGTGGTTACGACCCCGCTTTGAAATCATTTTCAGAAAATGGTGTGGTGTTACAAGTGATAGAACAAGACATAACAAAGTATCTGTGCCTCATATTTTCATGAAAACAATTCCGACAAATTCAGTCGTGTTGAAATTGCTGGCCAAAAATAGGTGGGTGGGGTAACTTTGTAAAAAATTAATTGAACACATTTGATGCGGTTACTGCATTTTTATTGTGGCGCGCGATTTGTACTTCAATTGCGAGTATTTTTCAATACTTGTTGCAAGAACATCCTTAACTGTTTGTGAGAGGCGGTGATTTTTATAAGTCACCCGCCGCCCTCAGAAAAGCAGTCAATTTTGGCTATTTTCAACCGTCCCGTGATGCCTACGTCGGCTAATTAATATATACCGGTACTGTTTATAATAATAGCTAGAAATGGACGCTTGTCGACAAGCGCATGTGTATCCCCCTCCCCAGATACACAAGTAGTTTGAAAAAAGGGTGTTCGAGTTATGCTCCGGAGACAAAATCATTGACGGAAAAAACAAAGGGAGATAACTAAAAAATAAGTGATGCAAGAGTTGTCATTCTTGCGTGACACATCTTTAGGGTTGTGGTCTATGCATGTGTGAAGTTTCATGAAAATATTCCAAAAGGGTGTTCGAGTTATGCTCCGGACACGAAATCAGTGCACGAAACAACAAAGGGAGATAACTAAACAATTACCGACGCAAGAGTTGTCATTCTTACGTGCGACACACCTTTAGGTCGTCTTCTATGCATGTGTGAAGTTCAATAAACTAGAAAATGTGTTCATAGAACACGGATGTCCCACATATCGCTTTGATAATAAATGAGGCCAAGTTTCTGAAGCACCAATTATGTGACCTTGACCATGGGCTTGGCGGGGGCAGGACGAACGTGGATTTGGCACAGGGCGGTAGAGGACCATTAGAGCAATGCATATATGAAATATTAAACTGATCCGTGAAAGAAAACAGAATTTATAAGATATTTACCTGAGCGTTAAAGTTTTTGAAGCACTAAGTATGTGATGTTAACCCTGGGCTTGGCGGTGGCGGGACGAACGTGGATTTGGCACAGGGTAGAGGACCATTAGAGCAACGTGTATATGAAATATGAAGTTGATCCGTGAATGGAAAGAAACATTATAAGATATTTACCTGAGCATTAAAGTTTTTGAAGCACCAAGTATGTGACCTTGACCCTGGGATTGGCGGGGGCAGGACGAACGTGGATTTGGCACAGGGAGGTAGAGGACCATTAGAGCAATGCGTATATGAAATATGAAGATGATCCATGAAAGAAAACAGAAATTATAAGATATTTACCCGAACGTTAAAGTTTTTGAAGCACTAAGTATGTGACGTTGACCCTGTGCTTGTCGGGGGCAGGACGAACGTGGATTTGGCACAGGGCCGGTAGAGGTTCCAAGGAAAAAAGACCATTAGAGCAACGCCTATATGAAAATAGTTGATCCGTGATAATGGAAAGAAAAATTATAAGATATTTACCTCAGCGTTAAAGTTTTTGAAGCACCAAGTATGTGACCTTGACCCTGGGATATTGGCGGGGCAGGACGAACGTGGATTTGGCACAGGGCGGTAGAGGACCATTAGAGCAATGCTATATGATATGAAGTGATCCATGAAAGAAACAGAAAGTATAAGATATTTACCCGACGTTAAAAGATTTTGAGCACTAATATGTGACATTGACTGGGCTTGGCGGGGGCAGTACGAACGTGGATTTGGCACAGAGCGTAGGACCATTTTTAGAGCAATGCAATAAAATTTAGTGAAAGAAAACATAAATATAGATATTTACCCAGCGTAAAGTAGAAGCACCAAGTATGTAACATTGACCCCGGGCTTGGCGGGGGCAGGACGAACGTGGATTTGGCACAGGGCGGTAGATTGACAATAGAAAGCAAATTAGGGACAAAATTTTTAAGCAGCACGTACATAGGAGCAATCGTGTATATGAAATATGAAGCTGATCCGTGAAAGAAAACAGAAACTATAAGATATTAACCCGAGCGTTAAAGTTTTTGAAGCACCAAGTATGTGACATTGACCCTGGGCTTAGCGGGGGCATGACGAACGTGGATTTGGCACAGGGCGGTTGTGAACCATCAGAGCAATGTGTATATGAAATATGAAGCAGATCGGTCGAAGGATGAAGAAATTATGAGACATTTACCAGAGTGTTAAAGTTTTGTGACGGACGGACGGACGGGAGGACGGGATGCACGTTCCTACGAATGAATACTTGTTGGGTTTTTACTGTATAAAAATACCCAACAAGACTACCCAACACTATCCTAACCCTACCCAATAAGATCCCCGTACGCTTACAACAAGTACCCATTCGTGTGTGCGGACGGACGGACGGCGGACGGACGGACAAGGGTAACACTAAATGCCCCCTCCACTATCGTGGTGGGTCATAACAATATTCCAAAGGGTGTTCGAGTAGAGCACGAAACAACAAAGGGAGATAAGTAAACAAGAATTCCGCGGAATAAGATGCCTCGCCTTTCCCGCCTTGACCTCGAGCCTGGGCCCGAAAGCAATTTTCACTGGCCCGAACATATTATACAATTATTGACTAGTGAACCATAGAATATCAGATTATATTCTATGGCTCACTAGTCAATAATTGTTTTATTATATGATAATAGTCTGTATATAGCACTTACGACCTTATGCTATTAGACAAAATTGAAAAAGAATTTGAAAAAAAAAAATGAAAAAATAAAATTTTAAAAGTTTAAAAATTAAAAATAATAATGCTTGCTACTGGAGCCCAGAATTTTTGTTTAATAGTCCTATATTTATCTATATATATCTGCACAGGTCCACATAATGCCACAATATTTTCAACACAGTTTACGGAAATGTAATATACAAAAAATAAATAAAATAATAATGCTCGCTACTGGAGCCTAGAATTTTTGTTAATAGTCCTATATTTATCTACATAAATCTGCACAGGTCCACATACTGCCACAATATTGTCAACACAGTCTACGGAAATGTAATAATGTACCTGTATAAATTACCTGTAATAAGTTAGTGGTCAGTTAAAAAATTGAAAAAGAATGTAAAAAAAAAATGTAAAAAAAAAATTAAATTAAAAAAAAGAAAGAAGAATAATGCTCCCTACTCGAGCCCAGAATGTTTTTTAATAGTCCTATATTTATCTACATATCATATATACACAGGTCCACATATTGCCACAATATTTTCAACACAGATTACGGAAATGTAATATAATCATTTACCTGTATAAATTACCTGTAAATGGTCAGTGGTCAGTTGCACATGCACAGGTGAATAGTCTGTATATAGCACTTACGACCTTATGCTACTAGACAAAATTGAAAAATAATTTGAAAAAAAAAATGAAAAAAAATAAATTGAAAAAAAAAGTTTGAAAATAATGCTTGCTACTGGAGCCCTGATTTTTTTTTTAATAGTCCTATATTTATGTACATATATCTGCACAGGTCCACATAATGCCACAATATTTTCAACACAGTTTACGGAAATGTAATATCCAATGTAGTAATTTACCTGTATAAATTACCTGTGGTCAAGACTGGACATCTGCACATGCTAGCACATGCAGCACATGGACAGGTGAATGGTTCTCACAGTCTCTATTGTTCTCTCTACAGGTAAGGTGTACAGAGCACACGAGAAAAGGTGTACAGAGCAGACGAGAAAACGGGTCTTCATGCATTATTGTCCAGTTTGTAGAGTGCGCAAAACAAAAAAGGGAGATAACTCAAAAATTAGCTACGCAAGAGTTGTCATTCTTGTGCGCGACACACCTCCGGGTCGTGGTCTATGCATGTGTGAAGTTTCATGAAAATATTCCAAAGGGTGGTGGAGTTATGCTCCGGACACGAAATCAGTTCGAGAAACGAAAAAGGGAGATAACTAAAAAAATAGCTATGCAAGAGTTGTCATTCTTATGCGCGACACACCTTCGGTTCGTGGTCTATGCATGTGTGAAGTTTCATGAAAATATTCCAAAGGGTGTTCGAGTTATGCTCCGGACAAGAAGTGTCTGCGGCGGACGCGGACGCGGATGCGGCGCGCTGTCAAATCCATAGTATCCCACGACGGAGTCCGGGGGATACAACAATAGAAACTTAGTATTGTGTGTGTATGCAAGTGCGGATAATTCCGAAGCTGTTTGTTCGTGTATTATCATCCTTGGGGACACTTCAGCGTTGAGATAAAAGTGGTCGATTGCACAACACAACTATCTTCAAACTTCGTATGCTATATTCAGTATTCGTCGCCCTTATCAAGCGTGATAGTAATATCTGACAGTACCAGTTGCATTAGTATCCAGAACGACTTCGATCAACTTGCAGAATGGTCAGGCACTTCATGTACAATGTATATTAGGCTACTTCAGGTATATTAGGTTACTTCAGATATAAACAACATGTATTCATCCCCCTTTATTATGCTACATGGAGCAATGGTTGTGGTATAAAACATAATATATACAGAGAAGAGCTACTCGTGTAGTTAAAGGTTTGAATCATCTCACATATGATGAATGCATTCGAGAACTTGGTTTACCAACATAATACTATCGCCGAGACAGGGCAGATATGATACAACTCTTTAAGATTATGAACGACTTCCATACTGTGACGATCCAAATACATGTATACGATTATCCGAAACAACCCAAACCCGGGGACACAGTCTGAAGCTTGACAAGCAACAGTCGGCTACAAGACAGAATCAACAAACAGTATCAAATAGAGTAGTGAATTCAAGGAACTTCCGGAGGATGTAGTACATGCATAAACTGTAGATAGTTTTAAAAGTGGGCCGAATAGTGCCTGGAGAAACAAAGCCAATACATTTGAAATACAACTCATCCGCTTATTGGCACAACTGAAAGCAGTATGCCATCTTCCCGCGCAACATAAATTCTAAGAAGTTTTCAACAAGGCCATTATGAGCAGTATTGCTCACTATCAAGGTAAATATTTAGTTGCTTCTGTATTCAACCACCTATCCACCGCTGCATCAAGGTTGTATACCTCTTAGTTGTATGGTACTGGGTCCTGTGAATACATGTGTAGTACACGAGTGCCGATTGTGAAGAAATAACTTGAACACTAGCATTATTAACTTTATATTAAGATAAGGGCAAGCATCACACTAAGAGCAGTATGGTTCTTCTACGTGTATTTTGTTACACAATTCGATTGATAATTGACTAATCGTGTAATGTATACATCAGTACCAGTTCCTTATTATCCCCTCGCCAGTAGCCAATATACGTACAAATATAGTTTAAAACATATATGTGACCTACTTACTGGTGTATATTAAATACCGGCGAATGCCGAGAAATCGGAAAATTATGTACAGGCGGTAAGTACAAGACTACAATATTGTTATTGGAGTTCCGAAATCAGAACAGAATATGTACATCGAAAAACTAAATATCCAGCCATGAAAATTAGAATAACATGAAATGGTTCAAGGTCCATACCACACCAAAGTTACTTCAACTAAAAGTAATATAATTATTAGTATGTATCAGCATGTGCTGTTTGAGGCTGCCACTGTGTGCGAATGTCTGGTCACAAACACTACATGCATGGGGACGATCCCCCGTATGTATGAGCATGTGCCGCTTGAGGTCGCCACTGAGTGCGAATGTCTTGTCACAAACACTACATGTATATAGACGATCCCCCTTATGTATGAGCATGTGCCGTTTGAGGTGGCCACTCGTTGTGTATGTCTGGTCACAAACACAACATGTATGGGGACTATCCCCCGTATGTATGAGCATGTGCTGTTTGAGGTTTCCACCCTGAGTGAATGTCTTGTCACAAACACGACATGTATGGGGACGATCCCCCGTATGTAGGAGCATGTGCTGTTTGAGGTGGTCACTCCGTGTGAATGTCTGGTCACAAACACTACATGTATGTGGACGATCCCCCGTATGTATGAGCATGTGCTGTTTGAGGTTGCCACTGCGTGCGAATGTCTGGTCACAAACACTACATGCATGGGGACGATCCCCCGTATGTATGAGCATGTGCCGTTTGAGGTCACTACTGCGTGCGAATGTCTTGTCACAAACATTACATGTATGGGGACGATCCCCCGTATGTATGAGCATGTGCTGTTTGAGGCTTCCACCCTGAGCGAATGTCTTGTCACAAACATTACATATATGGGGACTATCCCCCGTATGTATGAGCATGTGACGTTTGAGGTTTCCACCCTGAGTGAATGTCTTGTCACAAAAACTACATGTATGGGGACGATCACCCGTATGCATGAGCATGCGCTGTTTGAGGCTTCCACCCTGAGCGAATGTCTTGTCACAAACATTACATATATGGGGACTATCCCCCGTATGTATGAGCATGTGACGTTTGAGGTTTCCACCCCGAGTGGATGTCTTGTCACAAACACTACATGTATGGGGACTATCCCCCGTATGTATGAGCATGTGCTGTTTGAGGTTTACACCCAGAGTGAATGTATTGTCACAAACACTGCATGCATGGGGACTATCCCCGGTGTGTATGAGCTTGTGGTCTTTGAGGTTTCCACCCCGAGTGAATGTCTTGTCACAAACACTACATGTATGGGGACTATCCCCCGTATGTAAGAGCATGTGCTGTTTGAGGCATCCACCCCGAGCGAATGTCTTGTCACAAACACTACAGGTATGTGGACGATCCCCCGTATGTATTAGCATGTGCTGTTTGAGGCTTCCACCCTTAGTGAATGTCTTGTCACAAACACTACATGTATGGGGACGATCCCCCGTATGTATGAGCATGTGCTGTTTGAGGCTTCCACCTCGAGCGAATGTCTTGTAACAAACACTACATGTATGGGGACTATCCCCCGTATGTAAGAGCATGTGCTGTTTGAGGTTTCCACCCTGAGTGAATGTCTTGTCACAAACACTACATATATGGGGAAGATCCCCCGTATGTATGAGCAGTGCTGTTTTAGGTGGCCGCTATGTGTGAATATCTTCTCACAAAGACCTCGTTTTTTTTTAAAATCTTACTATAAAAACTACAAGTATGTGGTCGCTCCCCGGTGTGAATGTGCATAATGTAGTTTGAGGCTACTACCTTTCACGAAGGTGTTGTCACATGCCGTGCATTTATGTAGTCGTTTCATACTTTAATCCATCCTCTACAAAGTCACTTCTGTACATTTTGATTATCAAAAGGCGGTTGCATCTTTGTTTATCTCCTGAAGTAAACAAATGCTGTCACAAGTACCATAATAGGACCTGGGCATTACATCGGACCGTTGTGCTGCTGTTTGCATGGGACCTGAAAAAAGAAAGGAGTCGGATGTAATACGTGTTGGCATCGAGAGGCATAGAACAGTCTTTACATCAATGGTAACATGTCTCCAAGACGTTTGGACAACTCCTACATTGACAAGTTCTCCCATTTTAAATTTATAAAATATACTGTGAAAAATACTGCACATTACCATGTCGTGCGTGTGTGTGTGTGCGTGCGTGCCTATGGGAAATCAATTGCCTGCATGTTTCATAAACATGGAATCATCCAATACACCCACTGACGGTATGAATGTGCTAAAATATAGTACACAGCGCCAGTGGAGGGGGGGGGGGGGGGGGGGGTCATGCAAAAATAAAAAATAGCCGGTATAAAAAATAGTGAAGATGTTTTGAGGCCACAGACACAGTTTGAATGTAAATCCTGATCCATTACCATGATTACTGCCTATTTTTTTCTGGATGTTGGTGTGTTTTAAACACCAGATTCCAGCATATTTCGAGCATTTAAAATAAAATACTGAGCCTGCTTGTCACGTGATGTAAACACTACGTCACTTGACAATTTGATGATAAACAATATGGCGGACAGGACAATGTTGATTTATTTCTTAGGAGTAAGTGAACATATTGTTTAATTAGTGAAAATCCGGTGCAGATAGGTTGCAGGTTATGGAAAGGTAGGTTCCACAGCATCCATACGAATAGTGAAAGTATGAGAGAATGGCCATATTTGGAGGATTCGGATAAGTTGTATAGCCAAAACTAATTGGTGTTTGCTAGCCTGACAGCTGACGTAGTACACAAAAGCGCGCTTCTTTACCGTAAAACAATACAACTGCAAATAAGTCATATACAAACGACTGAATATAAAGTTAAAATGATATCATATATTGATGTTTTGGCTAAATATAAAGACACAATGCTATCATATAATAAACTTTTGACTGAATATAAAGCGATAATGGTATCATATACTTGCACTTTCGACTCAATATAAAGACAAAACGATATCATACTATGCAACGCTATGGCTGTCTTATACGACGATACAGTATGTTATGCAGTACTAACCAATATATGAGCTCATTATGTATTTATATGGCGTCAAAATGTCAATATAGCATATCATTATCTCTTAATATCGAGTCAAACGTTGAATATATCATACCAATATTTCTTTATATGGAGTCAAAAGTTAATTATATCATACCATAATTATGTCTCTATATTGAGTCAAAACTTCAATATATGATATGACTCGTCTTTATATTAAGTCAACGAAACGTCAATATATTATACCATTACATGTATGTCTTTGTATTGGGTCGAAACATCAATAAATATGATGCAATTCGTCTTTAACTTTATATTGAGTCGTTTGTTCTTTATATAGATAGGACTTATTTGCAGTAGTGTTGTTTGACGATAACACCGTTAAACAAGAGTGCCGTAAGTCAGAAAATACGTCCGTCGAAGATGGGCCAGACAGCGAAGATGCAGAAATGTGAAGCTGTCACCAAGACAAGAAACATTAATGAGAATTTGAAAATCGTTAGCATTATTTCTTCCTCTTGTTGTAATAAACAGGTATACTAATTTAGTAGAGATGTGTAAAGTAGAAATTATATAGAATTGGATACAAAAATGTAAAAAAAATGGCTATGTTAAAAAGGTGATATTTTTGTTAACAAATACTTTTTCGGCATAAAAATACAAGGGTGCACATCTTCAATATGTGTAGAAGACGTGTGTATAGTTTCAGATCAATCGACTGAACGGTTTCAGAGGGGTTGCGTACACAAACTATGTACCCTATATAGAGTTGTATACAAACAAAAAGAGGAAACAATTGCTAAGTTAAAAAGGTGATATGTTTGTTAAAAAAATTGTGTTCGGCATAAAAACACCAAGGTGCACATCTTCAATATGTGTAGAAGACTTGTATATAGTTTCAGATCGATTGACTGAACGGTTTCAGAGGAATTGTGTACACAAACTTTGTACCCTATATAGAATTGAATACAAAAATGTAGAAAAAATGGCTAAGTTAAAAAGGTGATATTTTTGGTAAAAATATGTTTTCGGCATAAAAACACCAAGGTGCACATCTTCAATATGTGTAGACGACGTGTGTATAGTTTCAGACTGAATGGTTTCAGTGGAGTTGTGCACACAAACTTTGCAGTTATTCTGTCCGCCGCCCGCCCGCCGCGGTAAAACATAATACGTACCGTATGAAAATCCAACATCGTGTTATCCCCCAATATTGTTTACATCTTTTGGCCACAGAAAATCTTTTTACATCAGGTGACCAACAGGTTCAGTGTTTTCTTATAAATGCTACAAATATGCTGAAAACTGGTGTTAAAAGCACCCCAAAATGTTCCTTAAGTGAAAATTGGTAGTAATGGATCAAGATTTGCAAGCAAACTGACTCTATGACCTCAAAACGCCCTTACCATTTGATTTATACTGGACTACTTACCCCCTGGGCGATTTCGCGCCATTTGGTATCCTGTAACCTGTAACCTTGTGACAACTTCCAACAAATAGTCGCGTTTTTTTTACTTGTGTTACAGTAAAATAATACCACTGCAAAATTGTCATATCTATAAACAAAAACACGACTCCATATAAAGTTGTAATGATATAATATATTGAAGTTTTTATTAAATATAAAGGCATTATGGTATGATATATTGCCCTTTTGACTCGATATAAAGACAAACTCGTATGAGATATTGAACTTTTGACTGCATATAAAGATATATTGGTACGATATGTTGAATGTGAGTGTGTTCCCAATGTTCATATGTATCAAGTGTCCAAATATTGAAGCAATCCGTCCAGTAATATGAAAGTTATACCACGATGACGAAGCTTGTACAAACTTTTTGACATTTCGGACGACGACGTCGGCGCCGACGATGGAAAAAGCGGCGACTATAATCGCGACTTCTGCTAAAGCAGGCGCGACTAAACGAATGCTACGATATGTTGACGTTTTTACTCACTATGAAGACATACTGGTATGATATATTGAAATTTCGATTCAATACAACGGCATAATGGCATCATATATTGAAGATTCGACTCAATACAAAGACACCATGGTATCAGACATTGAAAGGTTGACTTAATATAAAGGCGAGTGATATGATTATTGATATGTTGAAGTTTTGACTCCAATAAAGAGATAATGGTACGATATATTGAAGATTCTACTGAATACAAGGACATCATACATTGAAATGTTGACTTAATAAATACGAATGACATCATATATTGAAGTTTCGACCCAATACAAATACATAATGGTCAGGTATACTATATTGAAGTTTCGACTCAATACAAATATATCATGATATCATACATTGAAATGTTTGCTTAATATACAGACAAATGGTATCATATATTGAAGGTTTGACTCCATAAAAAGGTATAATAGTGTAACCGGACCATTATTCAGGACTTTCAGTACTTTGCGTTACCTTCTGATTTATGTGTCGGTAGAGTTATTTCCCTTTGACCATGAATGCTAGTTTTAGTAGTTTAGGAAGTGATACTGTTGCATTCTGGGTATTGTTTGGTAGTGAGCATTGTTTAGGCAGAAATCAATGAAGACATCTTTCAAACAGCTGATGACAGATTTTATAGTTTGACGGGCGATAGTAATCATGTAAGTTGTTTGTATTGTGCCATTTTATCATGTTTGTATTGGAATCGATTCTGCATTGGGTGAGGTTGACAAGGTCGCTCTAATTTGTCTGTTAAGCTGCATTCCCAAGACTGTGTTTGCAGTGCGCGATTTCTCCCAACATGGCGGGTTATTTGAATTTAGCATCTCGCACATTAACTTCACAGGATTATTGCATGTTTCACTCGAATGCATTCCCATCTCTTACAGTTGTTCTACTGACATTCACCGCGAGAACGATATCGAGTGACAGCGAGTGATAGTGGCGTGTCTGATACATCAAGTCAGAACCATCCCTCTGGTAGGTGTCTAAATGTTTGTGTACATGTCTCGTCTAAATGTTTGTGTACATGTCTCGTCTAAATGTTTGTGTACATGTCTCTGCAATTGTGGGTACTCAGGGCACATATGCTGGACTGGTTCTACCCAGTGGATCCGTCAGGACAGACGCAATGTTGTCGAGAGGTTGAACTGGTTCTACCCAGTGGATCAGTTAGGTAATATGCAAGGATGTCAGGTGTTGAACTGGTTCTACCCAGTCTCTATAGGTTGCAAACGTCAGACCATGTTGGTGCGTGTTAACACGGGTACAAGCAATCCATGTATGACTACATGTAGATATGACGTTATTCCATCTGTACCTAGGTATCTATGTTCATTGCTGATGACCGCTAGAATACTGTCCATCAAATATCACTGGTCAACAGACAGGAATAAGGTGATGAATTCCACTATCTTTTTAATTGTGTCTATTTTTCCCCAAGAAATAAAAAAGTATATTCACAAAGATTTTTATACATCGCCTAACACCTTCATATTTAATATAATTATGAATTCTTCGGATAAACAAACGCTAGATGCCCATATGGGCCATGAGTAATAAAACTTGAAACTTGAACTTTCTGTTTGCATATTTAATGTTGAATAACAGTATTTATTTTATGTTATAATGTTATTTTTAATACTGGGAGCCAACATAATTATATTATCTTCCACATATGGATATAGCTGTCGCAACATATAAACTGGCGATTGGAAAGAATAGCCGCCTGAGTGTTGAAACTGGCTTTAATTAATGATAACAAAGTATCACACTAATTAATGACTTTGACACCCCGAACCGAGTTTGCTTAATGTAGCGTCAGTCAATTATGTATCGTCTTTACTAAACAGAATATAATCCAATCAAATTGATGACTCAATTGATAACTTAGTTATGAATTAGGTATATAATGGCCATGTTATTCTTTATTTTTATATACATACAATAAATCTCGTATATACTGCATTGTATATATTCTCAGAATTAAGATTTCATTGTGTTTAAACATATAAATTATTGTTACATTTCGTACGTGTACGGACTTGTGTTACATTAAAAAAGTTAAATTAACATCAAACAGGATAATGGCAAAGGGTCGCTCTAGGAAAGCGCGGTTTCCATGCGGGGGTGTAGGAGAAACTGCCAAACAGATTGTCTTCTTTGCGAGTTATGCAGTATTAACTATGCAGTTACACACATATATATTTATATGATCAGTAAACCCTGCAATAATGTTTATGTATGAGAAGCAGTTGATTTAAGGCAAACAATAAAACTTAATAGTACAGGCACGTATCATATGGATACTGTATTGATTTTCACATGTTCCACCCATTTCAGGATTATGTCGACACAAAAAGTCACAGTGCATGCGGAAAAATATAATTCCGCATCCCATATATTCCGGAAATTTTTATCAACTTTACATAATGTTCCTGAAAAGTCGCAGATGTCCAAAGGTACAAAATTACTTTGCGTTACACATAAATAATTATATATCATCAGAAAACCCTGCAATACTTTCAAGGTATGAGAAACATTTGCTTTAAGGCAATAAATACAATTTACTACATAGGCATATCAGATGGATACTGTGTTGATTTTCCCATGTTCCATCCATTTCAGGGTGTGTACATATCAATCAGCCGCTAAGAGTAAAACATGTCGTAATGATGTTCATTTCATTCATAATTATCATTACAGACTAATAGTAACCGCAATTTATCTCTGATTGCAAATACGTTTTCTTATTGAACACACCCCGGACATGTATGTAGTAGAGTGCTCATTATGCTAAAATCCAGCAAAACCTCTCATTTGTTTTACCTTCGAGGTTGAATTTTGTATATGCATACGTAATACAATGTTTAATAATGTTATTTTAATTGTGAATAGTGACTCCCATACGTAATGGCGAACAGTATGTGTAGATAAAAATCAAACAGTACGTGTTGATGTGCATACTGATCTTACGCTATCTTGGTCGCCAAATAAAAATGAATATTTTAATTAATAAGCAGGAACACGAATAAAAAATGTTTTTTTGGAGGAATTCGAACTCATACGTGTAGGGGCGAAGGATGATCACATGTTGACATTACCTGCACGGACCCATTGCACCACCGTGTCAAATACACTAATAACTAGGTAATGGTCATTTACTACAAAATGTTATGAAACATATCAATTTTGGCTTGAAACCAGCACATGTGATCAAAACTGATTCATAGTCGTATACGTTCGTCACTTTCCCGATTCGTTCCCGGACTGTTTGTTAACAATTTCAAGCTATAAAATGCCATTCACTTTTGACCGCAAACAACGCACTGGAAGACACACAAGTTGGAAACACGTTCTGTTGGACACTTTTGTGCTATCCACGTGTATCATAAGTTTCATCTAACTACCGTCATTGCTCACAGCAAAACTTAGGCTGTATATATGGATTCCGCAGCAGACACATTTTATAAATAGCCAGTTGTAAGTCGTCATTCGTACGTTATGACTTGGACACGAATTGTCTGGGTACGTTCAACCATGGTGCCCGGCCTCATGGACAGGCATGTATGCTTTAGTTGAATATTTTCACCAATTATTTCATTTAGGATTCACTAGCGCAGTGGTGTACGACGTTGTGTCCCAAGTTAAACATATGCGATGACATGTCGTCGTAGTTCGAATTAGAAGGAGAGCGTATACTTTTTGTTTTACTTATAGTTTGCTGATATATTTGGCGACATTTTCAGAGTTAAAATGCGACACGATTTGCGCTGAATAGCCTCGCCAAATTATATATCATAGACCAATATCCTCATGGCACCTCGCATGTCGTAAAACCTGATTAACCTGGACATGAATATCTTGATCGTATGTTCTTCTGTATTAGTAATTAGTATCACTGTACTTGATCTCTGATTGTAAATAATTATCTTTTTATTGCACTCTATGCACTAATAATTGGCGTTTGCTTGTCAAAAGGTGTCAACAACACGGTGTAATGTAATGTAATACTGTTATTTATGACAAAAAAAGATGTATATAAAAATGAGAGCGCAAATTGACCAAAATGAGATGAAATTGACTTGAGAGCGAATCAACAGAACGAATTGACCGGATACCATTGTATGTAGTCCTATTACCCAGGTATATAGAAAGCTGTTGACAATTTGCCTTTACATGCACGTTGGGCTATATTGTCAGGCTAAACAGTGTGTCTACTAGCTACGCCACTTTGTCACATTTACATGTTTATGTTCAATGAATATATGGAATAAATATACGTTCAATATAGTCAGTGGATCAGCTAGATCAGCATGTGCATCTGCAGTCTGATCAGGATCTGGACTGGTCACCATTCCATCAATGGAACACCTGGCATGCTTCTAACAAGCTATATATATATCAGTATCATGGTACATGGGTGTGTTATTTGTTCAGAAACTACACTAATCAGAAACCCCATAAGCCCCATTTCTCCAGTCACAAACCCACATAGACGCAACTACAATACTGTCTGTTCCACGTTTTTCTGCAAACAAACTTTTGGTTATTAAACACATTCAATCTAAAAAATATTTAAATGTAAGTATTTTTTCATCAATAACAAAAAAGTCACCCTCCCCAAAAAACAATATTTAGATGAAATTCCATCAACTATTGATTTTATTGCGAAAAACGATTTTACTATCGTCGCTAAACGCATAATTAAACAAGTATTTCGAGAACACGCTCCCAATTAGCCGTTGTTTTAGAAATCCTACGGTAGTAAGTGGTATCAAAACGAACAGATCTACCGAACGCCAGGATAGCCAAAACACGTTTATTTTCTTTCTAACACCAAATGGAGAGAATATTTAAACAAGGGAAATTATGGTCGTTTCGTCTAACAGCCCGTTCGTCTAACTGGATTTATATAGTAAGGTGCCAAGTCGTTTCGTAAAAGTGGATATACTATATATAAACCAATTGTCATACATGTACTTGTTTGGCACAATGTGTTCGGTGCATGTGTAGTGGTTTGGTCAGCAATAAGTATTATTTCTTAAGCATAGTATTCGTTTTAAGCATATAATATACTAGTATGTATGTTAAGTTAGGATTTATGGTTGATATTTCGCTAGTTGTTCAGAATATTCCAAACGGAGATATAGCACAACCATTGACAATTAGTGTTTGTCCACACAGTCTCTCGTACAGTGTACGAAACAACTACAGGTAACACTGGATAATTGGTTTCTAAATACATGTAACTCCACTTTGACGAAACGACTCGACACCTTACTATATAACTTCAGTTAGACGAACTTGCAATTAGACGAAACGACCATCATCCAGCAAGGGAAGTAACTTGCCAACGTGTTGACGGATAGTGTCTATTTCGTCGATCGATTTCCTTGTGGGACCGTGTGATGGTGTTCGGGTCAAAACGTACCCCGAGTCAAAACGTATCTAAAATCAAAGGTGTAAACATACCCAACATCTAGTCAAAACATACCCATTGTCGGGTTAAAATGGCGCCGTTTTGGAATGGAGTCGTTTTGGTCAGAACACTCGAGACCTTTTGATCAACACTGGGGCCGTTTTAGACAGAGTCGGCCGTTTTGGCCTGGTTCCTGTGATATTTGCCTGTAAAGATTTAGCTGGAGTTACCTGGATCCGCAGCTGGTTCCCCTTTGGTGGCCTGCCGCCGCGGTAATGGGGTAAGCGGTATGGTATCCATTTACGTGTTTGTTGGTACGGTGTTTAAACACATTGATGCCAGTGGCACTAACAACATCAAGTGGCAGGTTATTCCAGGTAATAACTGATCTTTGGGGGAAGTATGATTTGCGTAATTAACCTGCTGTAGTTCAAGTAGAGTTTATGCAAATGCCTTCTTGTGGAGTCGAAACTAATTATGTCAAATAGATGATGCTCGGCGAGGCCTTCTCTGGCTGTTAGTATCTTGAAGACTTCAATCATGTTGCCACGATGTCGTCGAAGTTGTAGAGATGTGAGATGAAGGATTCTAAGTAGCTTTGGGGTATTTTTTTTCATGTATTTCTGGAATAATTCTTGTAGCTCTCCTCTGTACTTTTTCAAGAATCTGTATATCTTTTACCAAACTTGGACTCCATGCTTGGAACCGTGTACTCTATATGAGGTCTGACTACGTGTGGTCAGAGATCCTAGATAGCGGCGGAAACGTGGATAGTATATATCTTGGTTTCAGCAAAGTATTTGACACTGTGCCACACAAACGATTAAGAAAATAACTTTATGTATATGGAATACGCGGAAATATCCCAAACTGGACAGTTAACTTTCTTGAGGACCGAAAACAACAAGTCCGCGTCGGAGCTGCAAATTCATCATGGGCAGATGTGTTAAGTGGTATTCCACAAGGCAGTGTAATTGGACCTACGTTATTCTTTGTTATATATCAAGGATTTGCCTGATGTTGCTCATAATATCAACATGTTATTTGCAGATGATAATATGAAATAGGCACTGCCTATGATGGGCTTTACCATGGTGTTAGTATGCTACGGACGGTACGGGCGTATTACATATCTACTTCCCGCAACTACCATGCTGTCACAACTTCTCTATGCTAATTAAATTCTCTTATTTGAACAAGTGATACAATCAGTGTTTTTCCTTTTGCTATATTATAAAAACTGTACGAGTACATTTACGACGTCATTTTAGGAAGACAGTAACACCAGATGGCCGCTGCCCGCATAACGAGCCCGCCGAGGCATTTGATGGTCTCAGAGTGTATTTATTTGAAGCATGAATTAAAGGTTGTGGAGATATAAGGTATGTAAAAGCTTTAACGCAAACTTTAGTTATTTGACCTTGATCTTGGGCATGTGGGCCACATGGGAGGGCTATAGAATGAAAATATGGATGATAATAAAACAATGTTTGAAGTTTGAAGTAAACTGGAGTAAGTGTTGTGGAGACCTTGGGCATTTGGACCACATGGGCAGGCTATAGAATGAAAATATGGATAATGAATAAGAAGTATTGGTTGTTGGAAGTGAATTGGAGTAAGTGTTGCGGAGATATAAGGTATGTACAAACTTTAACACAGATTGCAAAGTCATTTGACCTTGACATTGGGCGTATGTACCACATGGGCAGGCTATGGAATGAAAATATGGATGATGAAAAGGAAGTGTTGGAAGTTGGAAGTGAATTGGAGTAACAATTGTGGAGATATAAGGTATGTACAAACTTTTAACGCAAATTTTGACAGAAACTTCTAAGTCATTTGACCTTGACCTTGGGGCACAGGGGCCGCATGAGTGGGAGACAGAATGAATATATGGATGATGACCAATAAGCATACACAGTTTCAAGCAAATCCGACTTACGGTTACAAATTTTTACAAAACAATTTAACGCAAACTTCTAAGTCAGTTTACCTTGACCTTCGGCACAAGGGCCACATGAGTGGGACACAGCATGACTATATGGATGATGACTAATAAGTATTTGAAGTTTCAAGTCAATGTGACTTAGTACTCAAGAGATATAAGGCATTTAAAAAATTTAACGCAAATTTCGGACACGGACGAGAGAGAGAGAGAGAGAGAGAGAGAGAGAGAGAGAGAGAGGAGAGAGAGAGAGAGAGGTGGATGGTTTTCTATCTAATGATGTTGAGAGAGAGGGGGGGGGGTCTATCTAATAATGTTGAGAGAGAGGGGGGTTCTATCTAATAATGTTGAAAGAGAGAGAGAGAGGGAGATGAGAGAGGGGGTTAGAGAGACAGAGGTATGGGGGCGGGAGATAGTGTGGTTTATATCTACATGTAATTATGTTGAGAAAGAGAGGGATATATATAGAGGCAGACAGACATGGGATGATGGGAGATGAGAAACATGTGTTAAAATATAATCAATCAGCAGAATGGGAGACAGCGTGACCCCTCCTCTCACTTTGAATTAATTTATTGAACTATATTTAATAACCAGATGGCCGCAGCCCGCATGTCGAGCCCGCCGAGGCATTTGATGGTATTTTAAAAAACTTTAACGCAGATTTCGGACGGACGGACGGACGGACGGACGGACGGACGGACGTCATTGTGATCACTATGTCTCTCTTTCCGCAAGCGGGCTCGACACAAACAATAGCCCAGAAACCAGGACTGTTTTTGCCTTCCGTTACAACCACTCCGATGCATTCGGCCCATTCGCAGTTACGCAGTAGGTTTGTCGGCTGCTACAAAATAGGTTTATGAATATTTCTTGACTTTGGGAGGCTTGACTAGGTGTATTTGTTAGAGGATTTCATAATTCTATGAAACTGAATGTTAGCTCCGGTTCATTTTGACATCTTGGAAAATGGCGCATGCTATGCTGTCTCGCCGGTACGGTTTCGCGTCAGAATTTAAGGTATTTTTCGGGCATTTGTAGCGAAAATTTGAGGTGGTTACGACCCCGCTTTGAAATCATTTTCAGAAAATGGTGTGGTGTTACAAGTGATAGACATAACAAAGTATCTGTGCCTCATATTTTCATGAAAACAATTCCGACAAATTCAGTCGTGTAGAAATTGCTGGCCAAAAATAGGTGGGTGGGGTGTAAATTTTTTATTGAACACATATGATGCGGTTACTGCATTTTTATTGTGGCGCGCGATTTGTACTTCATTTGCGAGTATTTTTCAATACTTGTCGCAAGAGCATCCTTAACTGATGGGCGGTGATTTTTATAAGTCACCCGCCGCCCTCAGAAAAGCAGTAAATTTTGGCTCTTTTCAACCGTCCCGTGATGCCTATGTCGGCTAATTAATATATACCGGTACTGTTTATAATAATAATAGAAACTTATTATTGTGTGTGTATGCAAGTGCGGATAATTCCGAAGCTGTTTCTTCGTGTATTATCGTCCTTGGGGACACTTCAGCGTTGAGATAAAAGTGGTCGATTGCACGACAACACAACTATCTTCAAACTTCGTATGCTATATTCAGTATTCGTCGCCCTTATCAAGCGTTATAGTAATATCTGACAGTACCAGTTGCATTAGTATCCAGAACGACTTCGATCAACTTGCAGAATGGTCAGGCACTTCATGTACAATGTATATTAGGCTACTTCAGGTATATTAGGTTACTTCAGATATAAACAACATTTATTCAACCCCCTTTATTATGCTACATGGAGCAATGGTTGTGGTATAAAACATAATATATACAGAGAAGAGCTACTCGTGTAGTTAAAGGTTTGAATCATCTCACATATGATGAATGCATTCGAGAACTTGGTTTACCAACATAATACTATCGCCGAGACAGGGCAGATGTGATACAACTCTTTAAGATTATGAACGACTTCGATACTGTGACGATTCCAAATACATGTATATGATTATCCAAAACAACCCATACACAGTCTGAAGCTTGACAAGCAACAGTCGGCTACAAGACAGAATCAATAAACAGTATCAAATAGAGTAGTGAATTCAAGGAACTTCCGGAGGATGTGATACATGCATAAACTGTAAATCAGTTTTAAAAGTGGGCCAAATAGTGCCTGGAGAAAAAAAGACAATACATTTGAAATACAACGTATCAGCTTATTGGCACAACTGAAAGCAGTATGCCATCTTCCCACGCAATATAAATTCTAAGAAGTTTTCAACAAGGCCATTATGAGCAGTATTGCTCAATATCGAAGGTAAATATTTAGTTGCTTCTGTATTCAACCAACTATCCATCGCTGCATCAAGGTTGTATACCTCTTAGTTGTATGGTACTGGGTCCTATGAATACATGCGTAGTACACGAGTGCCGATTGTGAAGAAATAACTTGAACACTAGCATTATTAACTTTATATTAAGATAAGGGCAAGCATCACACTAACAGCAGTATGGTTCTTCTACGTGTATTTTGTTACACAATTCGATTGATAATCGACTAATCGTGTAATGTATACATCAGTACCAGTTCCTTCTTATCCCCTCGCCAGTAGCCAATATACGTACAAATATAGTTTAAAACATATATGTGACCTACTTACTGGTGTATATTAAATACCGGCGAATTCCGAGAAATCAGAAAATTAAAAAGTGCAGTCACTATGATATGTACAGGCGGTAAGTACACGACTACAATATTGTTATTGGAGTTCCGAAATCAGAACAGAATATGTACATCGAAAAACTAAATATCCAGCCATGAAATTAGAATAACATGAAATGGTTCAAGGTCCATATCACACCAAAGTCACTTGGCCACTTTAACTAAATGTAATATAATTATTAGTATGCATGAGCATGTGCCGTTTGAGGCTGCCACTGTGTGCGAATGTCTGATCACAAACACTACATGCATGGGGACGATCCCCAGTATGTATGAGCATGTGCCGCTTGAGGTCGCCACTGAGTGCGAATGTCTCACAAACACTACATGTATATAGACGATCCCCCTTATGTATGAGCAAGTGCCGTTTGAGGTGGCCACTCGTTGTGAATGTCTGCTCACAAACACAACATGTATGGGGACGATCACCGGTGTGTATGAGTAGGTATATGGTCTTTGAGGTCGCCGCTGCGTTTGAATATCTTGTCACAAACAGTACATGTATGTGGACGATCTCCCGTATGTATGAGCATGTGCTGTTTGAGGCTTCCACCCTGAGTGAATGTCTTGTCACAAACACTACATGTATGGGGACGATCCCCCGTATGTATGAACATGTGCTGTTTGAGGCTTCCACCCTGAGCGAATGTCTTGTCACAAACACTACATGTATGTGGACGATCCCCCGTATGTATGAGCATGTGCTGTTTGAGGTTTCCACCCTGAGTAAATGTCTTGTCACAAACAAGACATGTATGGGGACTATCCACCGTATTTATGAGCATGTGCTGTTTGAGGTTTCCACCCTGAGTAAATGTCTTGTCACAAACACGACACGTATGGGGACGATCCCCCGTATGTAGGAGCATGTGCTGTTTGAGGTGGTCACTCCGTGTGAATGTCTGGTCACAAACACTACATGTATGTGGACGATCCCCCGTATGTATGAGCATGTGCTGTTTGAGGTTGCCACTGCGTGTGAATGTTAAAAAAAAAAAAAAAAAAAAAAAAAGTCACAAACATTACATGTATGGGGACGATCCCCCGTATGTATGAGCATATGCCGTTTGAGGTCACTACTGCGTGTGAATGTCTTGTCACAAACATTACATGTATGGGGACGATCCCCCGTATGTATGAGCATGTGCTGTTTGAGGCTTCCAACCTGAGCGAATTTCTTGTCACAAACATTACATATATGGGGACTATCCCCCGTATGCATGAGCCTGTGACGTTTGAGGTTTCCACCCTGAGTGAATGTCTTGTCACAAACACTACATGTATGGGGACGATCCCCCGTATGTATGAGCATGTGCTGTTTGAGGCTTCCACCCGGAGCGAATGTCTTGTCACAAACATTACATATATGGGGACTATCCCCCGTATGTATGAGCATGTGACGTTTGAGGTTTCCACCCCGAGTGAATGTCTTGTCACAAACACTACATGTATGGGGACGATCACCCGTATGCATGAGCATGTGCTGTTTGAGGCTTGCACACTGAGCGAATGTCTTGTCACAGACACTACAGGTATGTGGACGATCCCCCGTATGTATTAGCATGTGCTGTTTGAGGTTTCCACCCTGAGTGAATGTATTGTCACAAACACTACATGTATGGGGACTATCCCCCGTATGTATGAGCATGTGCTGTTTGAGGCTTTCACCTCGAGAGAATATCTCGTAACAAACACTACATGTATGGGGACTATCCCCTGTATGTAAGAGCATGTGCTGTTTGAGGTTTCCACCCTGAGTGAATGTCTTGTCACAAACACTGCATGTATGGGGACTATCCCCGGTGTGTATGAGCTTGTGGTCTTTGAGGTTTCCACCCCGAGTGAATGTCTTGTCACAAACACTACATGTATGGGGACTATCCCCCGTATGTAAGAGCATGTGCTGTTTGAGGCTTCCACCCCGAGCGAATGTCTTGTCACAAACACTACAGGTATGTGGACGATCCCCCGTATGTATTAGCATGTGCTGTTTGAGGCTTCCACCCTGAGTGAATGTCTTGTCACAAACACTACATGTATGGGGACTATCCCCCGTATGTATGAGCATGTGCTGTTTGAGGCTTCCACCTCGAGCGAATGTCTTGTAACAAACACTACATGTATGGGGACTATCCCCCGTATGTAAGAGCATGTGCTGTTTGAGGTTTCCACCCTGAGTGAATGTCTTGTCACAAACACTACATGTATGGGGACGATCCCCCGTATGTATGAGCATGTGCTGTTTTAGGTGGCCGCTATGTGTGAATATCTTGTCACAAACAAGACCTCGTTTTTTTTTTAAATCTTACTATAAAAACTACAACTATGTGGTCGCTCCCCGGTGTGACTGTGCATAATGTAGTTTGAGGCTGCTACCGTTCACGAAGGTGTTGTCACATGCCGTGCATTTATGTAGTCGTTTCATACTTTAATCCATCCTCTACAAATCATTTCTGTACATTTTGATTATCAAAAAGCGGTTGCATCTTTGTATTATCTCCTGAAGTAAACAAATGTTGTCACGAGTACCATAATAGGACTTGGGCATCACATCGGACCGTTGTGCTGCTGTTGGCATGGGACCTGAAAAAAGAAAGGAGTCGGATGTAATATGTGTTGGCATCGTGTGGCATGGAACAGTCTTTACATCAATGGTAACATGTCTCCAAGACGTTTGGACAACTCCTACATTGACAAGTTCTCCCATTTTAAATTTATAAAATATAATGTGAAAAATACTGCACATTACCATGTCGTGCGTGTGTGTGTGCGTGCGTGTCTATGGGAAATAAATTGCCTGCATGTTTCATAAACATCGAATCATTCAATACACCAACTGACGGTATGACTGTGCTAAATATAGTACACAGCGCCAGTGGGGGGGGGGGGGGGGGGGGGGGTGGGGGGGGGGGGGGGGGGGGGGGGGGCATGCAAAAATAAAAGATAGCCCGGTATAAAAAATAGTGAAGATGTTTTGAGGCCACAGACACAGTTTGAATGTAAATCCTGATCCATTACCATGATTACTGCCTATTTTTTTCTTGATGTTGGTGTGTTTTTAACACCAGTTTCCAGCATATTTCGAGTATTTAAAATAAAATACTGAGCCTGCTTGTCACGTGATGTAAACACTTGCAGGTTATGGAAAGGTAGGTTCCACAGCATCCATACGAATAGGGAAAGTATGAGAGAATGGCCATATTTGGAGGATTCGGATAAGTTGTATAGCAAAACTAATTGGTGTTTGCCAGCCTGACGGCTGACGTAGTACACAAAAGCGCGCTTCTTTACTGTAAAACAATACAACTGCAAATAAGTCATATCTATATAAAGAACAAACGACTGAATATAAAGTTAAAATGATATCATATATTGATGTTTTGGCTAAATATAAAGACACAATGCTATCATATAATAAACTTTTGACTGAATATAAAGCGATAATGGTATCATATACTTGCACTTTCGACTCAATATAAAGACAAAACGATATCATACTATGCAACGCTATGGCTGTCTTATACGACGATACAGTATGTTATGCAGTAATAACCAATATATGAGCTCATTATGTATTTATATGGAGTCAAAATGTCAATATAGCATATAGCATATCATTATCTCTTAATATTGAGTCAAACGTTGAATATATCATACCAATATTTCTTTATATGGAGTCAAAAGTTCATTATATCATACCATAATTATGTCTCTATATTGAGTCAAAACTTCAATATATGATATGACTCGTCTTTATATTAAGTCAACGAAACGTCAATATATTATACCATTATGTCTTTGTATTGGGTCGAAACATCAAAAATATGATGAAATTCGTCTTTAACTTTATATTTTTTTTTTTTTTTTTTTGCTTATATTTAACGGCGGCACTGGCTCTAGGACCTTGCATGCCGTCTCCCAAGAATGGGAGAAAGAACGGAGGTAGAGATTTTTTGAGAGAAGCCGGTAATTCGTATTTACAGAGCAACTACGAATTATCGGTACCCATTCACAGCTGGGTGAACTGGAGCAGTGTGGATAAAGTGTCTTGCTCAAGGACACAACGCAGCGCCTCCGGTGAGGCTCGAACCCACGACCTTTAGATCAGCAGTCTGACGCTCTAACCACCAGGCCACTGCGCTCCACACTTTTTTTAACTTTATATCGAGTCGTTTGTTCTTTATATAGATAGGACTTATTTGCAGTAGTGTTGTTTTACGATAACACCGTTAAACAAGAGTGCCGTAAGTCACAAAATACGTCCGTCGAAGATGGGCCAGACAGCGAAGATGCAGAAATGTGAAGCTGTCACCAAGACAAGAAACATTAATGAGAATTTGAAAATCGTTAGCATTATTTCTTCCTCTTGTTGTAATAAACAGGTATACTAATTTAGTAGAGATGTGTAAAGTAGAAATTATATAGAATTGGATACAAAAATGTAAAAAAATGGCTATGTTAAAAAGGTGATATTTTTGTTAAAAAATACTTTTTCGGCATAAAAATACAAGGGTGCACATCTTCAATATGTGTAAAAGACGTGTGTATAGTTTCAGATCAATCGACTGAAGGGTTTCAGAGGAATTTCGTACACAAACTATGTACCCTATATAGAGTTGTATACAAACAAAAAGAGGAAACAATTGCTAAGTTAACAAGAGCTGTAGGAGAACAGCATAGCTCGACTACGAGGGTTGTCGATGTACACATAGGTTGACAAACAAGGTGGCTGCGGCCTGCATAAAAACCTTAATCAAGGTTGACTAAAAAACTTAACCAAGGGAAATTAAGTAAGTAATTGAAGGTTAAATGTAGGTCAATGACAGATATAGGTCAGGGGTTATTGATGTACATCACTAGGAGATGAAGTTTTCCAAGTATGGTTGCTGTAGGCCCAGGAGTATTCCATATACAAGGTTGACTAAAAACCTTAACCAAGGGGAAATAACTAAGTAATCCAAGGATAAAAATAGGTCAAGGTCAAACATAGGTCAGGGATTATTGATGTACATCACTAGGAGATGAAGTTTTCCAAGTATGGTTGATGTGGCCCAGGAGTATTCCATATACAAGCTTGACTATAAAGATTAATCAAGTAATTCAAGGTTAAATGTAGGTGAAGGTAACATATAGGTCAGCGGTTATTGATGTACATCCCTATGAGAAAAAGTTATCCAAGTATAGTGTCTGTATGCACAATAGTATTCCATATACAAGCTTGACTAAAACCCTTAACCAAGGTTGACTAAAAACCTTAACCAAGGGGAATTAACAAATTAATTCAAGGTTAAATGTAGGTCAAGGTGAACTATAGGTCAGGAGTTGTTGATGTACATCAGTAGGAGATGAAGTTGTCCAAGTATGGTTGGTGTAGGGCCAGGAGTATTCCATCTACAAGCTTGACTAAAAACCTTAACCAAAGAGAATTAACTAAGTAATTCAAGAGGAAATGTAGGTGAAGGTCAAATATAGATCAGGGATTATTGATGTGCATCCCTATGAGAAAAGGTTGTCCAAGTATGGTGTCTGTATGCACAATAGTATTCCATGTACAAGCTTGAGTAAAAAGCTTAACCAAGGTTGACTAAAAACCTTAACCAAGGGGAATTAAGTAAGTACTTCAAGAGGAAATATAGGTAAAGGTGAAATATATATCAGGGGTTGTTGATGTACATCACTAGGAGATGAAGTTGTCCAAGTATGGTGGGTGTAGGGCCAGTAGTATTCCATATACAAGCTTGACTAAAAACCTTAACCAAAGAGAATTAACATAGTAATTTAAGAGGAAATGTAGGTCAAGGTCAAATATAGACCAGGGGTTATTGATGCACATCCCTAGGAGATGAAGTTGTCCAAGTATGGTGGGTGTAGGGCCAGGAGTATTCCATATACAAGCTTGACTAAAAACCTTAACCAAGGGGAATTAACTAAGTAATTCAAGAGGAAATGTAGGTCAAGGTCAAATATAGATCAGGGGTTATTGATGTACATCCATATGAGAAAAGGTTGTCCAAGTATGGTGTCTGTATGCACAATAGTATTCCATGTACAAGCTTGACTAAAAACCTTAACCAAGGTTGACTAAAAACCTTAACCAAGGGGAATTAACTAAGTAATTGAAGAGGAAATGTAGGTCAATGTCAAATATAGATTAGGGGTTATTGATGTACATCACAAGGAGATGAAGTTGTCCAAGTATGGTGGGTGTAGGGCCAGGAGTATTCCATCTACAAGCTTGACTAAAAACCTTAACCAAAGAGAATTAACTAAGTAATTCAAGAGGCAATGTAGGTCAAGGTCAAATATAGATCAGGGGTTATTGATGTACATTCCTAGGAGATGAAGTTGTCCAAGTATGGTGGGTGTAGGGCCAGGAGTATTCCATATACAAGCTTGACTAAAAACCTTAACCAAGAGGAATTAACCAAGTAATTCAAGAGGAAATGTAGGTCAAGGTCAAATATAGATCAGGGGTTATTGATGTACATCCCTATGAGAAAAGGTTGTCCAAGTATGGTGTATGTATGCACAATAGTATTCCATGTACAAGTTTGACTAAAAACCTTAACCAAGGTTGACTAAAAACCTTAACCAAGGGGAATTAACTAAGTAATTGAAGAGGAAACATTTGTTCGGCATAAAAACACCAAGGTGCACATCTTCAATATGTGTAGAAGACTTGTATATAGTTTCAGATAGATTGACTGAACGGTTTCAGAGGAGTTGTGTACACAAACTTTGTACCCTATATAGAATTTAATACAACAATGTAGAAAAAATGGCTAAGTTAAAAAGGTGATATTTTTGGTAAAAATATGTTTTCGGCATAAAAACACCAAGGTGCACATCTTCAATATGTGTAGACGACGTGTGTATAGTTTCAGACTGAACGGTTTCAGAGGAGATGTGTACACAAACTTTGCAGTTATTCTGTCCGCCGCCCGCCAGCCGCGGTAAAACATAATACGTACCGTATAAAAATCCAACATCGTCATATCCCCCAATATTGTTTACCTCTTTTGGCCACGGAAACTCTTTTTACATCAGGTGACCAACAGGTTCAGTGTTTTCTTATAAATGCTACAAATATGCTGAAAACTGGTGTTAAAAGCACCCCAAAATGTTATATATTGCCCTTTTGACTTGATATAAAGACAAACTGGTATGAGATATTGAACTTTTGACTGCATATAAAGATAAATTGGTATGATATGTTGAATGTGAGTGTGTTCCCAATGTTCATATGTATCAAGTGTCCAAATAGTGAAGCAATCCGTCCAGTAATATGAAAGTTATACCACGATGACGAAGCTTGTACAAACTTTTTGACATTTCGGACGACGACGTCGGCGCCGACGATGGACAAAGCGGCGACTATAGTCGCGACTTCTGCTAAAGCAGGCGCGTCTAAACGAATGCTACGATATATTGACGTTTTTACTCACTATGAAGACATACTGGTATGATATATTGAAATTTCGATTCAATACAAAGGCATAATGGCATCATATATTGAAGATTCGACTCGATACAAAGACACCATGGTATCAGACAGTGAAAGGTTGACTTAATATAAAGGCGAGTGATATGATTATTGATATGTTGAAGTTTTGACTCCAATAAAGAGATAATGGTACGATATATTGAAGATTCTACTGAATACAAGGACATCATACATTGAAATGTTGACTTAATAAATACGAATGACATCATATATTGAAGTTTCGACCCAATACAAATACATAATGGTCAGGTATACTATATTGAAGTTTCGACTCAATACATATATATCATGAATCATACATTGAAATGTTTGCTTAATATACAGACAAATGGTATCATATATTGAAGGTTTGACTCCACAAAAAGGTATAATAGTATGATATAATGAACTTTCGGCTCGATATAAATAATTATTTATATGATATTTTGAACGTTTGTTTGACTCAATATAAAGACATAATGATTTCATATATTGACGTTTGTACTGCATAAAATACGTTATCGTCATATAAGACAGCCATGACGTTCCATACTAAATGACCCGTCCACTATCGTGGTGTGGCATACAAATAATGTAGATTTAAATCTTTCACTAATAAAACACTAAACTAAAAACGCGTCTCACTAACATAAATCAGTGCGTGTCACGTAATTCGATATTTTTTAAAGATGGCGGCTAACATTCATTTTTAATCAGGAAATGAATGTGTTTGATTTTAAAAATCGAATTTAGGTTAATGAGACGCGTTTTTAGTGCAGTTTACACTCGAAATCTTTGAGATTTATGTTAATGTATTAGCAACTGTAAAATCTATGCCGAAAACCCACTCCAAACAGCAGTTACGACACGCTGTAATGCGCTGTATAGGCGAGTTCCAGATGAGATGACTACATCGTGTGGCTTTTTGTTTCAATGGTGGCGAATGGGAGTTTTGTACCTTTCTAAGTACTATTATATTTACACCCGGGCGCATTTGAATTGTTTTGTACATTGTTTAGAATAGAGTCAGTACAGAATAGCTTTTGTAAAACATTTCTGGGAGTATTTCGGACCGTAAACGATTCAATGGCGCTTGGAGATTGCGGTAGATATCCGCTCTATACCACTTACTTTTCTAAATGTATAGCATACTGGTGTCGTCTCATCCAAATGCCAAGTCATCGGTACCCTAGAAACTGTTATTTGATGCTACAAGCACATGATGATATGGGACGAGTAAATTGGACATCAGAAATCTTTGATATAAATATGGTTTTGGATTTGTTTGGCTTTCTCAGGATGTAGGGGACATAACTATGTTTTTATACAAATTAAAACAGCGTGTTATTGATTGTTGTAAACAAACTTGGCACAGTGATATTGATACCTCTGCTAAATGTATTCACTATAAACATTGTAAAACTATGTTAAATGTAGAAAGGTATATTACATGTTCTCTACCATTTCATTGAAGAAAAGCGTTGGCAAAATGCAGGTGCTCCAACCACAAATTGAACATTGAAGTTGGAAGACATGCTGGAACACAGAGAGAACTTCGGATTTGCCAGTATTGTCTAATGCAGTCAAATCTACAAGTTCTGGAAGATGAATATCATGCGTTTTTCCACTGTAATGTATACGACGACATCAGATTGATACACCTACCAGCTCATCTGTGTTCCAACAAGTCTTTGGATGACTTTTATAGAATTTTGGGTTCAAATAATCATGAAACGATTTACACAATTTCCATATATGTTTACCATTTGTTAAACAAGCGCAACACATTATAATTCCATTAGATATTCATTGATATTTGTTCAAATGTACATGTTATGGGCCAGAGGCCTACATCATCCAAATAAACTAACTAACTAAGTAACTTTAGAAAGGTGTTTCATCTATATACAAACAATGATTGACCCTCCAAGACACGCTAGAATCACCTGTGTGAATAGCGGACACTCGTAATTTTTAGAACTGGTGGAATAGTGACACAAGTATACGCTTATTTAATTCCTATAAATAACATTTTGTGCCTACTGAGTGGGCATGTACCTTTAACGTAAATTTTTACAAAAATTTAACGTAACCTTCTAAGTCATTTGACCTTGGGCACAGGGGCTGTGTATGAGTGGGATACAGGATGAATATATGGATGATAACTAATAAGTATATGAAGTTTCAAGTCAACATAAGGTTTGATCATGTCCAGCCGTGTGCAAACATTTGCTGTGGCCCGAGGGAACTGTTTGAACACAAGGCCGCACACATCTGGACATGATCAAACATTATTGTTACATTTCCAACAAAAAACTGATGTAATTTGAGCATTATATTCAGTATTTTCAGTACTTTTATAAATCGTCCCATTCACGTAGATAATTTTCGGTATTGATATTCCGGGGCTGCGTCATGAACGACATGAAGTAGTGACGTCATGAAGGCACTTCCGCGTAGTGACGTCATGAAGGCACTTGGTCTACGCGCGGCCCCGGAATGAGCATTGCCTAAAGTCACATGCAAACAGCACGCGCTATATCATTGTGATCACTATGTCTCAATTTCCGCAAGCGCCAGCGCGCCAGCGGGCTCGACAAAAAGTAACGCAATTGTTCTAAGTAATTTGACCTTGACCTTGGACATGGCGGCCTCATGGGTGTGGTATGAAATATGGATGATGATAAGGAAGTACACGCTCACAAGCACCCGTTTCAGAAATCCTACGGTAGTCAGTGGTGTCAAGACGAACAGATCTACCGGGCGCCAGGATAGCCGAAACAAATGGAGAGAATAATTAAACAAGGGAAATAACTCCCAACTTTTTGACGGATAGTGTCTATTTCGTCGATTGATTTCCTTGCGGGATCGTGTGATGGCGTTCGGGTCAAAACGTACCCAAGCCAAAACATACCAAAAATCAAAGGTATAAACTTACCAAACATATCGTCAAAACATATACCCATTGTCGGGTTAAAATGTATATGAATGGCGCCGTTTTGGAATGGGACGGTTTTGGTCAGAACATTTCGGCCGTTTTAATCAACACCGCGGGGCCGTTTTTGACTGGGGCCGTTTTGACCTGCTTCCTTTGCTATTTGCCAGTAATTAGGTTAACGGCAGTTTTGTGCAAAGTCTTAGCATCGACCATTAGAGACAGACTCATGCACCATATCGAAAATAACAGCTGATTACCGAATACCAGCACGGAGTTCAGTCGAAACGTTCGTGTGTAATACAACTTCTGGCAGTCATGGAGGAGTGGATTTACACAGCAAAATGTGCCACATAAGCAATTCATATGAACAAAAATACATATGCTGTTCATAAGTAAAACATATGAAAAACATATGAGTTGCATATGAAATTCATATGAAAACAGAACATATGAAATTCATATGTTCATATAAATTTCATGTGAATACTTTTTATATGCATTTCATATGAATAATTGTGTATATGAATTTAATATGAAATGTTTTCATATGACATTCATATGAACTTTTCACATGAAATTCATGTTGCATATGCAATTAATATGAAAAGTTTTCATATGTACATATGAAATTTTCATATGAAATTCATATGGAGAAAAAAAACACATACGAATTGCATATGAAATTTTCATGTGCAATTCGTATGTTACATATGCAATTCATATGACATTTTCAGAGTTAAAATGCGACACGATTGGCTCTGAATAGCCTCGCCAAAGTCTATATCATAGACCAATTTCCTTATGGCGCCTCGCATGTCGTAGAACATGATCAACCTGGACATGAATATGTTGATCGTATGTTCTTCTGTATTAGTAATTAGTATCACTGTAATTGATCTCTGGTTGTAAATAATTGTCTTTATTGAAAACACACACGGACGTGTTGCAGAGTGCTCATCATGCTAAATTCCAGTGAAACCATTCAGAATTGGACACAATGTGGACCTCGTATGATGTCCACGTAATGGAGGTTCTATGCATTTCATAAATATCCAAGTTTAATGCTATCTGCCGCGTAGATACCGCGTAGAAATTCTTATATATGAACCAGTCAGGTTATGGACAATTATATATACGGTAAACCAGTCCTGGTACAGCTTAGCAACAAGGAGTAAATTCTCAAAACAACGACATTGGTTATTATTATGACGGAGAGATAAATAAAATGTAGGCGACAGCAAAGGTGTGTCTTTGCGAAACATAATTTTATAATATTTGCATGGTGCACATGCTGGAGAATTTACCTACTTATCGCAAACTATGGGCCAAGTCCAATGGTTTCAGATCTGGCAGTACAGACACTACAGCCAGTGATCAGAAATCAATGACCTTCAATTAGCATGACCTTGCTCTTTTTGACCGTTGCAAGATCGCTGAAACACTTGGCCAATTATTTACGTTGAAACGTTTGTAAGAATTTCTCCATCAACACCACAGGCCTGTATAGTGGTATTGGCAAAACGTGTAGATCCAGATGAGCATCAGGATCTGCACTTTTTGAAAGTAATTTTCATATTTTTGAGAACAAAAACACCCCGTTTTCATAAATGGACTAGTCTGAAAATCATGTTGTGACAATTGGAGTGGTTTCAAAATTAACATATCAAAATCAATTCCAGTTACTTAGGGGTGAAACATAATCTCTAGTTTTGCCTGGAAATTTCATGGTACATGTATGAAATAATAAGTATGTAGTTATAAAAACTTAACAGCATTAACCCTTACATTGCTGAATTAATATATGTTGTCTTCTGTTTATTTTATAATTTTCATTTTTCTCATCAAAAACATTCTTTGACATCACTTGGGAATCATTTTCAATGTAAAATAGATTTGTCAGTAAGCGATGCTTACGGAATACCACTGCGTGGGCCCAGGTGTCCCCACATGTGTAGATTTGTAGTATGTGGGTCTGTGACATTGACCCTGGGCTTAGTGGGGGCGACACGGTCATGAATTTGTCATAGCATGATTTCTCCGATGTTAAGTTTTAGAGGAATGCATGTGTGAAATATTAGGAATTTTCGATGAAGGAAATAAAGGTTATAACAGATTTCTCTGATGTTAGGTTTTGTGAAGAGACTAAGTATGTGACCTTGACCTTGGTATCAGCGGGGGTTGGACGGTCGTGGATTTGTCACAGCATGGTTGTAGACCCTTAGAGGAATGCATGCGTGAAATATTAAGAATGTTCAATGAAGGAAATATAAGCTATGACATATTTCTCTGATGTTAAGTTTAGGGACGGACGGTCCGTGGACAGACGGACGGACGGATAACCTGACTCTAGTCACCCCCTCCCAACACACACACACACAACTTGTCGCTGAGGTCTAATGATTATAAAGTGCTAACAAATCATGTCTGTATTGATAAAGAAGACAATATATAATACAGCAGCAGACGACAATTTTCGTCGTCGTCGTTGTCGGAGTCGTCACTTCCATTGTTAAATATTTGACGGTATAATACTATTAGTGCAATAGTAAACGTTCATGTGCTGGCTATCAGAAGAATGGCTTGCTTGGTACAGCCACTATCCAGATGGCTATTCAGATAGCCATTACAGGTGGCATATCCAGTCTGTTGCGGTCCATTCACACTATTTAACTACTATTATAACGGTTTACCTAAGGAGTGCCAGATATTAATCACACTCGTCTTGCATTTAAACCCATGCATACTGATAATGTTCCCTAAATGTTTCAGCAGTGCTGTTTAATTCAAGAATAATGATGCCCCAAGATATTTATTGAGTATTTTCAGCCACGGCCTTTAAGAAACATTGGGACGGTGGTGTTCAGATTTTACTGGCCGTCCAAAAGTGAAAGTAGACGGTACCGCTATATATCTGGAAATAACTCGTACAAATCAATACGCATGACTCCGTGTTTGATATTCTGGCATGTTTATGTGAATGTATGGCAATGGGACGTGTAATAGCTGATAATTTTCTATAGCTATGTCGTAATATAGTGTTTAATGATGTTCATTCCATTCATAATTATCCTTACCGTAATTTATCTCCACCACGGACATATATGTTGTAGAGTGCTCATTATGCTAAAATACAGCGAAACCTCTCAAACTCAGACGCAATGGGGACCTCGTACGGTGTCCATGTAATGGAGATTCCCGGCGTTTCCTCAATATTCAGGTTCATGTGACCTTCCAGGTGGAATGTTTTATCTGCATACGTTTAATACAACGTTTAATAATGTTATTTGATTTGCGAATAGTGTCTCCCATACGTAATGGCGAACAGTAGGTGTATATAGAACTCAAACAGTACATGTTATGCGCATACCGATCTTACACTACCTTGGTCGCCAAATAAAAATGAAAATTGTAATTAAAAATATTTTTGGAGGGATTAGAACTCATACGTGTGGCGAATGATGATCACATGTTGGCATTGCCTTCACGGACCCATTGCACCACCGTGTCAAATACACTATATATAGCTATCAATGAGGTAATGATCATTTACTACAAAATGTTATGAAACATGTCAATCTTGGCTTGAAACCAGCACATGTGATCAAAATGGATTCGTAGCCGTATACGTTCGCCACTTTCCCGATTCGTTCCCGGACTGTTTGTTAACACTTTCAAGCTATACAATGCCATTCACTTTTGACCGCAAACAACGCACTGTATGACACAAAATTTGGAAACACGTTCTGTTGGACATTTTTGTGATATCCACGTGTATCATAAGTTTCATCTAACTACCGTCATTGCTCACAGCAACACTTAGGCTATATGAATTCCGCAGCAGACACATTTTAAAAATAGCCAGTGGTAAATCGTCATTCGTAAGTTATGACTTGGTCACGAATTGTCTGGGTACATTCAACCATGGTTCGCGGCCTCATGGACAGGCATGTATGCTTTAGTTGAATATGTTCACCAATAATTTAATTCAGGACTCACTAGCGCAGTGGTGTACGGCGTAGTGTCCGAAGTTAAACATATGCGATGACATAGCGTCGTAGTTAGAATTAGAAGGAGGGCCGTATAAACACAAATTACAAAACAAATTGTTTGGTGCGATTCGAACTCATTCGTGTAGGGGCGAATGATGATCACATGTTGACATTACATGCACAGACCCATTCCACCACGGTGTCATTTTTTTTGGCTTGAAACCTGCACATGTGATGAAAACGGATTCGTAGCCGTATACGCAAGTTGAAAATCGTCATTCGTACGTTATGACTTGGACACGAATTGTCTGGGTACGTTCAACCATGGTGCCGGGTCTCACGGACGGGCACGGGCATGTATGCTTTAGTTGAATATTTTCACGAATAATTTCATTCGGGACTCACTAGCGCACTGGTGTACGACGTTGTGTCCCAACTTACACATACATAGTTGTACTAATGGTGACATATATCACCTCACCAGGCTCTAGACTAAACAGCGGCGAAGTTTGAGAAACGAGCTTGAAGCTTTAGTATTGTTTATCCTCCACTGTAGATCCTCCACTGTAGATCCTCCATTGTAGATCCTCCACTGTTGATCCTCCATTATTGATCCACCACTGTTGATCATCCACTGTTGACAATCCATTGTAGATCCTCCATTGTAGATCCTCCACAGTTGATCCTTCACTGTAGATGCTCCACTGTTAGATCCACCACTATTGAGCCTCCATTGTTGATACTCCACTGTAGATCATCCACTGTAGATCCTCCATTGTAAATCATCCACTGCAGATCCTACACGGTAGATCCTCCACTGCAGATCCTCCACCGTTGATCCACCACTGTTGATCCTCCATTGTTGATCCTCCACTGTAGATCCTCCACTGTTGATCCTCCACTGTTGATACTCCACTGTTGACAATCCACAGTAGATCCTCCACTGTTGATCCTCCACAGTTGATCGTCCACTGTTGATCCATCACTGTTGATCCTCCATTGTTGATCCTCCACTGTAGATCCTCCACTGTAGATACTCCAATGTAGATCCTCCACTGTTAATCCTTCACTGTAGATGCTCCACTGTTGATCCACCACTGTATGTACTCCAATGGAGTTCCTCCGCTGTTGATCCTCCACTGTTGATCCACCACTGTAGATCCTCCACTGTAGAACCACTATTGTTGATCCTCCACTGTAGATCCTCCACTGTTGATCCTCCAATGTTGATCCTCCACTGTTGATCCACCACTGTAGATCCTGCACTGCTGATCCTCCACTGTTGATCCTCCACTGTAGATCATTCACTGTTGATACTCCACTGTTGATCCTCCACTGTACATCCAACACTGTACATCATACACTGTTGATCCTCCACTATTGATCCTCCACTGTAGATCCTCCACTGTTGATCCTCCACTGTACATCCAACGCTGTACATCCTACACTGTTGATCCTCCACTATTGATCATCCACTGTATATCCTCCACTGCTGATCTTCCACTGTAGATCCTACACCGTTGATACTCCACTGTTGATCCTCCACCTCCACGGATGATCATCCACTGTTGATCCTCCACTGTGGAACCTCGACTGTTGATACTCCACCTCCACTGTTGATCCTCCACCTCCACTGTTGATCCTCCACTGTTGATCCTCCACTGTGGAACCTCCACTGTGGATACTCCACTGTGGATCTACCAAGTCCACTGTTGATCCTCCTCTGTTGATCCTCCACTGATGATCCTCCACTGTTGAGCCTCCACTGTTGATACTCCACTGTTGATACTCCACTGTGGATCCACCACTGTTGATCTTCCACTGTAGGTCCTCCACTGTTGATCATCCTCCACCTCAACTGTTGATCCTCCACTCTTGATACTCCACTGTTGATCCTCCACTGTTGATCCTCCACTGTTGATCCTCCACTGTTAATCCTCCACTGTTGATACTCCACTGTTGATCCTCCACTGTTGATCCTCCACTGATGATCCTCCACTGTTGATCCTCCACTGTTGATCCTCCACTGTTGATCCTCCACCGATGATCCTGCACCTCCACCGTTGATCCTCCAATGTTGATACTCCGCTGTTGATCCTCCACTGTTGATCCTCCACTGTTGATCCTCCACTGTTGATACTACATTGTTGATCCTCAACCTCCACTCCACTGTTGATCCTCCACCTCCACTGTTGGTCCTCCACTGTAGATCCTCCACTGTTGATATTCCACTCTTGATCCTCCACTGTTGATCCTCCACTGTTGATACTCCACTGATGATCCACCACTGTAGATCCTCCACATGTTGATCATCCACTGTTGATCATCCACTGTTGATCCTCCACCTCCACTGTTGATCCTCCACCTCCACTGTTGATCGTCCACCTCCACTGTTGATACTCCATTGTTGATACTCCACTGTTGTTCCTTCACTGTTGATCCTCCTCCTCTACTGTAGATCCTCCACTGTAGATCCACCATTGTAGATTTTACATAGATCCTCCACTGTTAATCAGTCACTGTAGATCCTCCACTGTTGATACTGCACTGTTGATCCTCCACTGTTGATCCTCCACCTCCACTGTTGATCCTCCACTGTTGATCCTCCACTGTTGATACTCCACTGTTGATCCTCTACTGTTGATCCTCCACCTCCAATATAGATCCTCCACTGTTGATCCTCCACTGGAGATCCTCCACTGTAGTTTCTCCATAGATCCTCCACTGTTGATCCGCCACATCCACTGTTGATCCCCAACTTGCACTGTTGATCCTCCACTGTTGATCCCCCACTTGCACTGTTGATCCTGCACTGTTGATCCTTCACTTTTGATCCTCCACTGTTGATAATCCAATGTTGATCCTCCATTGTTGATCCTCCACTGTCGATCCTCCACTGTTGATCCTCCACTGTTGATCATCCGCTGTTAATACTCCACTGTTGATCCTACACTGACGATACTCCACTGTTGATCATGCACTGTTGATCCTCCACTGTTGATCCTCCACTGTTGATACTCCACAGTTGATCCTCCACTGTAGATCCTCCATTGTTGATCCTCCACTGTTGATCCTCCACCGTTGATACTCCACCTCCACATTTAATCCTCCACTTTGATACTCCACCTCCACTGTTGATACTCCACTGTTGATACTCCACTGTTGATCCTCCACCTGTACTTTAATTATCCACTGAGATCCTCCACTGGAGATCCTCCACTGTAGTTTCTCCATAGATCCTCCACTGTTGATCCGCCACCTCCACTGTTGATCCCCCACTTCCACTGTTGATCCTCCACTGTTGATCCTTCACTGTTGATCCTCCACTGTTGATACTCCACTGTTGATCCTCCATTGTTGATCCTCCACTGTCGATCCTCCACTGTTGATCCTCCACTGTTGATCATCCGCTGTTAATACTCCACTGTTGATGCTACACTGACGATACTCCACTGTTGATCATGCACTCTTGATCCTCCACTGTTGATCCTCCACTGTTGATACTCCACAGTTGATCCTCCACTCTAGATCCTCCATTGTTGATCCTCCACTGTTGATCCTCCACCGTTGATACTCCACCTCCACATTTTATCCTCCACCTCCACTGTTGATACTCCACTGTTGATACTCCACTGTTGATCCTCCACCTGTACTGTTAATTATCCACTGTAGATCCTCAATTGGAGATCCTCCACTGTAGTTTCTCCATAGAACCTCCACTGTTGATCCGCCACCTCCGCTGTCGATCCTCCACCTCCACTGTTGATCCTCCGCTGTTGATCCTCCACTGTTGATCCTCCAATGTTGATACTCCACTGTTGATCCTTCACTGTTGATCCTCCACCTCCACTGTTGATCCTCCACTGTCGATCCTACACTTTTGATCCTCCACTGTTGATCCTCCACTGTTGATCATCCACTGTTGATCCTCCACTGTTGATCCTCCACCTCCACTGTTGATCCTCCACATGCACTGTTGATACTCCACCATTGATTCTCCACTGTTGATCATCCACCTCCATTGTTGATCCTCCACTGTTGATGCTCCACCTCCACTGTTGATCCTCGACTGTTGATCCTCCACTGTTGATACTCCACTGTTGATCCTCGACTGTTGATCCTCCCTTGTTGATCCGCCACTGTAGATACTCCACCTCCACTGTTAATCATCCACTGTTGATCCTCCACTGTTGATCCTCCATGTTGATACTCCACTGTTGATCCTCCACTGTTGATCCACCACTGTTGATCCTCCTCCTGCACATGCAATATTGATACTCCACTGTTGATCATCCACCTCCATTGTTAATACTTCACTGTTGACCCTCCACCTCCACTGTTGATCCTCCACTGTTGATCCTCCACTGTTTTACTCCACTGTTGATCATCGACTATTGATAGTCCACTGTTGATCCTCGACTGTTCATCCTCCCCTGTTGATCCGCCACTGCTGATACTCCACCTCCACTGTTGATCCTCCACTGTTGATCCTCCACTGTTGATACTCCACTGTTGATCCTCCACATCCACTGTTGATCCTCCACTGTTGATCCTCCACTGTTGATCCTCCACTGTGGATCCTCCACTGTGGATCGTCCACTGTAGATCCTCCACTGTTGATACTCCACTGTTGATCCTCCACCTCAACGGTTGAGCATCCACTATTGATCCTCCACTGTTGATCCTCCACTATGGAACCTGCACTGTTGATACTCCACCTCTACTGTTGATCGTCCACTGTTGATCGTCCACTGTTGATCGTCCACTGTTGATAATACACTGTTAATACTCCACTGTTGATCCTCCACCTCCACTGTTGATCCTCCACTTTTGATCCTCCACTGTGGATCATCCACCGTGGATCATCCACTGTGGCTCCACTGTAGATCCTCCACTGTTGATGCTCCATTGTTGATCCTCCACCTCCACGGTTGATCCTCCACTGTTGATCCTCCACTGTTGATCCTCCATTGTTGATCCTCAACTCTGGATCCTCCAATGTTAATCCTCCACCTCCACTGTTGATACTCCACTGCTGATCCTCCACTGTTGATCTCCATGGTGTCTCCACTGTTGATACTCCACTGTTGATCCTCCACTATTAATACTCCACATCCACTGTTGATACTCCATTGTTGATCCTCCACTGTTGATCCTCCACTGTATATCCTACACTGTAGATCCTCCACTGTTGATCCTCCACCTGCACTGTTGATCCTCCACTGTTGATACTCCGCTGTTGATCCTCCACTGTAGAGCATCCACTGTTGATCCTCCACTGTAGATCCTCCACATTCACTGTGGATCCTCCACTGTTGATACTCCGCTGTTGATCGTCCATTGTTGATCCTCCACTGTTGATCCTCCACTGTTGATCCTCCACTGTTAATCCTCCACTGTTAATACTTCACTGTTGATCCTCAACCTCCACTTTTGATCCTCTACTGCTGATCCTCCGCTGTTGATTCTCCACTGTATTTCCTTCACTGGTGATCCTCCACTGTAGATCCTCCACTTCCACTGTTGATCCTCCCTGTTGATCCTCCACTGTTGATCCTCCACATTTGATCCTCCACTGTTGATACTCCACTGTTGATCCTCTACTCTTGATCCTCCACCTCCACTGTTGATCCTCCACTGTAGATACTCCACTGTTGATCCTCCACTGTTGATACTCCACTGTTGATACTCCACTGTTGATCCACCACTGTTGATCCTCCACTGTAGATCCTCCACTGTTGTTGATCCTCCACTGTAGATCCTCCACTGTTGATCATCCTCCACCTCAACTGTTGATCCTCCACGTTTGATACTCCACTGTTGATATTCCACTGTTGATCCTCCACTGTTGATCCTCTACTGATGATCCTCCACTGTTGATACTCCACTGTTGATACTCCACTGTTGATCCTCCACTGTTGATCCTCCACTGATGATCCTCCACCTCCACCGTTGATCATCCACTGTTGATACTCCGCTGTTGATCCTCCACTGTTGATCCTCCACTGTTGATACTACATTGTTGATCCTCAACCTCCACTGCTGATCATCCACTGTATATTCTCCACTGTATATCCTCCACTGGTGATCCTCCACTGTAGATCCTCCACCTCCACTGTTGATCCTCCACTGTTGGTCCTCCACTGTAGATCCTCCACTGTTGATTCTTCACTGTTGATCGTCCACTGTTGATCCTCCACTGTTGATCCTCCTCCGTTGATCGTCCACTGTTGATCGTCCACTGTTGATCCTCCACTGTAGATACTCCACTGTTGATCCTCCTCTGTTGATACTCCACTGTTGATACTCCACTGTTGATCCTCCACTGTTGATCCTCTACTGTTGATACTCCACTGTTGATACTCAACTGTTGATACTCTATTGTTGATCATCCTCCACTGTTGATCCTCCACTGTAGATCCTCCACTGTTGATCCTCCACCTCCACTGTTGATCACCCACTGTTGATACTCCACTGTTGATACTCCACTGTTGATACTCCACTGTTAATCATCCACTATTGATCCTCCTCCTCCACTGTAGATCCTCCACTGTAGATCCTCCACTGTAGATTATCCATAGATCCTCCACTGTTGATCCGCCACTGTAGATCCTCCACTACTGATACTCCACTGTTGATCCTCAACTGTTGATACTCCATTGTTTATACTCCACTGTTGATCGTCCCCTATTGATCCTCTGTACTCGCACTTTCATGTCACGGAAGCAGTTTATAGACAGCATGAGTTTCCTGTCCGTGGAAAACAGAATATACGGCTCCCCGTGGATCTCTGGAACAAAATGGCTCATGTCACAAATATTTGTTTTTTTGGTGTTTAACGGCCTATCAACAGCTAAGATCATGTAAGGCCGGGAAAACGGGTTCGTTCCCGTTTTAACCTGCTGTTTTTTTTGGGGGGGAATCAGAACGGAATATTTACATCGAGAAACAAGATAGCCGAATGGTCACAATATACGCCCGTCGAGGCAAGGACAGTCAATAAACTCACAGAAAACGAATAGGGTTCTTCATCATGACGTGATAAACATGTATACCAAATTTGGTTACTATCCGTCAAGTAAAACTTGAGTTATTGCGTGGACAAGGATACAAAATGCGCAAATTAAGCCGACAAGGGGAGATAAATCATCGGAATTGTTATTTTAAATCAATAGGCTTCTTCGTCTTGCCATGATAAACATCAATACCAAATTTGGATACAAACGGTGAAGTAGAACTTGAGTTATTGTATGGACAAGGATATCGAGTGCGAAAAATAAAAATGGCCGCCAAGGGGGAGATAAGTCATCGGAAATTTTGAAAATCAATAGGCTTCTTCGTCTTGTCGTGATAAACATGTATACCGAATTTGGTTACAATCCGTCAAGGAGTACTCTAGTTATTGCGTGGACAAGCTGTGCCCGCTCGCCGCCCTCCCGTACAAGGTGAATACATAATACGTCCCGTTTTTTTCGAACGGGCGTACACAAATATATTCAACCCTGAACTTAGAATAACCTGACCTGGTACCAGGTCCATACCACACCAAAGTCACTTGGCCCCTTTCCCTAAAATTGGATACGACTAATCGTAATTTTTCATGAAAACTATTTACAGAAACTGTGATATTTTCGGCATATGTCGAAATGGCTACAGGAATGTGCTATTTGATCAGGAGTGATCACAAATCCCATAAGCCCCATTTATCCAGTCACAGCCACATATTATGTAGAATATGTTAAATATTGCGTAGTGACAGATGACATGCCTGTGAGATTATTGATAATAATGATCTATATGTAAAAGTTATAGTTCACCTATTGCATTTTTAATAAATTTATTTTGTAGCGAGCGCGAGAAATTAATTTAATAAAAATTCAAAATGTGAACTATAATGTACTTATTGTTTACCAGCCCAGTCGCTGAGATTTCAAATCACTATACTAGAATGTGATTGGCGGTGTGACACGAAGTGAGCGCGTGTGTGTGCTGTAATATGCCTGGTCATGCGTACAATTAGTTCTAAATATAGCGGCTGAACATTTAATTACTACTTTAATATATATTGGCGAAAGTGTCGATTAATTGAGACGAAATGCTGTTATTTCATTGGTCGCGTAAACAATAATGCTTGTTAGAAGCATGATGGGAGTTTCATTGATGGAATGGCGAACAGTGCATATCCTGATCAGACTGCGGATGCACAGGCTGACCTTGATCTACACTGGTTGCAAAACACATAAGCACCATTTCTCCAGTGACAGCCACATTTGACGACCTATTTCTCCCTTGTATAATATCTCTGGCCAATATGGTCTACATACTGCACTGGCGCTGTATCTCGCGTGTATGTTTGGACAGCAGGCCGATCTCGTGTTGGGTGAACATCCGCGGTCGATGTGTCTCCTCCCTTCACGCCAGGCACAGCGGCTGGGAGCACGTGTTACAGAAATACATCTGAGACTCAATCTGGAAATTGGAAAAAATATATATTCAGCCCCCGAGATTGGAATATCCTGATCTGGTGACAGGTCCTCACCATGCCAGTCATTTAGGCCAGGAAATATTATGAATACAATGTATATTGTTCATGCCTATGACGGGGACTGAACCCACAACCTCCGGTATTGACGCCCAATGCTCTGCCACTAGACTGCCAACCCATCCCCACATTTGTAAAATGTGGCTGTTACTGGAGAAATGGGGCTTACAGGTTTTGCGAGTGTAGCTACTGATCAGCCTGTGCATCCACACAGTCTGACCAGTATCTGCATTGTTCGCCATTTCCCTCAATGACACACACATTATGGTTGCAACAAACAATGTAGATTGTTATCAGGCTACAGGAGTATGTTATTTAGTTCAAACAATATTTATTTCCAATTATGGCAAGTAAGATAGGTACATGTATATATATCATACAATTGAGAACAGGATTAGAAAACAAGCTATTACACTTAGTATGTTAATTCTACACCGGTCATGAACACCACAAGACCGCATTTCTCCATTCACAACCAAATATACATTTATTAATATTTTCTGATTTTTGATTTCAACTTTTTTTTTATTTTGCTACGATTACAAACAAGCGCAACAGCAAGATACATATACATGCAGAGCTCCAGATAAGCTTTGTGTATAAAGAGTATTTTAACCTCTGATTTCAAATTCAATGAGTTTTATTTTCACAAATGGATTTTTGATTTTCTTCAGAGGAAACAAATGATCAAAACATAAAACAAATTTAAACATTTACTTATTTGAGCTTTTGCAGCTAAACTAAGTAAATTTTCAATTTATTACAGTATTTTCACTACTCAATTTGAAAATCAATGCATATTTTCAGATTGCTGTGAGTATTATGTACTCCCACTTTTAATAATCAATGCGTATTCAGCTAGAATAAGTGCGTAAAATATGGCAATACACACCTTATCTGGAGCTCTGTATACAGGTACTTTTCTTCCTACAGATGTAGGCGCTGCGGTGATCAAAAATATTGGAGGAAACCGGAGTAACTAGAGAAAACCAACTTGTCAAGTCTGCTGTCTGTTCCACGTTTTGCTGCCAACAAACTTTTGGCTATTAAACACATTAAATCTAAAAACAATATTTAAAAGTAAGTACTTTTTTATCAATAACAAAAAAGTCACCCGCCCCAAATACAATTATTTTATGAAATTCCATCGAATATTGATTTTATTGCGAAAAACCGATTTTAACATAGGGGCTAAAAATAGATTGAAAAAAAAAAATGTTATTTGTGGACTGATTTTCAAAATCTAACTGCTATATCGCCAGGTTTCGGAGTCAATTTCCATTTTTTTTGGTTTTTTGATCCTTCAGGATCAAAAAACGAAAAATAGTTGAAATTGACTCCCCATGTTAAATTCCCATAGGAAAATCATTTTTTCGCAATAAAATCAATATTTGATGGAATTTAAGCAATCAAAATTTTTTGGGGATGGTCACTTTTTTGTTATTGATGAAAAAGTACTTACTTTTAAATATTTTTTAGATTTAATGTGTTTAATAGCCAAATGTTCGTCGGCAGAAAAACGTGGAACAGACAGTAGTGACCACCATACCATCTCACACAATCGAGGATTGAACCCGAGGCAGCATTGGTGAGAAGCGAGTTCATTACCAATGCACTAACCAGACAATTTAAATGGGTTAATGGTGAACTGGAAAATGTGTTCACAAAACACAGATGCCCCACCTACCGCATAAACAAGCTGAAACAAAAACTTTAAAGGTACATGCCCACTCAGTAGGCACAAAATGTTCTTTATATCAGAGACATCATCTGAGACACTTTCTGGCAAAATAAACATTCATTCACAATTACGCCACGTATTGATTGTCATTATTTTACATTTTATACCACACTGATATCAGGGGCGATAACTGAGTTTTCTTAAAATGTTAACGGACGTTACTATTTATCCTCTGTAAAAATTTTTTTGATATGCAATGATTATACTTTATAATTTGTCGAAAATATTATTTTTTCAGGTAACACATTTAATTAACTAGTATAAATAATTAAAAAATATTTAATTTGCATATGAAAATAGCCTGATACCACCGCGAGTCACTATCAGTAAAATAAATATTACATGATCAAATCTGTATAGCGGGCACTCGTAAATTTTAGAACTGGTGGAATAGTGACACAATTATACACTTATTTACCTATAAAGAACAGTTTGTGCCTACTGAGTGGGCAAGTACCTTTAATGGTGAACTAGAAAATGTGTTCACAAAACACAGATGCCCCACCTACAACATAAACAAGCTGAAACCAAAGGAAATAACTGTGTAAATGTTTCATATGTAGGTCAATGCCACACATTTGATTCACAGTTGGTTGTACTGGCTCATGATAGTGTGCAAGTATGGTGACTGTATGATGCATGTTGAAACAAAATTGTTAACCTTGTGACAGATTGGACGGACAAGGGTAAGACTAAATGTCCCCTCCGCGATTGTGGTGGGGCATACACATGTTACATACAGCGTCACAATTGGCACACTGGACACGGTCAGCTGACGAGGACTCCACGAGGAACTGTAGTAGCTGGTCAGGGGCCGGTCCGGCCGAACCGTCCTTGATGACCGTCATTACCCTGTAACATCAGACACAATACACTAGACAGTTGCCATCACACTAAAACATCAGACATGATATTAGAATAACCTCGCCTGGTGCCAGGTCCTCACCAAACCAGAGTCACTTAGCGCCAGCTCCTAAAAGTAATAGGATTAGTATTAAAGCTACTACTTTTATAATGGGTATAACCGGATTAAATTCTCATGTACAAGAAAGCCAAACACGTATCATAAAATACCCTTCACATGATCCCAACCCACAACCCTCTCATCCGGGAATAAAACGTTGACACGAAGGACACATTTAGTACACAAATTCTCCGTAAAAATATGGTTTTACTACATTATGCGACATAATATCACAGGGGTCGAAATTAGCACTACTGTCTGTTTCACAAAACCAGCCCAAATGTTATGGTTTATATATAAACAATGCTAAAACAATATTTTTTTCAATAATATTAAATTTTATCAAAATTTAAGAATGAGAATTATTTTCATTTCACAAAATTTGGTCCAATATTGATTTTATTACGAAAACAATAATGAGATTGTGTGTAAAAAAGAAAACTTTAAATTTACATAAATTTCAAAGTCATTTGAGAAAGTCTTACTGTTAGCACCATTTTGAAGGTCACACAGGTCAAGGTCATGCAATTGGTGGTGTGATTGTGTCACACATATTCAGGTGAATGAATAGTCCAAATATTAAACCAACCCTTCAAGTAATATTGAAGATATTACATGACGGAGAAACTCTTACAAACTTTGAGACGTAACAAAATGGATAACTATTTCAGCGATATTTCGAAGGTGACAAATGTTCAGGTGATTCAAATTTCCAAGTATCGAAATAATCCTTCGCGTAATCTGGAAGATATTACATGTTGGAGAAACTCTTACAAATTTTTTGACGCAATAAAATGGCTAAGTGTTTCAGCGACATTCCGAAGGTGACCATGCAAGGTCGTGTTAATGGTGGCACGACTGTGTGACAAATGTTCAGGTAATTCAAGTGTCAAACTATCGAAACAATCCTTCGCATAATGAAGATATTACATGCTGGAGAAACTCTTACAAGTGTGTTGACGTAAATGTACACGTACGGACAAACGTACGGAACCTGAAGAGAAACGCAATATGCGCCCCTTGCTATCGCAAAGGGGGCACAAAAACTTACCCACAGAGCGGGCAGGTGACCTTGCCATCATGTATCTTGGTGACGAGACATGCCGCGCAGTAACTATGGAAACACTGCAGTATGCATGGCTCCCGATACTGCTCGTTACACAGGTAGCACAGCAGGGGATTCAGCTTTGGCGAATCCAGGGATTCGGCCAACGGCAGAGGATCGGTGATGTCATCGTTTCTTGGTGCATCTGTGGTCACTGTGTTTTCCTCTTCAGACATAAAAATGACGCCAGACATCGCCTACGTGTAACACCAGCCGAACACAGTGACACATGCCAGTTAGATGTAGGTGTAAATTCCCTGAAATGTATATATGGTATACCAGACTAGTGTCTGCTGATATTAAAGGTACATGCACACTCAGTAGACACAAACTGTTATTCATATCAGAGACATCAGCTGAGACTTTTTCTGGCAAAATAAACATTCATTCACCGTTACCCCACGTACTGATTGGAATTATTATACATTTTATATCAGACATAAATTTCCACACTGATATCAGAGGCGATAATCGCGTTTCCTTAAAATGTTAACGGACATTACTTTTTATTCTTTGTATTTATTTTTTGATGTGCAATGATCATACTTTATATTCTGTGGAATTTTTTTTTCAGGAGACGCATTTAATTAGCATACATAATTAAAAAATATCATGCTTCATTTGCATATGAAAAGAGCCTGATACCACCGCGCGTCGCTATCAGTAAAATAAACATTACTAAATGATTATATCTGTATAGCGGGCACTCGTAATTTTTAGAACTGGTGGAATAGTGACACAATTATACACTTATTTAATTCCTATAAAGAACATTTCGTGCCTACTGAGTGGGCATGTACCTTTAACCCTTACACCGCTATCTTAATTTTTTTTCATCCCCTGTTTATTTTCAATTTTCCATTTATATCATCAAAAACATGCTTTGACAGCACTTTAGAATAATTCACAACATGCTTTGACAGCATTTCAGAATCATTTGCATTGGAAATGATTCTGAAGTGCTGTCAAACCATGTTTTATTGAGAAATAAGGCAAGAAATAAAAGCAACAGCAGACGACAATTGTTGTGTGTAGCGGTCATAGGGTTAAGTTTATCAGCAGTGATTCCGCTGGCGATCACCACGTTCACAATTGGTGATACAAATAAACAGCTGGCGATCACCACGTTCACAATTGGTGATACAAATAAACAGCTGGCGATAAAAAAATACTTTTTTTTTGAAGTGGCAAATTTTTTATTTTCCCTAGCGGAATCCCTGTATCAGGCTAGGCTAGGAAACCTGTAGGAATTCCGAGGCTAGCCTACTGTTTCCAAGCAAAGCCCAGAGCTCCAAATAAGGTACGCATTGATTATCAAAAATGGGAGTACAAAATACTCACAACAATGTGAAAATACGCATTGATTTTCAAATTGAGTAGTGAAGATACTGTAATCAGGTAATAAAGTTGAAATTTACTTAGTTGAGCTGCAAAAAACAAACACTGTTTGCTTTTTGCAGCTCAACTAAGTAAATTTTTCAATTAGTTTTATTTGTTTATCATCATTTGTTCCCTATTAAATAATTAAGAAAATTTATAATACATTTATAAAAGTAAAATATGCATTGAATTTGAAATCTCGGGGTATAATACTCTTTAGACACAAAACTTATCAAGAGCTCTACGATATCAACAGACACTAGACTGATATTCTATTTATCAGTTAATGGTTTATGTTAGCCGATGGTCAAATATAAAATATCCTTCATTGAAAATAACACAGACTTTCTTACATTGGGTCAACGCACCGACGTCACTCGGTAACGTCATGTGATGCAGTTCGAACAATAAAACGTTAGTCACCCGGATATTAGAATCACAGGTGGAAGGGTCGGACCAAAAAATCCATTACCCCACCCACTTGGTCTCATACAGTACTATGTTCTATTATAGAAGATAGTACTGTATGAGACCAAGTGGGTGGGGTAATGGATTTTTTGTAATGAGCATTTTTTTTTCACAGGTCCGAGACTTCCACCTGTGATTAGAATAATGTCAATGCTCGATACATTATGTTATCAGTCTGTACGTATGTGGACATTACGCAGCACGTTACCTGATAATATAGAATACCAAGCTAGTTTCTGCCGATACATGTGCAAAGTCACTCTTTAAGTGTTTTTCAGGCCAGACTAGGAAATGATGCCAAGGAATTCTAAATGTTTCCGAGCCAGACAGAGATCCAGATAAGGTGTATTTTACACATTTATCTTAGCTGATTTTCAAAATTGGGAGTAGAAAACACTCACAACAATTTGCAAATACTCATAGATTTTCAAATTGTAGAGTAATAAAGTTGAAAATTCATTTATTTCAGCTGAAAAAAACTAATAGCGTTTGCTATTTGCAGCACAAATAAGTCCATTTTCAACTTAGTCTACTTTTGTGCTCATTTATTCCGTCCTATTGGAAACGAGATGGTCGCATGTCGTGCCCGCTGAGGCATTTGATGTACATACGAACGCCAATGTGCTGACTATATTGTGCTGTCTGCAAGCGGGCGCGAGAACACCTAGAAAATGTGTTCATAGAACACGGATGCCCCACATATCGCTTTGATAGTAAACGAGGCAAAATTCTAAGTCCAAAAGAAGGAGGATAATCCATGGCCCAGTGTCAAATAACAAATTCTAAGTAGAAAAGGGGGAGATAATCTATGATCAAAATCAAAAATCAAAATAAACTGTGCGCATCTATTCATCATAAGGAGCTACATACCAACATTCCGGTCTGTAGTTATTACTGTTTATACAAGTTTTACGAGTTACGCGGCAAAATTGCCAAATTCAAAGTGGAAAAGCGTGAGATAATCCATGACCAGGGTGTCAAATAAAAAATCGAAATACTTTGCGTATCTATTTATCATAAGAAAGCTACAGACCAAGTTTCAGGTCTGCAGCTATTATGGTTTAAATGTTTTATGAGTTACAGGGCAAAATTGCCAAATTCTAAGTAAAAAAGGGGGAGATAATCCATGACCCGGGCTAGAATAAAAAATCAAAATAAACTCTGCGCATCTACTCATCATAAGGAAGGTACATACCAAGTTTCAAGTCTGCAGCTAGTACGGTTTAAAAGTTTTACGAGTTACAAGGTAGGTGACGGATGGACGGATGGAAGGACAGACAAGGGTAACATTAACTACCCCCTCCACTATCGTGGTGGGGCATACAAATGTAATAATCCATTTATGGGTACCTGAAAACTTTAATGCAAATGCAAACTACATACCCGTCTACATACTTTGTATACCGGGGGGTATAAATATGCATTGAATTTGAAACTAGGGTGTATGAAACACTTCAGACATATGTTACCTCATTATGGCAATGTAACATGACTTTGATCTGATTTGAGCTTTTTAAACATTTTTAATGGAATATTTGCATTTATACAAATTCCAAGTCGAAAAGAGGGAGATAATCCATGACCGGGGTTGAATCAAAAATCGAAATTCACTCTGCGCATCTACACACCATATACATGTAGAAGGCACACACCAAGTTTCAAGTCCTTCCCTATTGCGGTTAAAAAGTTTTACTTCTTACAAGAAACGTGACAGATGGACATACCGGCGTACGGACGGACACCGTGACGATGCTTGATACATTATGTGGTGGGGCATAAAAATGTAATAATCCATTTATGCCATGGGTACCTGAAAACTTTAGTCTGTTGACCAATTGTGGACCGACTTCAAAAAAGCTATCTTATCCGGAATTGACCAATGCATACCAAAGAAACATGTGTTCAGTAAGACAAAGCTCCCATGGGTCACACAAACCATCATACGGGAAATGAGGAAACGAGTCTCTTCCAGCAGTACAAAGCAGCAAGTACGCCAGGTAACAATAGCTGTAGGAGAACAGCATAGCTCGACTACGAGGGTTGTCGATGTACAGTACAGCTCAGGCGGAAAGAGCAAATTGCCGCTAGCGGAATTCCGTTTTTATTCGGCACAAATGTTCGTCACGAATGAAAACGGACAGAGATTGACGAAAACGGACAAAGACGGATTATTTACATGCATGGGGCAAAGTACTCCTGCAGCTCAGCAGGCTGTCTTGCGCGCCCGATAGTTTAATGTTCGTGGCGATCCGTGCCGACTGGAGAATATTCGAGAGGATACCTGTTGTCTAAAGTGGATTTATCTTTTACATCTGTATCGTAATATCGGCCTATATACACATGCATCCCGTCACGTTTATATCTATATAATATTATAGTTTTCCGATCGAAATTTGCAGACATTGTAAATACGATATAGTTATCCATTGCCAACAGATCGGTAAATGGAAAGTGCGATTATTACTTTAGAGGTACATTTAGTTAGAAATCTTATCGGTCCCGTTATTATTCGTTGATTTTACGACCGACCTCCGTTTCGCCCTTCGACCAACTCGTCCGTCAGCCAACTCAAAATAATACACAATAGCGACATGTTCAATGTCCATCAGCTGACAGTCGACAGGTTACGGCAGGTCTGTATGTGGAGCGGGGGTGGGGGGATGGGAGGGTGCGTACTCAAACACATATTTCTCAACAACAAAACATGATAATCGTCTCGCGTTTTCGCGATCTCGCAATCCGCTTTTGAAAATACGTTTTGCTCTAACCCGATTGTTCTGTCTGTAACTTTGGGTGACTATCTCGGCGTTACAGCAGAAAATTTGGGTTTGTTTTGCTCATGCATGTGTCAAAATCATGCATGTTGAAATTGCACTTTGCGCATGCGTGTGAGTGGACTGTACTTCCAACACGCATGCGAGATAGCGAAGCAAAAATGCGAGATAGCGCGCGCAATTGCGATATTGAATACAGGTATGATAGAATCTCGCGTTTTCGCAATCTCAACCTATGCGAGAAATCGCGAAAACGCGAGGTTGTCACATGTCCCTAACAGGACACCATACAGATTGTCTTAGGAGACGATTCTCATGTGCTGCCAAAACATGTTTTTATTAAGAAATATAACAAATGTGGACAACAAAAAACATAATTTGACAAAACATGATAATCGTCTTAGGAGACGATTCTCATGTACTGCCAATACATCTTTATTGGAGAAAAAAAACATATTTCTATACGTTATTGGTTACTGCATCACATCGTCGATATTATGCACAAGATCGCGAAAACACGAGACCAAATCGCTTGACTGCGAAATCGCGAGGCGAAAACGTGATATTCTATTGTATTCAATATCACGTTTTCGCCTCGCGATCTCGCGTTTTCGCGACTGCAATGTCGGCGTTTTTGCCTCGGCTTTGTCACGATGTGTTGAAATGAGTTTTGCGCACACACAGACTAGGCCTATTTTGTCAAAACTACGAACGCGATACCTTTCATAGATACATGTACTATGATACAATATTGTATTATCGCTATCGTCATCGTGATATCGCCTTCCGGATGGACATGCACGATGACGATATGATGACTATAGTACGATATATCGACGGTACAATGACGATAGTACGATATCACGACAGTGCGATGACGATGCTACGGTATAACATCTTATCACATTTTTGACACATTTCCGGGTGTTGCTTCTGTTTTAACATAGCTCGTGCACAAGGTATATGCATGCGGATGTGATAAATATGTTAGATCACGTTTGTCCGCATGTACGAGTGATAATCCGCTCGCTAAAGCTCGCGGATTATCTTCTCGTACATGCGGATGAACCGTGATCTAACTTATACACAGTATTGTCATCGTGATATCGCGTCATCGTGGCTTCGTGTTATGGCCATATCGTAGTATCGTACATGTAATATCGTAGTATCGACTCCATAGCGATATTATGATGGCCTAAATGGAACGCCGTAGTGGAGGGTAGAAGATTGGGTGTGTCAATGCCTACACTGTGATACAGCTTGAAATGATATCTAAAATCCTTTGTCGGAAACTAAGAACCTTAAATTTCGTGAATTTATTCCTCTAAATATTTGTTTCTTTGCCTGTCGACGCGACGTAGTTGAACATAGTTATCTAAAATATGTCAGAACACTGGAAATGCGACGTAGATTTGCAAAACAAAATCGTGTGGAGTGGGGATGCCCAGGACTCCCATACCACGCTCCGCTACGTCCACAAGGACCAATGTTATTGCCTCGGTGTTGTAGAGGCTCTGGCTACTTTTAGAGGCTCTGGCTACGCCACTGCACAGAGCTTCGTCGCATATTGCTGAGTCATTTTATCATGTATAAAGTAGTAACAGTGATAGAATTCGCACTGTTTTATATATTTCTAAACAAAAACATAGATCAACTGCACTTTAGAAGCATTTCCATTAGAAATGATTAAAAAGTGCTGTCAAACTATGTTTTTGATGAGAAAAATGCAAACTGATCAGCAGACAACGAAGTTTAATTCAGCATTGTGAGGGTTAAATGACGATCGGAAAATGACAACTGTACAGGTATTATTCCGTGCCGATCCGTGGCGGACGTATTGGATTGTCCGTCGCGGACCAACAATCCTGTCCGCGACGAATGTCAGAAATTTCGTCACGACACGCGTGAAAATAGCAATTCCGTCATCAGTACCGACCAGCACGACGTGCGGATGTTGTTTTTTCCGCCTGAGCTGTACTGTACACATAGCTTGACAAACAAAGTGGTCATGGCCTGCATAACAAGAGCTGTAGGAGAACAGCATAGCTCGACTACGAGGGATGTCGATGTGCACATAGCTTGACAAACAAGATGGGTGCGGTCTGCATAAAAACCTGAACCAAGGTTGACTAAAAAACTTAACCAAGGGAAATTAAGTAAGTAATTCAAGGTTAAATGTAGGTCAATGACAGATATAGGTCAGGGGTTATTGATGTACATCACTAGGAGATGAAGTTTTCCAAGTATGGTTGCTGTAGGCCCAGGAGTATTCCATATACAAGCTTGACTAAAAACCTTAACCAAGGGGAAATAACTAAGTAATGCAAGGATAAAAGTAGGTCAAGGTCAAATATAGTTCAGGGATTATTGATGTACATCACTAGGAGATGAAGTTGTCCAAGTATGGTTGATGTAGGCCCAGGAGTATTCCATATACAAGCTTGACTATAAACATTAACCAAGTAATTCAAGGTTAAATTTAGGTGAAGGTAAAATATAGGTCAGGGGTTATTGATGTACATCCCTATGAGAAAAAGTTATCCAAGTATGGTGTCTGTACTAAAAACCTTAACCAAGGTTGACTAAAAATTTAACCAAGGGGGATTAACTAATTAATTCAAGGTTAAATGTAGGTCAAGGTCAAATATAGGTCAGGGGTTGTTGATGTACATCACTAGGAGATGAAGTTGTCCAAGTATGGTTGGTGTAGGGTCAGGAGTATTCCATCTACAAGGTTGACTAAAAACCTTAACCAAAGAGAATTAACTAAGTAATTGAAGAGGAAATGTAGGTGAAGGTCAAATATAGATCAGGGGTTATTGATGTACATCCTTATGAGAAAAGGTTGTCCAAGTGTGGTGTCTGTATACACAATAGTATTCCATGTACAAGCTTGAGTAAAAACCTTAACCAAGGTTGACTAAAAACCTTAACCAAGGTGACTTAAGTGAGTAATTGAAGAGGAAATATAGGTCAAGTTGAAATATATATCAGGGGTTGTTGATGTACATCACTAGGAGATGAAGTTGTCCAAGTATGGTGGGTGTAGGGCCAGTAGTATTCCATATACAAGCTTGACTAAAAACCTTAACCAAGGGGAATTAACTAAGTAATTCAAGAGGAAATGTAGGTCAAGGTCAAATATAGATCAGGGGTTATTGATGTACATCTCTATGAGAAAAGGTTGTCCAAGTATGGTGTATGTATGCACAACAGTATTCCATGTAGAAAGCTTGACTAAAAACCTTAACCAAGGTTGACTAAAAACCTTAACCAATGGGAATTAACTAAGTAATTCAAGGTTAAATGTAGGTGAAAGTCAAATATAGGTCAGGAGTTGTTGATATACATCACTAGGAGATGAAGTTGTCCAAGTATGGTGGGTGTAGGGCCAGGAGTATTACATATACAAGCTTGACTAAAAACCTTAACCAAGGGGAATTAACTAAGTAATTCAAGATGAAATGTAGGTCAAGGTCAAATATAGATCAGGGTTTATTGATGTAGGTCAAGGTCAAATATAGATCAGGGGTTGTTGATGTACATCAATAGGAGATAAAGTTGTCCAAGTATGGTTGGTGTAGGGCCAGGAGTATTCCATCTACAAGCTTGACTAAAAACCTTAACGAAAGAGAATTAAGTAAGTAATTCAAGAGGAAATGTAGGTCAAGGTCAAATGTAGGTCAAGGTCAAATATAGATTAAGGGTTATCGATGTACATCCCTTGGATATGAAGTTGTCCAAGTATGGTGGGTGTAGGGCCAGGAGTATTCCATATACAAGCTTGACTAAAAACCTTAACCATGGAGAATTAACTAAGTAATTGAAGAGGAAATGTAGGTCAAGGTCAAATATAGATCAGGGGTTATTGATGTACATCCCTATGAGAAAAGGTTGTCCAAGTATGGTGTCTGTATGCACAATAGTATTCCATGTACAAGCTTGACTAAAAACCTTAACCAAGGTTGACTAAAAACCTTAACCAAGGGGAATTAGCTAGGTAATTCAAGTATAATGTAGGTCAAGGTCAAATAAATATAGGCCAGGGGTTGCTGATGTACATCACTAGGAGATAAAGTTGTCCAAGTATGGTTGGTGTAGGGCCAGGAGTATTCCATCTACAAGGTTGACTAAAAACCTTAACCAAAGAGAATTAAGTAAGTAATTCAAGAGGAAATGTAGGTCAATGTCAAATATAGATCAGGGGTTACTGATGTACATCCCTAGGAGATGAAGTTGTCCAAGTATGGTGGGTGTAGGGCCAGGAGTATTCCATATAGAAGCTTAACTAAAAACCTTAACCAAGGAGAATTAACTAAATAATTGAAGAGGAAATGTAGGTCAAGGTCAAATATAGACCAGGGGTTATTGATGTACATCCCTATGAGAAAAGGTTGTCCAAGTATGGTGTCTGTATGCACAATAGTATTCCATGTACAAGCTTGACTAAAAACCTTAACCAATGTTGACTAAAAGCCTTAACCAAGGGGAATTGACTAAGTAATTCAAGATGAAATGTAGGTCAAGGTCAAATATAGATCAGGGTGTATTGATGTACATCACTAGGAGATGAAGTTGTCCAAGTATGGTTTGTGTATGGCCAGTAGTATTCCATATAGAAGCTTGACTAAAAACCTTAACCAAGGGAAATTAACTAAGTAATTCAAGAGGAAATGTAGGTCAAGGTAAAATTTAGATCAGGGGTTATTGATGTACATCCCTATGATTAAAGGATGTCCAAGTATGGTGTCTGTATGCACAATAGTATTCCATGTACAAGCTTGACTAAAAACCTTAACCAAGGTGTAACGGTGACGCCGGGGTGACTACATAAGCTCTAACTATTCTTCGAATAGTCGAGCTAAAAAGAAACAGCTCAGAGAGAAGCACGTTCAAATGCAGAACAGTATAAAACGTAAGCTGCAGAAAGCGGAAGAGGACTATCTCGAGGAGATTCTTGGAGTGCAACAAAATGCAGACGAGGTAAGTAATACCTACAACACCAAGAAACTCTTCTCCCTGATAAAGAACACCAGACAAGACACTGAAGGTATAGCCCCACTCAAACGTAATGGTATCCTATTTACTGAAACTAAAACCAAGGCGGATATACTTACAGGGTTCAACCTAGCCCTTCAAAACAGGGAGAAGTTTTCGCTACAAAAATGAGAAAATATACTATTTTTTCCAAAATTTCTGTTTTATATACTGAAAAACATCTCCCTCAACTCAAAATAGGGAGAAGTCAAGACAATTTAGGGAGAGAATTTCGCCCACTTCACCCTGTAAACTCATCCCTGTACTTAACAACCTGTTCCACTCAGTATTTACACCCGAATCGCCACTAAAGCTTAGCCAACTTTGTGAGCAAGCTATACTATACCACAGACAATCAGGTAAGTTACCAGAACAATGCTCCAGTCCTCTAAACACAATGCCTGAAATTACAATATCTGTACAAGGTATCCACAAGCTACTCATGGGCCTGAACCCACACAAGGCAGCCAGACCAGATCAGATCAAGCCATTAATCATACAGCAGCTCAGAGATGAAACAGCACCTATACTAACTGTTATTTTCCAGGAATCTCTCTCCACAGGTACCGTGACCCAAGACTGGTCCGAGGCAAATGTTAGTCCTTTATTCAAGAAAGGTGAGAGGTGTTTAGCATCTCCCTTACTTGCATTTGCTGTAAGCTTATGGAACATATTATATTGTTACCACTAATCTAATGTAACATCTAGACAATAACAATATCCTGTATGACCTACAACATGGGTTCAGGTTCAAGAGATCATGTGAGACACAGCTGGTGTCATTGGTAAATGACCTTGCCAGGAATCTACAAGAAGGTAAGCAGACTGACCTTGTGCGACTAGACTTCAGTAAGGCATTTGACAAGGTCAGTCACCCCAAACTCCTACATAAACTAGACTTGTATGGTGTCCGAGGGAGTAACCTCGGGTGGATCCAGGCATTTCTTGCAGGCAGGTCCCAGAGGGTAGTGATTGAGAACGTTGCATCGGATTCAGTTACAGTAACTTCTGGCGTACTTAAAAAATGGCGCATATTTCTTGTGACAATACGCCGACATACAGAATAAAGTTTATCCTTGCAGATCTAGGTATCTAGGAGCATCTAGAAGTCGGACATAGACCATATGTGTATTCTTATTGAAGAGCGCGCTCATTGCGCAGGGGGAAATACGACTTTTCCTTAATTAATTTAACTATTTTCTGGCGTTAGGGACTGGTCATTATTTATCGCCGGGGGGGGGGGGGGGTGGGGGGGGGGGGTGGGCTGGATGAATTTTGCCAATAATCTGATTTTTTTCTAGGGCCCCTCCCCCCAGTAACTTTAGCTAAATCAGGGTTTCGGGCCCCCCTATTTCATCATAGATATTTTTTCGAGCCCCCCCCCCCACCTATGATCCCAACTCAACCCCACCCCATGTAAACTGTACTGAAATAAAGAGTGATGATGATGATGCTTATTATCATCATCATCACTCTTTATTTCAGTACAGTTTATTGCAGTACATGTATCTATATAATCTCGATCTAGACTATACATGTAGCAGTTTTGCAAGCAGTGTAGATCCAGATGAGCTGTCTCATAAGGATCTACTCTATTTGCGTAGCTGATCCGAGGGTAATAACATTGTTACCATCAAAATCGTACCAAATGTTCAGCACAGTGGCGGATCCAGGATTTCACCAAGGGGGGTGGGGGGGGGGGGGGCACATGGAACTTGAAGGAGGTATGCTCGTTCGTCGACTGAGCGATGCGAGTGAGTTGGCTAGGGGGGTCCGGGGGCATGGCCCCCGGATTTTTTTTGAATTGAGGAAGCCATTTCCTGCATTCTACGCTCAATATTTCGTAAAAAAGTGGGGGGGGGGGGGGGGCGGGGGCCCGCCCCCACCCTGAATCCGCTACTGCAGCATATCCAGTTCTTGGACTTGGTATTGACCCTAATTATTCAGACACTATTTTGGGGCAATCCAAATACTTTTTGTTAAAAAGGATCTAAAACTGTGTATGATAGATGTGTCACTGACTGAATGACAACCAGTGTAGACCCTGATCAGAGTGCACGGATGTTTTTCATGAATTATTTTAAAAAATTTGGAGGCCCCCCCCCCCTCAATATCTGTGAAAATTTTCGGCCCCCCCCCTTCTTAGGCGCAGTCGATATTTTCGGCCCCCCCGGCATTTCATCCAGCCCGCCCCCCCCCCCCCCCACCCCCACGGCGATAAATTATGACCAGTCCCTTATTAACAACTAAATTCCGGCAGTTAGATCAAGTTTAAGTTCATATTCATGAAATTTGTTTATTTATTGAAAATTCTCTTTAGTTCAATTGTCGCTGGACTAATTCTAACAGTAATATTTATGATGACGAAAATGATGATTTACAGAGCGGGATTAGGGAATTTTCTCCCAAACAAATATGGCCGACTTGGTCACGTGATGTTATTGTGACGTCATGCCGACTTTCAGAATTAGAGCAGGGTTGTTTCTGCAGTCAAAACAATAAGTTTGTATAAACATGTAAACATACCAGCCGACAGAAAGAGTCCTTTTTATTAAAGTAAAACATTTAAAACGTATCGTACATAGACCAGCGGATATATGTTGTAAAGGGCACCGTGCTGTATCAAATAACATGGTAATATGTGGCCGGTAATATATACATATCGAATACTGGTTAAGACTGAAATATAAACGAAATGCTGGTTATCGCCAACTAAATAAAGTAATCAATTAACCAAGCGTATAAGAAAGATGTGCATACCGATATATTATAAATAAGAAGATATTTCAATATGAGTTTACGTCTATATTTATGTATATACAAAAATAGCCCTAATTTGCACAAAATAGTGAAATACGAGCTTGCAAAGTCAGACTTGGTTGTTCTGTCCAGTTTCAATTAGCGTGAATTATTATTTTGTGCCAAGATCAATTCGTCCTATAATAAACGAACACTGGGGTCATCCTAAACTCCACAACGGCTGGCAAATGCCACAAATGCCACAAAGGCTGTTCGATGATGCTTGTACGTATGTTAGCATAAACAGTGTCATTGAATTGATTAAATCATTATGTTTTATGATTATTTTATAAATTTTAATCACTTTAATGCAATACTAACAACAAATGTACATGTTTTTTTTAAATTATCGCTCGTACCTGAGCCGATCGGACCGGCTGCCGCTCAGCGCAGAAATATACAAAGGCTGATTAACAGAGATTACAATATAGTTTAACAATGCCGTTATACGTCATGGGTTGCACTTATTACATTATTATTAAAATAAAAGCAATACTCATAGAACGACATTCATTTAAACATGCAGTTTACTGTATTTGTGTTGTTTCCGAATACATGTAAATACAAATATCATGTTTCGACAAATATTATTTGCCAAATTCGGAATATGATCTTGGCTGGAAACGGAGGCCTTATAATTTACGTAACAGCGGTAGTCTCGGATCAGGCTGCGCATCTGCATAGTCTGATCAGGGCCTACACTGATCACTGTTCAGTATGATAATCATCCTAGATGTTTCCAACAGAGTGTAATACTAGGAGTTTGTATTTGCAGCCATCACGGTAATTAATGGAAAAGATTAATTCGCACTGATCAGTCCTAGGGAACCGTTTCACAGCCAGTGGATCATATGATTATGTACAAGTGGTACAGGTGTGTGAGTCAATGTTACTAGCAATGACATTTCAGTGTCTATTGTTTATATACGAGACTGTGTAAAGCGTCTCAATATTCTGCTGTCAGAGCAACATTTACTTGTATATTGAAATAACTAATGCACGACACAGTTGCATCATGGACATGTTCTGTCGCTACATGATTGTCTTGGATAGTACCTAATATCTACAAGTTATTGTTTGCTTTGAGTATTGTAATAGGAAGGATTGGCCAATCAGTTGTGTACAGTTGTTACAACTTTGTTTTTTAACTTTGATTCATATATATGAGCTCCAAGTAAACCCGGAGAGCTGTCTTTTTCATTTCGCCTAACGTTTTGTAAAATTCAAACGTTTTTATGGGAGTTACTTCCCTTTGACCACTGTTTACACTTGAAATTCAGCTACATGATTGTTTACTTGGAATATGCTATATATGTATGTGTACATGCTAGTTTGGCATTAACAAACAAAATTTACAGTTTTTCAGGTTTCCTTTTTTATTTGGCTAGTATTTTCCGAATTGTAATGCCATCCTACATGCAGTAATGTTTATAAATATTGACAAGTTTAGTGTTTGAAGTTAACAGTTTCTGTACTCATGACAACTCGCTTTTCAGGTTCATTTATGTATGTTATGATCCTATTTTGGAATTTGCACATGGGTAGACTCTTTGCTGTTACATTTTTACTTGTTACCAATTTTGGTACACATGTCCAATTTTGGCGATAGGTATATTTTTTGTATGTGATGTTAGTTTTTATCTGCTGATCACAGGTAAATAGTATGTTAGTGTGTATGTATGCTGACATGTGATAGCTTATGATATTCTGTCTTGTGCAGATTTCTCATCTGGTACTTGATTATACATAATTGTCATTTGTTGAGTTTGTCAATAGCCTAGTGCTTATGTACTTATTTTTGGGACTGCCACGTGCTCAGATTTTCTCACAACTCATGTAAAAATTGTTCTACAATTTTATTTTTTAGCGGGGGATGTTATATTTGTCTCTTGGGATGAGTCGTGAGAAGCTCTGATCACATAGTCACACATACAGGTGTATAAGCATATATGATACATGTACATGTAGAGCCCAAAAGATAGCGGCTGACTTTTGGTGTTGGCTGAACAGAGTGATCTCCCTTGCGGAAGCACATGGGCAAGAACGCTAGCAGATCGATATCACTGCGCCTTTATGTTTGCTGACTATTAAAAACAGTATTACGAAGCACATCTACTTTGTTCGTTATCGAAAACGATCTTGCTATTTCCCCAAGCAAGACAATTGAGTTAATGAAAAACTGTTGATGTCTCTAACGAAATATTTTGACCCCTCACGATCAAAACCACTCATCAAGCATCAAAACCACACATTCGTCAGACATTCACGTTGTAGTATTAGCATAACATCAAGTATAATACATGTATATTGTGTGCATAGATCCTTTCAGCTTACGCCATTGACATTGAATTTTTCAGCCTTTTTCCAGACAATTTTCCACCTTCTAGGTACATGTATGATCGAGATGGAAGCCTGGTATGGGTTGCCGGATGTGTGCATACATATACATGTACGTCTTTTTCCACCCTCATAATCGAAAAGAGACCACCTGCGAAAATGTATGAGGGCATATAGATCTAATGTAAAAGCATACATATAGGATATGACATGTACATGTAATGGACCACTCTTGTTACAAAACCGTAATACAAGTATGTGCAATTACTAAATGAATAAAATAATATTTCCGGACCCTTCTGACATATCCATGTAGTACACCCAGTTGCTATTTATGCAATATGTTATTACTATTCACTTTGTATATCAGTGTATAAAATGGTATTAATTATCATATGTATATATAATGATACAAAATCATGTGGGATAATTACCATATAACTAGCACACAACAAAATCATGTGGGAGAAATATCATATAACAAACACATACGTCAGCATCTGTATCTGTCAGTCAATGAGGCCATACGGAGAACTACGTGATTATATTCGGGGAAACAACTTTCGATAGACCTCTTGACCAGAGTGAATTGTGCTATTCTAAGTACGTTTTGTCAATACAACCGTAATGACGAGACTGAATTAGACAGTGTGTATATGTGTGGCTCTGACTTGAGGAACAAGTGGCCTACGGCTGCTGCGTCCAGTGCAGACCCAGATCAGCCTGCGCACTAGCGCAGTCTGATCAGTGTATGTACCTCTCGCAAGTCGGATATTGAAACATTTGCACAGCTTGGATCAATAAGTATAGTTTTATTTCGGGCCGCGGGATATCGTTAGTAAATCCTGAGCTAGACAGGTCACGAATGCGATAAACCCAATTTCTCCAGCCACAACCAGACATACAGTTTGAGAATATCAATTATACGGTATATACACGTTAGCTATTTACTCGAAACAAAAAATTCGTCGGGTGGGTGCTTTTACATACAACATCTAGATATCTATTTGAATGTTTCATACAATATTTAGGTAGACATTCATAAATATATTGCTTTAATTCAGACAAGTCTAAACTGTGTCCAATTTTAGGCTTCAGTGATATGGTTCTGATATGTTCCGTGCCATCCACCACACAATATAATAAATGAGCCGCTGCATGCGAGAAGCTACCACCTGAAATTGACGATCGGTCCTGTAATTTGGCACATACAGGCGTCTATACCGTTCGTCACAACCCGCATGATGAGAGGAATATGCACCGACTGCACCACGCACGTCACACATGCATGATTACGCATGCAAAATTTTACTGTTACCATTTCGCATGCATTGCTCATTGTTGTACGGTTCGCTGGCTTTGTCATCTCACCAGGTCGGGTATTAGGTACATGGGAAAACATAGCTTATAGTTTATTTGAGCAGAATATGATCATTGTACCGCGTTCAATAATATAGTATGGTGTTCTGCTGCAACTTCTGGAACACACAAACTTTGTTAATTTGTAGTTTATAATACAAGTGTACATGTAGTCACTTCAGACACTACCTGCTCCTGAATACGCCTCCAGCTATACTATTATAGACGCGACTAGTATTATTTTCATAGGATAGATCATCGTACGTAATTCAAATATATAATTATAGTCTACAAAAAAGTTAGAGGCATGTTCAGAATGCAGCCAGTTAATTCCAAGTGCAAAGTTTATCTCGACAGCCAATCATCATAGTCGGCTGGCTTAATTCGTTCAATTGTGCCATTTGCACGAAGCTTAATGTATATATGACCGTCTGTGCTCCATGCCGATTCTATCTCTCTGCTTTCTCTTGTCTCCTTCAGAACCTTCGCTTTCATATGAGTTAAGTCTTCCTGTATGTAAATACCTGTACCCCGTAATTTTGTTTTCTTGTCCTTTAATGCCTTAATTTTGTTATTTCGCGAGATAAATTTAACTATCATCGGTCTCGGCGCCTGTCGTCGTTGAATGCCAATTCTATGCGCGATATCGATATCCCGTTCTTCTAGCGTCATCCCCATTTTATCATTTAATATTTGCACTGCCATTTTGGTAGTTTGTTCCGCTGTTTCCTTCTCGCCCTCCTTCTCGATCGGCAGTCCAGGTCCTTTTATCCTCACGCTATTTCGTCGTGTGTACTGTTCTAGCTCGTCAACCGTTCGATGTTGTTCTGTTTGGTGTTTTCGATTCGTTTCTCTAATTTCGCTATTGTATCATCTTTCTCCGTTATGGTGTCATGTCTTTATATTTTTGCGTAGCGCGTCAGTTTCTATTTTCGTTGTGTGTAATTCCCCTTCTACAATATCAATTCGATGTGTTACTGACTTGTGCACTTCCTCCTTGACTTTATTAACGATATCGTTCACTTTGCTGTCAAAAAGTTTCTTAAACACTGTCTCTAATTCGTCTTTACAAATCAAATTATCCATTTTGTTGTTCATATTTGTCATTTGATCGTGTATTGCTTGTATCGTTTTTTGGCTTTCAGTGAACTTTCTCTCGATACATTTTATGTCCGTCATTTTTTCTGTTTCTGTTGCTCACTTTTCGGTGTCCTTTTCTTTTTTTTTGTCTTTAGGTTTGGCACTTTGGTGTTCTCGGTTTTCCTTTCCCTCCTGTTTTGTGTCGATATCAAAACTCAGATCACTAGTATCACTCAGACTAGGAACCTCGTGACGCTTGCGCTTTTTGTCAAGCTCTTCGTTATCAGCTGCAGTTATCTCCACACTGGCCTCAGAGTTCATTTCGTTTGATGTAATATTAACTTTAAACTTATCAAATTACATATTTTATCTTCATTTAGTGACCCTGTCCGCTAAGAGATCATATTACATGTTGTTCCTTAACTTTTTTGATTAGTATACTTTTTTAAATATTTTGAATAGCACCCCTCCAGGCAGTCTAACATCGGAAAAGGTGGGTGGGGTATAGTTGAGAAAAAAAAGTGATAAGTGACTAAATAGTACTGTTTGGTGATTACAACAACATAGTCAATAAGTATTTGTATTACTCACTATCACTGATTTTTGAAAGAATGTATATTTTGAACATTTTAGTTTCAAGTTGGCTTCCTGTAGTCTTTGAAATATGTGTTCAAGACGTATCAGTTGCTCGTCGACAACATTCGGTGTACTGTATGCCACGGAGTACATCTGACATGAGTCGTGAGAACTCTGATGGAGCGGCTGTGAGGCCAAAGGGTAATCTTTTGAACTGAAATAGTCCTAAACTTGTTGAAAATGCTGTTTTCTCTCTATCTTCAGGTGATACGCCCATCTGATGGTATGCCATATTCAAATCCATTGTCGAATACCACAAATTTCCACCCAAACTGTCAAGGCACTGTCCAATATCTGGTAGAGGAAATGCGTCACGTTTGCAGACGGAATTTACGGCTCTAAAGTCTGCACATAATCGCCAATCACCAGATTTATTCTTCACAAGGACTATGGGGCTGCTCCAGGGCGATATTGAGGGTTCTATTATGTCGTGTTCTGGCAAGTTTTGGACTTCTGCCCGTTCAACTTGGCGTTGAGCAAGAGGAAGTTTTCGCAATGGCTGTTTTATTGGTGTTGCATTCTGAGTGTCTATATGATGTTGCACTCGGTCAGTGTATCCAAGATCAGTGGATGATTTTGCAAAAACAGATTGATATCGAATTAACAAATGTTTTAATGTTTCCTTTTCATTGTCATTCAGATTTTCTGAACTTCGGTTAAATAAATCTACCATATAGTCTGGGAGCTCTTCACAATTTCTGGTAACAGCAATTGTTGCACATTTTCCGACATGTGTCGAAATTTCGCTGACATTAACAAATGAACATTTGCCAACGGTTGTTTTAGGAGCAAGAAGAATCGGTTTGTCTCCATTGTTTGTTTTCAATTTGTACAGGAACCCATGCACATGTATTCGCTTGCACTGTAAATTTATGTGTCACTGTTACTCTACACACTCGATTTGCTGTACCACCATAATAAAGATTATTTTTTCCTGTATGTGTTGTCATTTGTTGTTTTTCATAGTCAAGAGTCCTGATATGTTTGCATAGAAAATCTTGACCAAGAATGCAATTTAAATCAATATCACAAACTATCATGCACTGATCATATGTCATGTGTTCATTGAATGACAGCTGAAAGTTAGCTTGTCCATAGACGTGCAGACCGTTGCCGTTAACATATATTATTGAGTGCTGTACTGGTAATAATGCTGGCTTATTGTCAGGATCAAATTGCTCATACTGTTCCCGTGAAAGTATAGTTGACGTAGAACCATTGTCTATAAGACACTTAAATTAAATAGTTTGCCCATAGTGTAGAAACCATTATCAAATTGTTTTGAAGTTTCCCCAAATTTTCCCATTCTACTGGCCTCGTCATTGGCCCGCTGAACTTTCATAGCTGTTTTCACAGGCCTCTTTTTGTCCACCGCCCCTATGCTTAATGAGACGATGGTCTGGCGTTTTCCTGGTTTCTCTGCATATGGTGTGCTGATCTATTATATCTGGGGCATTGTCGACGAAAGTGGTCAGGCGAGTCGCAAATAAAGCATCTGTTGTTAGCAGGGTTTTGACGTTGGTAGTAATTTGGATTTGGATTCCTTAGGTGTGTCGGTGGTCTTGCAGTATTTAGTTGTTCGAGCCAATCTAGTCGCTCGATGATTCTCTGGATGTTTGTGTCATCTTGGCTTTCTGCATCTCTTTCTGTATCACTTGCTGGCGTCTTTACCATACGTACAGTTGTGTGTTTCTTGTCTAATTGTCCGCAAATGCTTTCATGTGTTTCCACTATCCTGACTGCATGCGCAACAATTTGGCATTGTTCCGATATGCATTTATATTTGAGATCCGGGTGTAAACTTCTGTATATTGATGATAGAGCCATCAAATGCTGCAATATATTATCAACTGTTGGATATGCTTTACGAGCCAATTTCAGAGTTTCGTTAGCATACTTGGCCATTGACTGTCCTGGTTTCCTGATTCTTGTTTCTAATTCAGTAATGTATTTGGGTTGTTGTCCGCTTATTCCAAACTGTTCTTCCAGTAGATATATTAACGCATTGTAAATGTCTCTTATTGGTCCATCCAAATGTGCATAAAGTTCGGCAGCATCACCTCTAAGTGAAGCTCCTAAGACCATCGCTTTCTCTCTATTTGTGTAGTCTCCAAGCCTACAGCATGCTTCAAAGTGGGTGACGTATATTTCCCATTCTTGTAGTCCGTCGTATGTGTAGGGTTTTAATGTTATCGGCACATTCCTTGTGCATGGGGAATGTGATCTCCGCTGTGCATATCTGTGTCTGTTGCGGAATGTATCCACCGGGATTCCTAGGTAGTTAATGTTCCTATTGGCTGTTGTTCGTTTCTTTTGTCGCACCGGGGCTCTGTCGTGATCTCCGTCAACTTTCTCCGTGTCGGTTATGTACTCGTCATCACTTTGGTTCACTGGCATATTCTCGCCTTCATTGTTGTTTATGTTGTTAAATTGCACCTCCGAGTCCGAGTCTGATTCAGCTGGGTTACTCATTGTTCTTAAATATTAATGATATTAACCCAAATTATAAAATATCTGCTTGAAAACTTATGTTGCAACTTTTTATTGGTCAGGAGGTAGAAAGTAGAGATAGTGTCCCAACACTAGCTAATACACTGTCAAATAGTCTTGTTTTGAAGTTCCATTCACTGTCCTCTATTCAATTCAATTTGTCCATTTAATCACATTCTCTCATTCCAAGTTCATTTTGGTTCATTTCCTCCCATTTGGTTCTTTCTAATTGAGAGCAATTGTTACTAAAATTAGATCCCAAACGCTGACACCAATTGTAACAGTTCTAAGACCCGCTCGCTTAGAACTGTTACAATATACTATCCACGTTTCCGCCGCTATCTAGGATCTCTGACCACACGTAGTCAGACCTCATATAGAGTACGCGGTTCCAAGCATAGAGTCCAAGTTTGGTAAAAGATATACAGATTCTTGAAAAAGTACAGAGGAGAGCTAAAATAATTATTCCAGAAATACATGAAAAAACATACCCCAAAACTACTCTCACATCTCTACAACTTCGACGACATCGTGACAACATGATTGAAGTCTTCAAGATACTAACAGCCAGAGAAGGCCTCGCCGAGCATCATCTATTTAACAGAATTAGTTTCGACTCCACAAGAAAGCATTTGCATAAACTCTACTTGAACTACAGCAGGTTAATTACGCAAATCATACTTCCCAGGCAGGCCACCAAAGGGGAACCAGCTGCGGATCCAGGTAACTCCAGCTAAATATTTACAGTTAAATATCACAGGAACCAGGCCAAAATGACCCCGGTCCAAAACGGCCGACTGTCTAAAACTGCCCCAGTGTTGATCAAAAGGTCCCAAGTGTATGGAACGCCAAATCTACATAAACTCAAATAAGTAATGCTAGCTTCAAATAATTAGTGCTCTCTCTAATTCTATTAGTGCTCTCTCAATTTCAATTAGTGATCTCTCTAATTGAATTTGTGCTCTCTCTAATTCAATGTGTGCTCTGTCAAATTCAATTTGTGCTCTCTTTAATTCAATTAGCGCTAGCTGTAATGATAATTAATAGAGAGAGCACAAATTGAATTGAATTAGAGAGAGCACAAATTGAATTAGAGAGAGCACAAATTCAATTAGAGAGAGCACAAATTCAATTAGAGAGAGCACTAATTGAACTAGAGAGAGCACAAATTGAATTAGAGAGAACACAAATTCAATTAGAGAGAGCACTAATTGAATTAGAGAGAGCACAAATTGAATTAGAGAGAGCACAAATTCAATTAGAGAGAGCACAAATTCAATTAGAGAGATCACTAATTGAATTGGAGAGATTGACATGTGTAGACACTGGTCACCAATGATCCACACAGACTGACGTGGCTCTACACTAGTCATAATATGAACAATGTGAAGATACGGAAAGAACTTTTGTATCTACACGATATGAGGGGATACACAGTTACACAGTACATACTGTTGTTCGAAGTTTGCCTCCTCCTCCTCGCAGTGGTTTGACATAGTTTTGTAAATTTAGGACACTCGCTGATTGATAAATTATATATTGATAAAATATATATTCAACATCCTGGACGGCTATTCTATGATAAGAGTATACAAAGTATGTTCCACTTTTGGTGACAAATCAACTTCAATATTTGAAGAAATCAACATATGTGTCATGTTGCTGTACATCTTGAGGACAGGAATCCAAAATATTTCGGCACAAAGAGATCAACTTCAATGAAAATATGTATATGTTCCAATGCCAGTCAGTCTGAGGTACGGACCCTACAAATTTTACAAAAGTATACATATCAGCATATCAGAATACTCTACAGACAATATATAATGAACATATATAGTTGAAATGGAAATATGTCGAGTAACCATGTAGATATTCAAGATGGCGTCCAAGAAATTTTACAAAAGTATACATATCAGCATATCAGAATAATCTACAGACAATATATAATGAACATATATAGTTGAAATGGAAATATGTCGAGTAACCATGTAGATATTCAAGATGGCGTCCAAGATGGCCGCTGTTTTGAAAATAAGCATTGACATGTATAATTGTTCAAATCACTCTATAAACCAGTGCTTCAATGTTTGATAGCAATATTATATGCATACTATAATAAGAACTAAAATTTGAAGTGAAGGAAGATGACATGTGATGCAGGGTCAATGTCATATTCAAGGTCAAAGTTCAAATATTAGTCATTTTGTATTGTTCCTAACACTAATCATACCTTTTATAATCAAGTTTTGAATGGAAAGTATAAATACCAACATATACGAATACTATTAATCTACAAACATTATGTAATGCATATATTTAGGTAAAATGACGATACATTTATGTAGAATAGCCGTCAAGATATACAAGATGACGTCTCTTTAATTCAATTAGCGCTAGTTGTAATTATAATTAATAGAGAGAGCACAAATTGAATTAGAGAGAGTACAAATTGAATTAGAGAGAGCACAAATTGAATTAGAGAGAGCACAAATTATATTAGAGAGAGCACAAATTGAATTAGAGAGAGCACAAATTGAATTGGAGAGAGCACAAATTTGAATTAGAGAGAGCACAAATTCAATTAGAGAGAGCACAAATTCAATTAGAGAGAGCACTAATTGAATTAGAGAGAGCATTAATTGAATTCGTGCTAGCTCTATATTATTTGCAGAGAGCTCAAAAACACATACATTTAATGCTCTCTCTAATTCAATTAGTGCTCTCTCAAATTCAATTAGAGCTCTCTCTAATTCAATTTGTGCTCTCTCAAATTCAATTAGTGATATTTCAAATTCAATTAGTGTTCTCTCAAATTTAATTCATGCTCTCTCTATTAATGAAATTGAATTAGAGAGAGCTCAAATTGAATTAGAGAGAGCACATATTGTATTAGAGAGATCACTAATTGAAATTCAGAGAGCACTAACAGAATTAGAGAGAGCACTAATTATTTTAAGCTAGCATTAATTATTTGAGTTTATGTAGATTTGGCGTTCCATACAAGTGTTCTGACCAAAACGACTCCATTCCAAAACGGCGTCATTTTAACCCGACAATGGGTATGTTTTGACTAGATGTTGGGTATGTTTACACCTTTGATTTTAGATACGTTTTGACTCGGGGTACGTTTTGACCCGAACGCCATCACACTGTCCCACAAGGAAATCGATCGACAAAATAGACACTATCCGTCAACACGTTGGCAGTTACTTCCCTTGCTGGATGATGGTCGTTTTCGCCTAATTGCAAGTTCGTCTAACTGAAGTTATACAGTAAGGTGTCGAGTCGTTTCGTCAAAGTGGAGTTACATGTATTTAGAAACCAATTATCCAGTGTTACCTGTTGTTTCGTACACTGTACGAGAGACTGTGTGGACAAACACTAATTGTCAATGATTGTGCTATATCTCCGTTTGGAATATTCTTAACAACTAGCGAAATATCAACCATAAATCCTAACTTAACATACATACTAGTATATTATATGCTTAAAACGAAAACTATGCTTAAGAAATAATACTTATTGCTGACCAAACCACTACACATGCACCGAACACATTGTGCCAAACAAGTACATGTATGACAATTGGTTTATATATAGTATATCCACTTTTACGAAAGGACGTGGCACCTTACTATATAAATCCAGTTAGATGAACTGGCTGTTAGACGAAACGACCATAATTTCCCTTGTTTAAATATTCTCTCCATTTGGTTTTAGAAAGAAAAAAACGTGTTTTGGCTATCCTGGCGTTCGGTAGATCTGTTCGTCTTGATACCACTTACTACCGTAGGATTTCTGAAACGGCTGATTGGGAGCGTGTTCTCGAAATACTTGTTTAATTATGCGTTTAGCGACGATAGTAAAATCGTTTTTCGCAATAAAATCAATAGTTGATGGAATTTCATCCAAATATTGTTTTTTGGGGAGGGTGACTTTTTTGTTATTGATGAAAAAATACTTACATTTAAATATGTTTTAGATTGAATGTGTTTAATAACCAAAAGTTTGTCTGCAGAAAAACGTGGAACAGACAGTATTATAGTTGCGTCTATGTGGGGTTCGTGACTGGAGAAATGGGGCTTATGGGATTTCTGATTAGTGTAGTTTCTGAACAAATAACACACCCATGTACAATGATGCTGATATATATAGCTTGTTAGAAGCATGCCAGGTGTTCCATTGATGGAATGGTGACCAGTGCAGATCCTGTTCAGGCTGCAGATGCACAGGCTGATCTAGCTGATCCACTGACTATATTGAACGTATATTTATTCCATATATTCATTGAACATAAACATGTAAATGTGACAAAGTGGCGTACCTGGTAGACACACTGTTTAGCCTGACAATATAGCCCAACGTGCATGTAAAGGCAAATTGTCAACAGCTTTCTATATACCTGGTTAATAGGACTACATACAATGGTATCTGGTCAATTCGTTCTCCTTTTGATTGATTCGCTCTCAAGTCAATTGGATCTCATTTTGGTCAATTTGCGCTCTCATTTTTAAATACATCTTTTTTTTGTCATAAATAACAGTATTACATTACTTTAAAACCACCCACGAAAAACAGCATTCATTTTGTGCAAATCTATGTATTGTTTTCGTCTTTATTATTATACCCCAGGCATACGAAGTAGGTCGAGGGGTATATAGTTTTCGTAATTTTGTCCGTCCTTCCATCCGTCCTTCTGCGTTAAAATTTTGGGTACCCATTATCTCTGTAACAATGTCGGATTGAATTAAAACTTCATATACTTGCTTATCATCATCCATATTTTCATTCCATACCACACTCATGCAGCCTTCGTGTCCAGGGTTAAGGTCAAATTACATAGAAATGTGCATCCGTAAGATTTTGCGTTAACGTTTTCGAGTACCCATTATCTCTGCAACGGGAAGACGGATTGACTTCAAACCACATATACTTCCTTATCATCTTCCACATTTTCATTCCATACCACACACACGCGGCTGTCATGTCCAATGTCAATGTCAAATTACTTAGAACTTGTTATTTGTCTGTCTGGTCGGGGGTATACGTGAGCCCCTGCTCACTTTCACTTGTTTTGGATAAAATGTTCATTTTAAAGTATCAATTAAACTGCATTTCCCGCACAGCCACCGTGTTGTGACACCTTTTGACAAGCAAACGCCGATTATTAGTGCATAGAGTGCAATAAAAAGATAATTATTTACAATCAGAGATCAAGTACAGTGATACTAATTACTATTACAGAAGAACATACGATCAAGATATTCATGTCCAGGTTAATCAGGTTTTACGACATGCGAGGTGCCATGAGGACATTGGTCTATGATATAGAATTTGGCGAGGCTATTCAGAGCAAATCGTGTCGCATTTTAACTCTGAAAATGTCGCCAAATATATCAGCAAAATATAAGTAAAACAAAAAGTATACGCTCTCCTTCTAATTCGAACTACGACGACATGTCATCGCATATGTTTAACTTGGGACACAACGTCGTACACCACTGCGCTAGTAAGTCCTAAATGAAATAATTGGGGAAAATATTCAACTAAAGCATACGTGCCTATCCATGAGGCCGGACACCATGGTTGAACGTACCCAGACAATTCGTGTCCAAGTCATAACGTACGAATGACGATTTACAACTGGCTATTTATAAAATGTGTCTGCTGCGGAATCCATACAGCCTAAGTGTTGCTGGGAGCAATGACGGTAGTTAGATGAAACTTATGATACACGTGGATATCACAAAAGTGTCCAACAGAACGTGTTTCCAACTTCTGTGTCATCCAGTGCGTTGTTTGCGGTCAAAAGTGAATGGCATTTTATAGCTTGAAATTGTTAACAAACAGTCCGGGAACGAATCGGGAAAGTGGCGAACGTACACGGCTATGAATCAGTTTTGATCACATGTGCTGGTTTCAAGCCAAAATTGATATGTTTCATAACATTTTGTAGTAAATGACCATTACCTAGTTATTAGTGTATTTGACACGGTGGTGCAATGGGTCCGTGCAGGTAATGTCAACATGTGATCATCCTTCGCCCCTACACGTATGAATTCCTAAAAAAAAACATTTTTAATTCGTGTTCCTGCTTATTAATTAAAATATTCATTTTTATTTGGCGACCAAGATAGCGTAAGATCAGTATGCACATCAACACGTACGTTTTGATTTGTATCTACACATATTGTTCGCTATTACGTATGGGAGACACTTTTCACAATTAAAATAACATTATTAAACATTGTATTACGTATGCATATACAAAATTCAACCTCGATGGTAAAACAAATGAGAGGTTTCGCTGGATTTTAGCATAATGAGCACTCTACTACATACATGTCCGGGTGTGTTTTCAATAAGAAAACGTATTTGCAATCAGAGATAAATTGCGGTAATGATAATTATGAATGAAATGAACATCATTAAATACTATATTACGACATTTTTTACTCTTAGCGGCTGATTGATATGTACACACCCTGAAATGGATGGAACATGGGAAAATCAACACAGTATCCATCTGATATGCCTATGTAGTAAGTTGTATTTATTGCCTTAAAGCAAATGTTTCTCATACCTTGAAAGTATTGCAGGGTTTTCTGATGATATATAATTATATATATGTGTAACGCAAAGTGATTTTGTACCTTTGGACATCTGCGAATTTTCAGGAACATTATTTAAAGTTGATAAAACATTTCCGGAATATATGGGATGCGGAATTATATTTTTCCACATGTACTGTGACTTTTTTGTCGACTTAATCCTGAAATGTGTGGAACATGTGAAAATCAACACATTATCCATATGATACGTGCCTGTACTATTAAGTTTTATTTTTTGCCTTAAATCAACTGTTTCTCATACATAGACATTATTGCAGGGTTTACTGATCATATAAATATATATGTGTGTAACTGCATAGTTAATGCTGCTTACCTCGCAAAGAAGACAATCTGTTTGGCAGTTTCTCCTACATCCCCCGCATGGAAACCGCGCTTTCCTAGAGCGACCCTTTGCCATTATCCTGTTTGATGTTAATTTAACACTTTTTTAATGTAACACAAGTCCGTACACGTACGAAATGTAACAATAATTTATATGTTTAAACACAATGAAATCTTAATATATACAATGCAGTATATACGAGATTTATTGTATGCATATAAAAATAAAGAAAAACATGGCCATTATATACCTAATTCATAACTAAGTTATCAATTTAGTTATCAATTTGATTGGATTATATTCTGTTTAGTAAAGACGATACATAATTGACTGACGCTATATTAAGCAAACTCGGTTCGGGGTGTCAAAGTCATTAATTAGTGTGATACTTTGTTATCATTAATTAAAGCCAGTTTCCACACTCAGTCGGCTATTCTTTCCAATCGCCAGTTTATATGTTGCGACAGCTATATCCATATGTGGAAGATAATATAATTATGTTGGCTCCCCGTATTAAAAATAACATTATAACATAAAATAAATGCTGTTATTCAACATTAAATATGCAAACAGAAAGTTCAAGTTTCAAGTTTTATTACTCATGGTCCATATGGGCATCTGAGTTAAGAAGAAAATATAACATAATAAACAAACAAACATGGCATGATTAAAGACACACACACCATGTGATTCTACATACATGAAGTCAAGGAAGATGACGTAACCTTAAGACTATTAGCATGATAATTAATGAACCCTGTTCTCGTATGAAGTGAGCAGTGAAGATCCCTACCATGACATGATAATTTAATGTAGACTAGTGTTCACCACTAACCTCTAAGACTGCTTCTGTCAGGATAGGCATCATTTACATTTTGATATGATAACTTTCATAAAAAATACTAACTTTACTAGCGTTTGTTTATCCGAAGAATTCATAATTATATTAAATATGAAGGTGTTAGGCGATGTATAAAAATCTTTGTGAATATACTTTTTTCTTTCTTAGGAAAAATAGACACAATTAAAAAGATAGTGGAATTCATCACCTAATTCCTGTCTATTACAGATATTACATAATCTATTATCTCTATGTATTCCGAAAAATCTACCTTGTTCAATAGGCATTTTATGACTTAAGCATCTAAATTTACACATGACAGAAACTGATGATGGAGGGAGAATCTTCAAGTATCTTTCAATCTGAAATGTTGACTTGTATATTCTGTAATTTAAACATTTAGCTGAATTACAATTTTTATTATTCCATTGCTGCATATATTGGTCATTCAAAACAGTTTTAACCTTGTGCTTAAAAACCAGAGGATGATCAACTTTTTGTAATAACCAATGGTCAGACATACCGAGACAATCCAATGTATCTTGTACAAACTTTATCCACGGTGAATGGTAAACATTTTTTATATGCATTGAGTATAATAATTTATACATAATACAACATATTTTGTCCTGTTTGCCAGTGATAATTCTGCTCCAGAAACTTAGAACTCTGCTTTTAACTTTTAAAGTAATAGGAACGGCCCCAACTTCACCGTATACCATATCAGTAAACGTCGTCTGTTTGATTTATTACATCTAGTGACTCACACCTCCATACCTCGGATCCATACAATAAAATTGAGGCAATCGTTGTGTCAAAAAGATGAAGCTGCAAATCAGCTGGCAAACATAATTTCCTACATTTCTTAATTACATTAAACATTGCTTTTCGTGCCTGATCTACCAAATGTTTTTTAGTCTTTACACATAAAAATTAAATTGTATACCTAAATAACTAAAATCGTCAACTACATCAAGATTTTCACCATTGAGATAAAATTCAACAACGCCACCAGCATCAATCATGGTATACAAGTATCACCATTATCCATAAGATAGTATCATAATCCACTATCACGCCACTCTTATCCACCATTATCCCCCATTATCCACCGTTATCCCCAATTATCCACTATTATCCACTATTATCCCCCATTATCCACCATTACCCACCAGTATCCACCAGTATCCACCATTACGCCCCATTGTCTCCATTATCCCCATTATCCAAACAATCTACTATTACGCCATTTAGTGACACCGCGTGACGGTTTGTGATACACCTATGTATCGGGTGTAATGCATACATGTCAAATCCTCCTCAAGGCATATCGTCCGCAAGTCCAGAGACATGTATACTATACAGAGTGGTAACTGCAGCCATTCTTTGTTGTCGATTTTCTAAGTTCATGTAGCCTTAGTGGTAACTCCAGCCAGCCTAACGTTGTTGTCTATTTTTAATTCCATGTAGCCTTTGTGGTTCTTCCAGTCACCCTTTGTCGTCTATTTTCTAAGTCCACGTATCCTTTGTCGTTCTTCACGTCAGCCTTTGCCGTCTATTTTATAAGTTCATGTAGCCTTTGTGGCACTTCCAGCTAGCCTTTGTCATCTATTTCCTAAGTCCGTGTAGCCTTTGTGGTAACTCCAGCCAGTCTTTGTGATCCATCATCTAAACCCATGTAGCCTTTGTGGTACCTCCAGCCATCCTTTTTCGTCTATTTGCTAAGACCATGTAGCACATTTGTGGTTCTTCAAGTCAGCCTTTGTCGTCCATTTTCTAAGTTATGTAGCCTTTGTGGTAAATCCAGCCAGCCTTTGTCGTCCATGTTCTAAGTTCATGTAGCCTTTGTGTTACCTCCAACCAGCCGTGTTCGTCTATTTTCTAAGTCCATGTATTCTTTGTGGTTATTCCAGTCAGCCTTTGTCGTCTATTTTCGAAGTTCATGTAGCCTTTGTGGTCTGTGTCGTCTATTTTTTAAAGCCTCGTCGTCTATTTTCAAAAATGATGTAGTCTTTGTGGTAACTCCAGCCAGCCTTCCTTGTCTATTTGGTTGGAATGATCGATGTACAATGCTCTTTCAAAGTTGTTAAAATGGTGACCCCGGGGTCAAAAATGGGCGTGGCCGCTGTTTAAAATAGCACAAATTCTTAAAAAATATTCTTCTCATGAACCGCCAGCCAGATTTCGACGAAACTTGGTAGGAATGATCGACGTAGAATGCTCTTTCAAAGGTGTTAAAATGGTGACCCCGGTGTCAAAAATGGGCGTGGTCCGTCGGGTAAAATTTTATTTTTGACCAAATATGCTCATGTCATCCATGATGGCCTCCAAAAGGTCCATTTATTCGAGATTTTGAACGTCTTTTTCTCAGGAACCACATGGCCGATGCCGGCCAAACTTCATAGTAAGCTAAGATCCTTGGGTGAAGCATTTTCAGATTTCGTAAAATGAGAGTCATCGCTTAATCCAAGATGACCGCCATCTAAAAATAGCACAATTGTTTTAAAACACTTATGAACTAAATGTCACATTCTCCTCTGGTATTCATGTAGTCAGGTGCGTGAATTAGGGCCATCATGACCCTCTTGTTCATGTAGCCTTCGTGGTACCTCCAGCCAGTATTTGTCGTCTATTTTCTAAGTCCTTTTAGTCTTTGTGGTAACTCCAGCCAGCCTTTGTCCTCTATTTTCTAAGTTCATTTAGGCTTTGTGGTAACTCCAGCAAGCCTTCGTCGTTGATTTTTATTTGGTAATTTTATGCAGCCTTTGTGGTAACTCTAGTCAGGCTTTGTTGTCTATTTTCTAAATCCATTTAACCTTTGTGGTCCCTTTAGCCAGCCTTTGTCGTTTCTTTTCTAAAGGCTAACTGTATTTTGCGGAACGGAACGGAACGGAACGAAACGAAACGAAACGAAACGAAACGAAACGGAACGGAACAACGACAGGGGCACCAAATGGGGGTAACAAAATAAATATTATAATTGAAATAAAATACAATAATATAATTAATGTTAAACAGGTGTGTATTTTCCTCCTATTAATTATTGTGTATGTCGACTGATCCCATGTGAATGCATAATAAATTGATAATGAAAAGCATATTGTTTCGCCGTTTCGTTATTTATCTTGTTCCGTTCCGTTCCGCAAAATACAATTACCCACATGGATAACTGTATTTTGCGGAACGGAACAGAACGGAACAAGAAACAATAGTTTATGCACAAGACAGTAGACCTCAATCAACACAAGCGTTAGGGGTTAGTAGTGTTACTACTGCGTTTAAAGTGCACCGTTCTCAGGATAACAGGTGAAGGGTACATGTAGGTTTCACAATGGATTCCAAATAGAATGTATGGATATTTCGATGTACAATCACTATTCATCAGTTTCAGCGAGAGAGATACTAATTATATATACCGTATTCCGATTGGCTCCAATATGTTACCGTTCATTGGCGATGTGACAAATAAATAGTTAAATTAAATAATAGACTAACTCAACACGATTGTAGGAGTTAATTACTTTATTAGTGTGTTGAAATGGGACCGTTGCTGAAAGCTGGTGAATGTCAAGTTTCACAATGGATTCGCAGGGTATTAAGCCGTCAATGAGGTACAGCTGTCTGTAAAGTTTCATAGACACATATTCTTCATATATTCTGTGCATTATTTGTTGTATACTGCCCATATGGGTAACTGTATTTTGCGGAACGGAACGGAACAAGAAACAAATAGTTAAGTGAAACAATAGACCAACTCAACATGATGGTAGGAGTAAGTTACGTTTAATACCAGTGTGTTGAAATTCGGCCTGTCGCCTACTGATACATGAATAAATAATAAATGAAGAACAAAAACATCTCGGAATATTGTTTAGCTGGAGGTTTCGTCATATTCACCTTGTCCGTTCCGTTCCGCAAAATACAGTTACCTTTATGGGTAACTGTATTCTGCGGAACGGAACGGAACAAGAAAAAATGATATCCGCGGGTCGCATGTCGCGCCCGCCGAAAGCTGGATAGTACATAACAAAAACGTTTACGGCAATGCCGGGCGCAAGCTAATGTGCCTACTATATCGGGTTTTCCACAAGCAGGCGTGACCAAAAAAATTATTTAATTAAATAATAGGCTAACTCAACACGATTGTAGGAGTTAATTACCTTATCAGTGTGTTGAAATGGGACCGTTGCTGAAAGCTGGCAAATGTTAAGTTTCACAATGGATTCGCAGGGTATTAAGCCGTCAATGAGGTAAATCTGTCTGTAAAGTTTCATTGACACATATTCTTCATATATGCTGTGCATTATTTGTAGTATACTGCGCATATTCATTTTGTTCCGTTCACTCAACATGGTGGTAGGAGTAAGTTACGATACCAGTGTGTTGAAATTGTGCCTATATGGGTAACTGTATTCTGCGGAACGGAACGGAACAAGAAAAAACGATAGCTGCGGCTCGCATGTCGTGCCCGCCGAGAGCTGGATAGTACATAACAAAAACGTTTACGGCAATGCCGGGAGAAAGCCAATATGAATACTATATTGGGCTTTCCGCAAGCGGGCGTGACCAAAAATATAGAACAGAACAATAAAAAAAAAGATGACAGCAGCTCGCACGTCGGATTTTCATGTCGGATTTTCGTGTTGTATTTTTTTCTCCCCATCCCCAGGGTCATGTGTGGAGCCTTATATTTGGAACCCAGATTGAAACCTAATATTCACCGCTATTTCCCAGAACGGCCACCATTTCAGCATACTGGCAATCTGGTAACGTAACTAACTCCTACCACATGTTTTCTGTGAGAAAACCTCCTTCTTTGAAACAGTGTAAAACAACATTCACCTGTGTTCCCCCAGAACGGCCCAATTTCAACACACTGGTAACGTAACTTTCTCCTACTATCATGTTGAGTTAGTCTCTTGTTTTATTTAACAATTGTTTTCTTGTTCCGTTCCGTTCCGTTCCGCAAAATACAGTTACCCATATGGGTATGGCTGTATTTTGCGGAACGGAACGGAACGTAACAAGATGAATATGCGCAGTATACTACAAATAATGCACATAATATATGAAGAATATGTGTCAATGAAGCTTTACAGACAGCTGTACCTCATTGACGGCTTAATACCCTGCGAATTCATTGTGAAACTTGACATTCACCAGCTTTCAGCAACGGTCCTATTTCAACACACTGATAAAGTAATTAACTCCTACAATCGTGTTGAGTTACCTATTATTTCATTTAACTATTCATTTGTCACATGGCCAATGAACGGTAACATATTGGAGCCAATCGGAATACGGTAATTATCCTACAATCGTGTTGAGTTACCTATTATTTCATTTAACTATTCATTTGTCACATGGCCAATGAACGGTAACATATTGGAGCCAATCGGAAAACGGTAATTAGTATATCTCTCGCTGAAACTGATGAATAGTGATTGTACATCGAAATATCCATACATTCTATTTGGAATCCATTGTGAAACCTACATGTACCATTCACCCGTTTTCCTGAGAACGGTGCACTTTAAACGCAGTACTAACACAACTAACCCCTAACGCTTGTGTTGATTGAGGTCTACTGTCTTGTGCATACAATATTGTTTTTTGTTCCGTTCCGTTCCGTTCCGCAAAATACAGTTATCCATGTGGGTAATTGTATTTTGCCGAACGGAACGGAACAAGATAAATAACGAAACAGCGAAACAACATGCTTTTAATTATCCATTTAGTATGCATTCACATGGGATCAGTCGACAGACACAATTAATAATAGGGGGGAAATACACACATGTTTAACATTAATTATATTATTGTATTTTATTTCCATTATAATATTTATTTTGTTACCCCCTTTTGGTGCCCCTGTCGTTGTTCCGTTCCGTTTCGTTCCGTTCCGCAAAATACAGTTAGCCTTTCTAAATTCATGTAGCCATTGTGGAAACTCCAACCAGCACTTCTGATCTATTTTTTAAATTCATGTAGCCTTTGTGGCCCGTCTATAGTCTGCCTTTCTCCTCTATTTTCTAAGTGCCTTTGTCATATCTTCATTCAGCTTTTGTCGTCTATTTTCTAGTTCCTCACAGCCGTTGTGGTCCCTCTAGTCAGCATTTGTTGACACTTTGCTATGTAAATGAAACATTTGTCTTACCTATTGTCAGGCTTTGTTGTTTATTTTATAATTCTATCAAGTAATTGTTGTCCGCCCAGTCACCATTTTATAGGTCAAATTCAGCCATTTTGTTCATGTTACACATTGCTGCATATGGTTTCTGGAAATAAAATCGCCCATTTGTTTTTAATGGGCTACAATGGAATTTTAAGTTGGATTGGTGATATCATTCATTCGAAAGGATGATATCAACCATTCGAATATATGATATTACTCATTACTCATTCGAATAGGCCATGTGATATCATTGATTTGAGGTGAAATGATGATATCACACTTTCGAATGGGTGATACTGGGACGAACATGTATGGTCCCTGTGTCGTAGGCTGAAATAAAATTACTTTTGTATCGACCCTCGTTTGTTATTATTTACATCCTGTGTATATAACGGTACTGCAATAATGGGTGATATTACTGATTCAAAACGAAAGGTTGACATCACCCATTCGAATGAGTGATATCATCCTTTCGAATAGGTGATATCACCTATTTGAATGCGTGATATCACCCTTTCGTGTTGAATCAGTGATATCACATATTAAATGGATGATATCACCCATTCAAATAGGTGATATCGTACAAGTGTTATTAAAGTCCAAAAAGGCGCCTATACATTTCACATGGTAGATAACAGATGCCTCCTAATTAGGTATTCGTGCATCTACTCCCGTTTATTGGCACATACTACTGCACAAAGAGTATGACTAATCATTAAAGACATACATACATGTATTATGGGTATACAGGGTCAATGTACGAAATGTATGGATCCTTGGAACAGCATAATCCCCAACCAATACATTTATACATGTAGAGTATTAGTTCAGGACAGCTTAAACCATTGGTGAAATATTTTACACTGTTGAATGATTGAATATGGTATCATTTGACATTACAAGTTACTTTCCAAACATTTTGGTTGATCAATCACACTCAATGATTTATTCAGGATCAATGGCCAACTGTTAGCCGCAGTATCCCTCCACCTTTGCAGACCCGACATTTCAACCATTGTAATGCAGTTATAGCATAGATCTCATTTTTACATAGCAAGTACATATGCATACAGTAGCATAAAACAATCAATATCAAAATTTCACCAGAAATGTAAATTCTCATACATGGCAATATATAAGTGCCAGTGGTCAGAATATGGTAGCACATTAATGATTTTAAACGCCTGTCGAGCAATGTCAGTATTTAAATGCAAAGAAGGTGAATGGAGCAAGGAACAAGGATATACGTGAATACGTGTTCCAGCAAAGTCACGGTCATCTGATTGATTGATTAAATAAACATGAGGAATGCATATACAAAGTTTATGTTGACTACATGTAGGTTGATGTTGATGGCAACTATCGGGCAGACAGTTAGGTAGATGAATGTATGGATGAAAGTACAGTCAGATGAACAGACATATAATCAGATGGACTATGAAGAGATGAATGTTTATATGCACATATATGCTCCGTTTTTCAACCAGCAAAAAAAAACATACACAGTAATCAGTGAAAATAGCGCATTAAGCCATATACTTCGCACAAGTATGCTTTTGGAGAACAGTGCAAACATGTCAGCTTTTCAAATCGATCGTAATTATACAATTTTCCGGACTCGACATATGATTTGCACATCACAAACATTTTGTTTTCAAATCTGATGGCTAATGAAATAGACGCCCATCATATACCACATACCCATGACGTATGAGGTACACCATAGACATCGAAGTGCCGAAATACAGACGTGAAAACAAAACTGAAAGTTCATGTACATGTATGCAATGCCAATGAAAATTTGTCAATGTTTACCAAGTTTTACAGCAAAGTTGTTACACTGACGAAACTGGATGGAAACAACAAATGTATACATGTAAATGGATTTAAAAACGTGCTATGGGCACGCGTATGAATTGTGATAATCATCAAATGCCTATGCTCGATACTTGGCAGATTTTCATATTCCAAATCAAATTCAAATTTCCTACATGTATATCATACATAGAAGACAATTGAAATAATTCTGATACATAATTATGTCATGTACTAAACACAAATACATCAAGAATAACCATACCTCGTCTAGCATGTCTAGCAGCCTAACCACTGTGAGGAAATGTGCCATACATGTATCTTTGAAGAATTAATTCAAGTCAATCGCAGCAACATCCTGTCACTAATGGCAAAAAATGCTGACATCAATCAGACTACGCAGATGCGCAGGCTGATCTGGGCCCAAGCTGACCGCCAAGACGGAACAGTGCAGCCCCCGAACAGACTATGCTAATGCGCAGGCTGATCCGGGTCTACGCCGATTGCCAAGGCCAAACAGTGCAGCCCCCGAACAGACTACGCGGATGCGCAGTCTGATCCGGATCTACGCTGATTGTAAATTGAGTAATGAACTAATCATGGTAATGTACATGTATCCTCACTAATGGGTTACGTTACTAGTAACTCATCTATTCACCTAATGACTAGACTAATGGAGGCGGTTTACACCGGATAGACTCTTTGGCTTTGAGGTTCAGGTTGGAAACAGGGACCCAAACCGCATTCTGAGCTGGTTCGCCAGCATAATGTACTAGAAACATATTTCCATCATCAGTAGTTCGTTGTGCTAAAATGCGTTTGATTCTGAAAAACTGAGAAGAATCGTCACTGGATTCCTGTGGGTCAGTAAAATCACCGTACCGTACTGGTTTTCTGATCTCACGTTTTGGTCGTGTGGGTAAAACAACATCATTCGTTTTCACTGACGTTCCTGCACAAGGTGTCTCTATCACAACAGGATCATGGGAAGGAATTAAGGATGTCATTGTGGATTGATTAGTTATATCCGTCTGTGTTGAAGCTTGTGATTTCACAACATCAGGAACTCTGGTACTCACTTTGAAGTAGGCCGATGGAGTCGGTTCGCGAATGTAAGCAGGTTTCAAACGCGAGATATGTACTGGTTGTTTGTGTACACTGTTTGTCTGAATATCACAAAGTTGTACCATGTGCGGGCTAGGTAGCTCATGAACAATAAATGGACCAGAATATTGATTTCGTAGTTTCTTGGCTGGTCCAGCTGGCTCTGACCGCAGATATACATAATCACCTGTACTAAGTTTCAAAGGATTTGATCCTGAATTAGCTCGTTTCAGCATTTCATCCTGTGCTTTCAGAGCATTCTCCTGCACATGTGTACGAATAACATCTAACCGTTCAGCTTGCTTTCGAATATATTCATGCGAGTCTTGAGGTAATGTGTCAAAATCAGTTGACAGAACAGGGGAGGATAGAGGAAATTTAGGCCTCTGACCAAACAAGATCTCAAATGGTGAGTAACCAAGAGATGAATTCAGAGCACTGTTCATTGCAAATGTTACTGTTGGTAAAACAGACTCCCAGTTACGACAATCTTTGTCCATGTATGGTGTCAACCTGGTTGCTAATGTCAAGTGAGTCCTCTCAACTGCACCCAAACAGTGGTGCATGAAGGCTGGCGTGAATTGCTGCGTGATACGTAGTAGTCTGCAAACTTCTTTCGTAACTTTAGCCATAAATTCAGATCCTTGGTCTGCTATCAAAGTATCACATACACCATACATTGTCACAAGTTGATACACTGCCGATGAAACTGTTAACGCATCTTTACTTGCAATTGGAATGTTGACAACAAACTTGGAGAACATATCAAGGGCAGTAAAAATGTATGTGTTTCCGCTCGACGAACACGGCAATGGACCATACAAATCAATTTGCCAAACTTGAAATGGCGCGCTAGGTGTGGGATATGCCACAATCTTTTCATGTGTGTGAATTGGAGTTATTTTTCTACTTTGACAGGCTGGACACGATTTCACATAGTCGTAAACAATGGTAGATAGTCTTTGAAAATAGTAGTGTTCTCTAATCTTGTCGATTGTATCCTGTACACCACCGTGCGCACCAAACATGGAATTGTGATGTAAATCAAGTACAACTGGTATTAACAATTTCGGAATAACAAGTTGGTGATGTTTCAGCGAGTTCACACGTTTCGACTTCTGAATACGAGAATGAAATAGAAGACCATCCATGACAGCATAGTCGGCACTCTTTAGAATAATACTCCTTCCTTCCTTCTGCGAGTCTGGAAGACGGCCCTCTGATAAATATGAGATTAACGGTTGCAATTCTGTATCTCCATGCTGCATCTTTCTCAAGTGGTCAACACTAAAGTCTAATTTTGCGAGCAATTCAATATTCTGTGAATCAATGTCAGTAGAATTTGCTGATTCAGTTGGTTGTTTGGTTGAAGTGTCATTTTCAGAGGAATGAACATTCACTGATGCAACTTGACAAATAAACTCGGTCTTGGACGCGGCTGGTGCAGATATCTCGGACACGGCTGGTGCTGGTACCTCGGACACGGCTGGTGCTGGTACCTCGGACACGGCTGGTGCTGGTACTTCGGATACGTCTGGTGCTGGTACCTCGGACACGGCTGGTGCTGGTACCTCGGACACGGCTGGTGCTGGTACCTTGGACACGGTTGGTGCTGGTAGGTATCTCAGACGCGGCTGGTGCTGGTACTTCGGACACGGCTGGTATCTCAGACACGGCTGGTGCTGATAATTTGGCACAAATGTGAATGTCACTAGTGTAAGAATCTGAGGAGTATCCACTATTTGGAAATTGATCACGGTGCATGTATGAATGTCTAATGTTGTAAGTTTTCTATTTTCGGGTTTTACGCAGAAATGGTTTAACACAATACAACTCGGTGTCACACAAACTATTGTCCTCTGTATCTGCATCATACTCATCATGTTCAAGAGTTTGCAGCACTAAACTGTTCACATGAGGCATTATGTGTGGAATGTCATTCTCTGGTGATATAATTTTGATTTGTGTTGCTTTCTCTGGCACATAGGGGAAATGTAGATCATCTTCCTCTGGACTAGACGTTAGTATTTCACGAAACGACTGAACTCGTGAAAAAGCATCTGGAACGACCATCTGCGCGGCTGGTTTATACACAATATCCATGTCAAATTGCTGTAGTATTGCCAGCCAACGTTCATATATGGCTCCTTTCAAAGTTTTTTGTGATAACGGTTTCAATGCCTGGTGATCACATTCAGCTACAAAATGTCGGCCACGTAAGTATGGTGCACAATCAAGAACACTTGTGACGAGACCAAGAAGTTCTAACTTTGTCGGCCCATATGACTGCTGCCATTTCGACAAACCTTTGGAGCCAAACCGAACAATGCGTGATGTTTGATCCTCATGAATCTGATACAACATGTAACCTATTCCTTTGCTGCTTGTATCCACAGCTAACCGAAATTCTAAATCGCAGTGCGGAAATGCTAAAGCTTGTGAATTCACCAATAAGTTTTTCAGTTGCTGAAAACTGTCGTCACATTCACGTGACCAGTTAAAAGATGTCCCTTTCTTCAGCAACATGTATAGTGGAGCAGCTATAGCACTAAAGTTGGGAATACATTTCCGAAACCAGTTGAATAGACCTAGAGCACGTTGTAGCTCCTTCCTGTTTGTCGGAATAGGGTAGTCTCTAATAAGTTCGACTTTGTCACTAGGTGGTTTAATACCAAACTTTGAAATTTCATGACCCAAAAATACACATTTTGATTGTGCAAATTTACACTTTTTGGGACCTAGCTTCAAACCTGACCTCTCAAGCCTGCTTAAAACCTCATGTATATCTAACAAATGTTGTTCTAGCGTCTCAGATATAATACACATATCATCTAAATAACACAGTACTGATACATATGTTAATCCATTCAATATTTTATCCATAAGTAATTGGAATGAATTGGGCGAGGTACGCAAACCCATAGGAAGTCTGAGAAACTTAAAGGTTCCATAGCAAGTATTGAAAGCTGTATATTTTGTGGAGTCAGCCGAAATACCCATTTGGAAAAAACCCGAGCTGAGGTCAAGTGTGGTAATAAAATTGGGTGTGCGCTCAGAGCACGATTCCGTCAGATCATGTAAATCAGGAATTGTGTACCGAAAATCCTGAGTTTGTGTATTTAAATATCGAAAATCACAACAAAATCGGTAGGATGACAGACTATTAGCTCGTGTAATGTTGGTCAAATCGGTTTTTGGCTTATTCCGTTTTGCTACCAAAACAATGGGACTTGTTATTGGAACCTGTTCAGTTTCTGAAACTGTGGTAATAATACCTCTTTCTAACAGATCGTCTAATTGATGGCGCAAAACCTGTTTCTTGTCAGGGGGTAAACGGTATGGACGCTGATGCTTAGATGAAGCATCTGGTTTCAAGTGAATCTGGTGCTTGACAATCTCAGTATAGCCAAGTTCAGGGTTCTCATCAGTCATAAATACAGATTTATGACGGTACAAACAGTTGTAGACTTTCTCTGCTTGATCAGCTGATAACTGATCACCTACCTGGCAATATGACTTGAACTTGTCCAAACTAACATTGTCAGGACCAGGTGACTTACATACATCATCAGAACTATAGGTACGTGCATTTTCTTTCTCTAATTTGACATGTGCACATGAAAATGGTATCAAGTCTACCGAATTGTCACACAGTTTAAAGCTAGCCAAAATAACCCCTTTATTTACATATACAGTTTCGTTGCTTGGGTTCAACAATTTCACAGCAACAGAGTGACCCGGACTACAAGTAACCACAGATTTGGCTACCATTAAACCCTTGTGCGACATTTCAGCATGACCAACACAGATACCCTGCATACCAATCCTAACATCACCAGACAACTTGGCAGTGACAATACATTCAGAGTTGGGATTTATAACAACTGTAGTTTTACAACGGATTTTAGTATTGTTTTTTACCCCAGCAAATGACGTACATGTGCTTTTGCTAAAATCAAGGACTATACCATTATCCCTCATGTAACCAGTGCCAAGAAGTAAGGGATGTGATGACGTTTCCAAAATGTAAACACTTATACAAGTTGATTTCTGTGCAGATACACTGTAAATGCGAATGCTGGCTGTTCCATAAATATTGACAGACTGATCATTAGCCAATAAGATATTTGATGAAGATAGCTGAAAGTTATCAATTTGAGATTTGGGTATCATATTATATAACTTCTTTGATACAATATTGATGGAACTGCCAGAATCCAACAAAGCAGTGACAGGTGTATTGCCTACACGAACATGGTAGTACAAAAAGTTATCGACATCAACATTGTGAACATGGCTTGTATCTTCATCTGTATCTGGGGAATCTGAAATGGACTGAGAAACATGCGCGTATTGATCAGTTACAATGTTTGTTTGGCCTAAGAGTGGCGCGTCATTCCCAGGCCGTTCGCGTTTAAATCTGGACAACGTTTGGCGATATGAGCTCACTACCACAAAGTTGGCAGTTTGTTTCGTTTGGGGACAGTGTTTCTGGGATTCTGTAGGCATTCTTTGGCACTGTGCCCAAACTGGTCGCAAAGCTGACAACTAAGTGTAGGCATTTTCGGGCCTTGGCCTGTCCAGTGGCAACGTGATTTAACGTGGTTTAGGCCACCACACCTGTAGCAGGTAAGCGCACGCGATTCTTGGTTCGGTACGCCAGTCGTACTTCTGGTGGAAACTGCTGCAACCGATTCACCCGATAGTCGATAACCATGTGCTTCGCCGATTTTCGCGACATGAAGTGCATCGCGCAGATTTTCCACTCGGCCTGCACGCACGAAGAACGCAAGTTTAGACGGCAGACCCTCGATGAAACGATATGTCATATCACGATTGGATTTCGCCAGCCTCTTTCCCTTCTGGCAAATAAGGGAGTGGTACTCTTCCATAGGTTGTGTAGGCGATAAAATCATGTTGTTGAAAGCTGCTTCTTCAGCAATTAACGCCGGATTATTTACATCGCAGTACTCCGCTTCAAATGCTGCCTTTAATGCCGTCCACGATACTTTATGGATGGTGTTCAGGTCCCTGTACCATATTAATGAAGGACCTTGCAGGTGTAAATGGAATGCTGCAACAGCTTTCGGATCTTCATTGGAAATGTTCGACAATGTTCGATACGATTCAAACTCGTCCAAAAATTTTAATGGATCCTCGTTCATATATCCACTAAACTTTCGAATGACCTTCTCAGATGGAGGGTACTGTACAATTATTGTTTGAGGTGTAGAGTCTAACAACATTGTCATTTGATGGAGGCGGAATCTGGGAAAGAAAGTAATTTGTGTATGGTGTACTGGCACTGGGTCTTGAAGGCGTATGAAAGACGGGTGAGGTTAGCTGAGCATCGTCCGTGAGAAACGGATTTGAATAATTCATGATTACGATGAGTATGACGGCTTGTCATTCGCAGAGCTAGGGACGAGTTGGTTCGTGGGCGAGTAGCATGAGTAGACAGAAAACAAATTCATTCGTCTTGTTCAATGTTGGAACTTTAGATTCTCCACCATGTCTTGCTTGGGGAAATAGCAAGATCGTTTTCGATAACGAACAAAGTAGATGTGCTTCGTAATACTGTTTTTAATAGTCAGCAAACATAAAGGCGCAGTGATATCGATCTGCTAGCGTTCTTGCCCATGTGCTTCCGCAAGGGAGATCACTCTGTTCAGCCAACACCAAAAGTCAGCCGCTATCTTTTGGGCTCTACATGTACATGTATCCTATATGCTTATACACCTGTATGTTTGACTATGTGATCAGAGCTTCTCACGACTCATCCCAAGAGACAAATATAACACAATAGCGAACAGCGTAGGTTCTGATCGAGCGGCGCGAATGCGCATGCTCATCTGGGGCTACGCTGGCCGCGGAATTCAACAATTTTTTATCGTGGCGCGACACATATGTACAGATTTGTTTAAGTATCTCATGTATAAAAATTACAGTTTAATTATGTGAATACTATGGCAGCAAAATCGTTTCATGAGCATACTTTCGTCTGTGTTTGGGCCGCCGGCTGAGGAAAGGAAGCGTACAACATTTTCAACAATTGTGTATCATGATTCATCTTGCACAGTATGGTTATGGTCTAATAGTTTTACTGACGACATCAAGATTATTTTCAGTGACATAATGGCGAACTGCGCATATGCACATATATGTATATATGGTCTGGGGCTACGCTGGTCGCACACGTCGTAGGGTGCGTTTTTCTCAGTAGGTGCAGCCGATTTGAGATTATGTTATGATATCACTGACTGCTATGCTAATTCAAAATTAGTTCTGTTATAAAGGAAGCAAACATACACACTACTGTAAATTGTAACGTGCTAATATACATGGGCCGCCGGGTGACAAAATGTACCTTATTTTAGCAATAATTATTTTGCACATTTAGGTTATGCAGTGAGAATAGAATTAAATTACCAGAATATAATCATGATGTTAACGGCAGGTAGTATGAGCTCTCAACTGATGTAATGGCGATCAAGGTAGGCCCTGACCGGACAACGCGGATGTGTAAACTGATCTGGGGGTATGCTGATAGCATGAATAGTAAGATCCATTTTGTCAACAGGTGCCCACGTGTTTATATTACACAATATCTGAGTTGGTGACCCTCGTTCTTTTTTTACATGTCATTATTGTCTTCACATGTTATCGTTGATGCAACTCTCATTTACTTAAATCATTTCTTTCTTTCTGTTCACATTTGGTGGACTCAACATCGTGGACCGGCGACGAATAAGTATTGTGCTTGCTTTAGATAGATCAGATTTCTAATACTACTTTATGGAATTAAAACTAGGAAGCTTTAATGTTAAGGGTATGGGATCAAAACACAAACGGCTACACCTTTTTCAATGGATAAAAGACATTGATTACGATATATGTTTCAAACAAGAAGCGCATTTCACAACAAGTGATAAAGCCCAGTGGGAAAAGGAATGGGGTGGTGATGGGTATTTTAGTGGGGAATATAGCAATAAAGAAGGTATATGTATTTTAATAAAACCGGGGCTTGATTATAGAATGAAACATTATGAACAGGTCATGACTGGTAGAATTCAATCTCTTAAAATATGCATTTCTGAAAAAGATTATACATTAATCAATATATATGGTCCAAACGAAAACAGTCTAAGATTTTACCAAGATCTCGATACATATATAGAAACAGTGGAAGTAGATACTTTAATAATAGGGGGCGATTTTAATATAATTTTAGATCCAGATTTAGACAAGAAAAATGGCATAAGAGACACAAATAAGAATACTAGAGAGAAACTATTGTCAATAATTAATAAATATGAACTACATGATATCTGGAGAATTCTTAATCCTAATACAAGGAAATTCACATGGCATTCAAATACTAAACCACCAATATTCTGTCGTTTAGACTATTTTCTAATATCTGAAAATTTAATTAACCGAGTAACAAAAAGTAAAATTACTACAGGGTTTAAGTCTGACCATTCTTTAGTATATTTTTGTTTACAGACTCAATCTAATGAAAGGGGTCCGGGATATTTTAAGTTAAATAATAGTCTACTTTTAAAAACAGAATACCAACAACTAATTAGACGAAGTATTTCTACCATTGCCGAAATCAACAAGCATGCTAATCCAAATACATTTTGGGAGATAATTAAAGGCACAATACGAAATGAAGCGATAAAATTTGCGTCTACTGAAAAGAAAAAAGATTTAAAAATAAAAAAGATTTAAAAATGGAAAATAAATTAATAGAGGAAATAGATAAATTAGAAGCAGACTACTGAAAAAAAATATCGGAAGATATTTTAATAGAATTAAACACCAAAAAAGATATGTTACAGTATTTATATGAACATAAAGTTAGAGGAATTATGTTAAGATCAAAAGCCGAATGGATTAAGGGTGGGGAAAAAAAATAAAAAATACTTTGCAAATTTAGAACGGAAACGGTCTGAAAATAAAACAATAACTGGATTAACGGTAAATGGTCAAAATATTACGAGCAATGGTGAAATATTAAATGAAGAAAAAGAATATTATAAAAAATTATATACGAAAAAAGAAGCTGAAAATACAAATCACAATTTTTTTTCAAATGATAGTAGAGTAAACAAATTATCCGAAGAAAATAAAGAATTATGCGAAGGCAGCCTTTCAGAATACGAATGCAGTAACTCTTTAAAGGAAATGAAAAACAATAAGAGCCCAGGCTCAGATGGTCTGACTGTGGAATTTTATAAAATATTTTGGAATAACATAAACATATATTATATGGATTCTTTTAAATTTTCATTAGCAAATGGATCACTAAGTGAATTGCAAAAAACAGGGTGTAATAACATTAATACCAAAAAAGGATAGCGATTTATCTATACTTACGAATTGGAGACACCTATATCATTACTTAATGTGGATTACAAAATTGCATCAAAGGCCATAGCAAACAGAATTAAAAAGGTTTTACCAAATATAATAGATGATTCACAAACCGGATTTCTTAACGGAAGGTACATCGGAGAAAATATTAGAACTCTATACGAATTAATGGACCATTTGAATGAAAATGAATTACCGGGTTTATTTTTCTTCGCAGATTTTGCAAAGGCATTTGATACTGTTGAACATTCTTACCTCTTAAAAGTTATGAAACACTTGAATTTTGGCAACGACATTCTAAATTGGATTAAGCTTTTTTACTCTGATGCAAAAAGCTGTGTTACAAACAATGGTTACTTATCGGATTTCTTTTCAATAAATAGAGGCGTACGTCAAGGCTGTCCTTTATCACCTTACCTTTTTATTATCGCCATTGAAATACTATCCAAAGCAATTATAAATGAAAAAGATATAATAGGGGTAACAATTTATGATATAGAAATTAAAAACACAATGTTTGCCGATGATGCAACTTTTGTGACAGATGGTACAAGAAAATCATTTGAAAAGTTAATATACATAATAGATGAATTTAGTAAAATATCTGGTCTCAACCTTAACACAAAAAAAATCCACTGTAATGCGCGTTGGTGCCTTAAAAAATGTAGATTTGATTTTCTGTCCGGATAAGAAATTCATTTGGACTTCTCTTAGTGCAAAAACGTTAGGAATTACGTTCTTAAATAATAATACAGATATCCACGAATATAACATCCTTCCTAAAATAGTAGAGTTTGAACAGCGTCTTGATAAGTGGAAACATAGAAACTTAAGTTTACTTCGAAAAATTACAGTTATTAAAACGTTTGCTGCTCCAAAATTAATATATCCATTAACAGTTTTACACGACCCTCCAGACAACATGATCAAAAGAATTAAAAAAAAATTATTCGATTTTTTATGGGACAGTAAGCCTGATAAAATTAAAAGAAACATAATCATCCAATCCTACGAAAAAGGGGGATTAAAAATGTTAGATATAGATAGTTTTATAACATCAATAAGAGCATCATGGGTAAAAAAAACGAATATGTGACACATCAAACAGAGGCAAATGGAAACAACTTTATGAACAAAAAACTTGAAAGATATGGTGGATTTTTGCTCTTTGAATGTAACATAAAAGCAGAAGATGTAAAACATATAGCGGAAGAAAATAAGTTTTTAAATAATGTTTTAAAATCCTGGTCACATATTAACTATTCCTCCAGAAATAACACAGTATCAAAAGAAATACTTTGGAATAATTCCAATTTAAAGCATCAAAACAAAACAATTTTTTCAAAGATTGGTACAATAAAGGCATTAAATATGTTGAACATCTATATGACTACAGAGTAAGGAATTTTCTACGATTTACTGATTTTACTGCAATATTCAATATACTTCAGGACGATTTTATAAAATATCAAAGTATTGTGAACAGCATAAGAGAAAATAAAAACAGAAAGCATCAACACAACTCCACAATCTACGTCGCTTATATCGAGAGTACAAGATAGCAAATATGTGAACACATTACTATATACAAGACAAACACACAAACAAAATATAGTAGAAAAAAAATCTGAACAAAAATGGACAAATGAATTTTCTGATGATAATTTATGCTGGCAACAAATTTACACATTAGCTTTCGATTGTACAATAGACTCAACATTACGCAATTTCCAGTATAGATATCTAATGCGTATCATTGGGACAAATAAACTACTCTATCGTTGTAATATAGTAAATAGCAGTCTATGTGATTTTTGATCTATGTATTTTGAGAGCATAAAACACATGTTCTGGGAATATATGCATGTGCAACACTTTTGGTCACAGCTTCGAAATTATCTAAATGAAAAAGACTTAACATATGAAATAAATTTTCGAAATATTTCTCTAGGAATAGCAAATAAGGCACTGATGGTAAAACAATTTAATTTTATAATTTTCTTAGCAAAATACTATATTTTCAAATGTAATAATGAAAAGCATGATATTACTTTCGAATCTTTTGTATGTTACTTGAAAAATAGAATACATATAGAAGAAGAAATAGCGACAATGAAAGACAAGAGAACAGCATATTATTAAGTGGGGCAGGTTTAATATATAACGTTCTTATAGGCACCGCAAGAAAAATCAAGCACAACATATCTCTATATTAAATATAAACTACACAACTACACAGGTCCAGCAGGTGTGAACACAGAGAAAGAAACCCTTACTTTCTTCCTTCTTTTTCATGCTCTGTATATCTTAACTACTTTACTCTCCCATACATTTCACTTTTTAATATAGTATGTAATCATTGTATTTCATTTAGCTATATTCTCTTGCAAACTTTATAAAATGTACATGTTGTATTTAAAAGTGGAAATAAACCATTTAATAACAAAAACAAAAAAATCACGCAAATTCCTTGGTCACCGTATAAGTGGTGATGGAATAGAGACTGATGAAGATAAAATTTCGGCAATCACCAACTGGCCACGTCCTAGAACTAAGAAAGATGTCAAAAGTTTCCTCGGTTTGGGATCTTACTACAAGAAGTTTGTGAAAGACTTCAGTGCGATAGCTAAACCATTGTACCAGCTAACCGGAACAATCAAACGATTTGCCTGGTCACCTGAAGCACAAGAGGCATTTAACCAGTTAAAGAAAGTATTGTCTACATCTCCAGTCTTAGCATATCCACAGATAGGACAGCCAATGATCTTAGACACTGATAGCTCACAATATGTCACGGGTGCAGTACTCTCACAAGTACAAGATGGAGAGGAACGTGTAATTGGTTACCTGAGTAAAACCATGAACAAACATGAAATTGAATATTGCACAAATCGCAAAGAAATGTCAGCTGTTGTAAATGCCATGAAACATTTTCATCACTATCTGTATGGTCAAGAAATACTACTTCGGACAGACAATGCAGCGGTCAGCTGGCTCAAAAACTTGAAGAATTCGACTGGTCAAATGGCCAGATGGCTACAGTTGGTAGAGACATATAACATTAAGGTAACACACCGACCCGGCAGTCAACACAGGAATGCAGATGCACACAGCAGGCCACTCTGCAAGGTGTGTCGGAGACAGGAAAATAAGGAGAGTGAAATAGAAACACATGTAGCAAATTATCAGCAGTTTGACGACGAACCACAACCGCTACAGCAAACACAGAGCGAGCAAAACAGCACACAATCGTATGAAAACGGTCAAAACATGGACTGCACGACAAATATTGAATCTAACAATTCACATTTAGTATGCGCAACTACCAGGAATCAAGTATCTCCAGCCAATGAGGGGCGGCAAATATTGCTTGAAGGTTGGTCTCCTGCCGACATCCGACTTAGTCAGTTACAAGATGACAACATTAAACATGTTTTGGTTGCATATGAAGAAGGGAAACAACTCACTTGGAAAGACATTTCATTACATACATCTGTAACTAAGAAATTATCGTCCATGTATGATCGACTAGAAATTCATAATAGTATGCTACTCCGCAGATGGGTTGGAGATGATATTTCAAGCCACTTGCAGTTGATAGTGCCAGCTGACAAAATAAATGAAATATTAAAATATCACCATGACATTCCAACTGCAGCACATTTGGGGGTGGACACAATGCTCAGTAGAGTACGTCAAAATTTCTACTGGCCTGGAATGACAGACTCAATAAAACAATATATTCGACAATGTGATTTATGTGCAGCTCGCAAACAAACGCGTCCCGTGAAGGCACCGCTAGGAAAGATCGCTGCGGGTGAACCTATGGAGAAAATTTCACTCGACATGTTGGGCCCCTTGCCATTAACAACTAGTGGGAATAGATATGTCCTAGTGATAAATGATTGTTTGACAAAGTATGTCGAAGCAATCGCACTACCAAATTCTGAAGCAAAGACAGTGGCAACCGCATTTGTTAACGAGTTCATATGTAAATTTGGAACACCATTAATTGTACAAACAGACAGTGGCACTAATTTTGATTCAGCATTGTTTCGAGAAGTTTGCGACTTCCTACAAATTCATAAAGTAAAAACATCAATAGCGAGACCGGAAGCAAATGGCGTCACTGAACGATTTAATCGCACGTTAGCAGATATGCTCTCCATGTACTGCAAACAAAATCAGAAACAAGTATCTTCCTTAAGTCCTGATGGCTTATAGATCGTCAATCCATGTAAGCACCAACAAAACTCCAAATATGATGACCTTCGAATGAGAAATCACACTTCCAATGGCGGCTGTAATCGGTGTTCCACGAGGCGAGACCCAGCAAACTTCAGATGACTATGTCGAAGATCTTCAGGAAAATCTGCGGCAGATACACAATATATCACATTGATAAATTGAGACCATACCAGGGAACTTCTGTACCAATGTGGATACGGAAATTTCTGAAGGATAATACATGCAATGAATAGGCAGATTCTACAGTAAGACATATAGACTGTGTGACAATTATAATTTGAGTTGTGTTAAATACGTTACAGTTAAGAAGTTCATTAGTATTACCGTAGTACTCTCCAGACATTACGTTATTGTACACAAGTGGACAATAACAAATAGTTGAAATGTAAATGTCAAATAAAAATGTATACCTACAACATTATACATGAAAGCCTATTTTAGGATACTAAAGATGGTTTGATGAATATTTACACGGTTGGCAGCTGTCGGTATATAAGAACTAGAAATAAAGAAAATCATCATGGCCATGATGTTGGGAAAATCGCCAGTTAGAGGAATGATCTGATCAACCATAACTCTGCTGTTCGTGGATAAATAACTTGTGTAGTACCTGATGAACTTTGATTGGTAGGAAATTCTATGTTAATGAAGCTATGTTATCAATTTCATCACCATAGGACTGCATAAGAAGGTCTGAGAGTAATTTTGGTAATCTTGAGATAAATTATACATTGTGTATTGACGACAACATATTTTGCACGGCTCCAAGCTAACAACTACATCATCTTTCAAGTGTCGCCGAAGTCGGTACTCGCGAATCGGACGTTACATGCCAACGTGTACAAACAAACTGTTAGTGTCCTTAATAGAGTGTAAAAAAATAAATAAATAAAATATGAATAATAACTAAAGGGAAGCAAATACATATAACTTTAGAATACGGAAATAACAATAACACTCATTGTACATAAATACTCAGACAATTGCCGCCACTATATGTTAGAGAAATGGCTTACCAATGCTGGACTTGCGGGACGGACAATATACACAAAAAGGCCCTGATGGCACACGCGAGCAAGGAACATCAATCACTATCTGTGATCTGTCCTTACTGCGTCCCCCGAGAACATCAGTCCAATCGGGTGAGTGATTTAAAACGACATGTGCTACAACGACATCCTGTAGTGATCGAAGGTTTGCCTCCCAAGATTTTCACGGAAGGTGGTGGGTTCTATCTTTCACTTAATCCCCATGCGTATTGCCGCTTGTGTAAGCCCTCACCAAGTATGTCCGAAGAGGCTGTGACAGCTATGGCAGCTATTAGACTAGCTCTACCCCAAATGTATGACCCGTCGAAGACATTACCGTAGTGGGAGCAGGGTTGGCTCCAGGCCATTAGTACACCAATCTCTGATGTGCATCTCTATGTTACCGCAGAGCATCGACCTCGTACTCGCCAGCTACAAACTGGGCTATGTCGCCATCCTACACAAATGGTTCGACGGTACATATAATTTCAGCCACTTGCACAAGTGACACACTCCGAATTTTGAACGTATAGTTTGGTAAGGACAGTACAGCGGTATTGATCGACAGCGACTCTCACATATACCAGGTTGTGTTATGTAGTGCTGTTGATACATCAGAGGCTCATGCCAAATTAGATAGATACGTGGCTACAAATGATGATAATAGCAAATATATAAAGTCAGAAAGGTGTCTAGGAGATACCTTTCTGGAGATTAGTAGCCAGGTGGCAAGAGCATGTAACATTTCTGATATTGACATCGATTCTATCCTTATGTGCAAACTAAATTCAATCGACACCTTGCATGATAGTGTAGAGCAGGTACTACTGTTGGGTGCCATGCCGCTGATACCACCAGCTAAGAGTTATTGGGATCACACTGTCGTTTTGTTCCAAAATAAGCGAACAAATCAAACCATATCATGGCCTCCTGCTGAATGGAAGAGCTTCCCAGCAGAGAGAAAACTAATGTGCGCTGAATATGCAGCCATGAGATTAGATGAGTCTGAGGATGGCTATCCCATCACTGCACGCAGTCAGCTAATGGATAGTTACATGTTTATTTTGCTACCTGGGTCTGCTATACCTCACCAAGTTAACAGTGATGCCCGTCGCCGCTATCTGAATTTCAGAACACTAAGGGATTATCTGAAGGGACCACCTTCTGATAAAACTCTGGTCGGTATGCTGGTCAAGGCAGCTGAGAGCCGTGACACTTCCACTGATGTATATACTAAGTCCTTGACCAACATTTCTCTCAGAATATAAGTTGCAGTATGTGACTGAAGTGTACCTCCATGTATAAAGTTTCAAATATATCGGTATTGGATACATCATTCAGCGCATACTCGACATAACCAGTTAAATCATATATTTCATACACATTAGTTATATTCTGTCTGTAAATACTGTTGTGTACAAGGTTACATTAGATAATTAAGAATTATCTATTTTAAGGAGGGTAGAGTGTAACAGAATACACTTTAGTCTAATGTCAGCCCCCATGCAAAATGAGTGGGTGGGGTATGACTCATTTTAACAAATGATATAATGAGATTATTATTGATCTACACTGTGTAACTAATATAATGATAATTTAGGCATATACATTCATATTAGCACTATGAGAAACATGCCTGATAGCTTTTATGGTCACAGGAAGAAATCTTGCAACTTGACAGAATTGTGAAAAGACTGACATCATGTCTGGCAATCATATTGTAGGATGCTGGAGGTGTTTCACTGACTACTTCACTCATTCTTGTAAAGAGGAATATGTTATGATAGTCTTGACCCACATCTGGCATGCCTATATGTCTTATACATGTTTATATTCCAAGTATGGCAAGTGACGTGAACATGATTTCTCTCCGACGGCGGCCATGTTTGTCAGATCTGCCAAATCTGACAGATCCTGAGAAGCACATTAGAATTGCTAAATTAAGGCTATTTAATCAGATATTCACGAGGTTTGGTTTGTAAATCCTAATTAATGTGTAAGACTAACATTTACACAAAGTTTCAGACTGTAAATTCCTGTTTTGGTTGATTCTAAGGATAAAATCAAGTTGAAGTGGCGCTTAATTTTGAATGCGAAAACGCCAGCGTCTCCGCATCAAAACTGTCGCTTAAAGTTATCAAATCACCGAACCACTCTTGAATACCTATGTAAATACCAAGATAAATATCTAAACTACATATTTAGGATGTGCCAGATAGGTTTTGAGCTGTTTTAATGTGCGAACTTGTCAAAAGTATCATGCTGATGACGTCATTTCGGGCGATCTCGCAAATCTGGCAAGATGGCTGACCTTTTTGACAGAGTTGCCCGACGCCACGGCGACATGATTGGTCAAATGGCGTCATGTGGTACAGTTTCAGAACCTATAAATTCAAGCCAATTGGCTAGGATCCAGTGGTTCACTCACAAGAGTAAATTATAACATATACATGGCATATTCTCGCCAGTGACCAGTAGTCGACATAAAGTACCAGTACTCGTCATCCTTAGCAAATTGATTGATATTATTCCACCAGTAGTTCACTGCCTACTAACTAACTATACATACCTAAGGTAATACATTGATGAACTTCACCATGCATTGTTGGTTCAATTTATAATCCCATAAGCCATCCTTTCCTATGACTAACTTTTAAGACCCGCTCGCTTAGAACTGTTACAATATATTTTGGTTTTAGCAAAGTATTTGACACTGTGCCACACAAACGATTAAAAAAATAACTTTATGCATATGGAATACGCGGAAATATCCCAAACTGGACAGTTAACTTTCTTGAGGACCGAAAACAACAAGTCCGCGTCGGAGCTGCACATTCATCATGGGCATATGTGTTAAGTGGTATTCCACAAGGCAGTGTAATTGGACCTACGTTATTCTTTGTTATATATCAAGGATTTGCCTGATATTGCTCATAATATCATGTTATCCCTACCTATGACGGGCTTTACCATGGTGTTAGTATGCTACGGACGGTACGGGCGTATTACATAGCTACTTCCCGCAACTACCATGATGTCACAACTTCTCTATGCCAATTAAATTCTCTTATTTGAACAAGTGATACAATCAGTGTTTTTCCTTTTGCTATATTATAAAAACTGTACTAGTACATTTACGACGTCATTTTAAGAAAACAGTAACACCAGATGGCCGCGGCCCGCATAACGAGCCCGCCGAAGCATTTCATGGTCTCAGAGTGTATTTATTTGAACCATGAATTAAGTGTTGTGGAGATATAAGGTATGTAAAGCTTTAACGCAAACTTTAGTCAGTTGACCTTGATCTTGGGCATGTGGGCCACATGGGAGGGCTATAGAATGAAAATATGGATGATCATAAAACAATATTTGAAGTAAATCGGAGTAAGCGTTGTGGAGACCTTGGGCATTTGGACCACATGGGCAGGTTATAGAATGAAAATATGGAAAATGAATAAGAAGTATTGGTTGTTGGAAGTAAATCGAAGTAAGTGTTGCGGAGATATAAGGTATGTAAAAACGTTTACACAAATTTCAAAGTCATTTGACCTTGACCTTGGGCGTATGGACCACATGGGCAGGCTATGGAATGAAAATATGGATGATGAAAAGGAAATGTAGGAAGTTGGAAGTGAATTGGAGTAACACTTGTGGAGATATAAGGTATGTAAATACTTTTAACGCAAATTTTGACAGAAACTTCTAAGTCATTTGACCTTGACCTTTGGGTACAAGGGCCGCATGAGTGGGAGACAGAATGAATATATGGATGATGACCAATAAGCATGCACAGTTTCAAGCAAATCCGACTTACGGTTACAGAACAGAAGATATCTTTATTTTGCAAATCTCAGACCGCAACATGCGGTATATGAGTACATATTGATTTTCATGGCATAAGTAATCAAAATGGCGACAGAGTGTCTGCTACAATAGTCAGGTGACATGTATTACACATAATGGCATTCATGTGTCTCATTTGAAAGAAGCCGATAGTACACAGTGATGGAAAACGACATGATAAAGCCTTAAAGTAATACAACATGAGCTGTAGGAGAACAGCATAGCTCGACTACGAGGGTTGTCGATGTACACATAGCTTGACAAACTAGGTGGCCGCGGCCTGTATAAAAACCTTAACCAAGGTTGACTAAAAACCGTAACCAAGGGAAATTAAGTAAGTAATTCAAGGTTAAATGTAGGTCAATGTCAGATATAGGTCAGGGGTTATTGACGTACTGTAGCACTATAATGTTGAGGAGATTATGGGACTATTTTGTTGGTGAAATATTGGTATTTATTTCAGAATAACATTTGTTCTGCATTATCTATCAACTTTTCATATCATAACGTCTTATGAGAATGTTACATATAATATTATTAACCATCCATATAATTCATAGAGGCTGACATTTCAAGTTATATTTGTTATCGAACCCGAAGCACATTTGTTGTCGTGGTTCAGAAGCACGAAAACCCATGACAATCATAGTTTTACGCTAACTATTGCGAATGTTTTGGATAACATTATGTTACTGTTGATTAAGACATGTCAAGACTGCCTGTTCATCCTATGTCAAAAGACATAATTGCCGATATAAGAGTATTTTTACGGAAAATGTTGGATTCGCGTGACTGGATAAGTGACAGTTTCATGGCGGAAGTCTGATGCATTGTGGTATAGCCCTGTGGGCGTTTTTGTTATGACAGTTATGCAAATTAGGTAAATAGCACGTTCAGAAATTCGCATATTCCTATTTCAAAGTCAGAATTCTTCTTATTTCGCCATCGGAAAATGTCACTACTTCGGTAATTTGTGTATTCATGTGTTATTTATGGATTAGTTATCTTGATTCGCCGAGTTCAGTTGACTTTTAGATAATTCTGCCAGATTTAACTGATCACGCTAGTGTCGCTAGGCTACCTGGCAGAATATCACGCCTGTATTCTGCCGAATTCTGCCGTTTTCTGCAGGATTCTGCTGGATACGGCGGGATTATTCATGGTATATAAGCAGATGCATAGATTTGAAAAGGGAGTTTTAGAAGTGATTGAAATAGAAGCCACTAGTCTCCATATATTTGTCAACTGAATTCAGCAGGCAAAGATTACTGAAATCACTGTCATTAATTCTGATGTGAATAATTTTACCAGTGTGCACACACCATAAGGAAATAAATAAACCAAGCAATGTGCACAATCGTACTACAGTGTGTCGTTTTATGCCTATAATCCACGCTACCCTGATAGGCGTCACACTGTTTCTGGTGGCAGCGGTGAAAGTAAAATATTTACAAATATTTGGGTGGGGTAAAGTAAAATAAATTGAAAGGATTTAACACAGCTGATTTTTATAAGAATTTCGGTATTTTTTTACCATTTATCAACGGTATTTTCGGCATAAGAATATGGAGCCAGAACGAGTTACAACAAGGCAGATGGCTAGAGGAGAGAACAGAGAGGAGGCACAACTCATAACCTGCATAGACGACTCAACTATGGAGATCAACCGACAACAGGGAGACAACCAACACACACAGACCCACATTTTAAACGGCGACAGGAATGTGGAACAAAGCGGAATTAATAGGCCGAGAGCATCATGGAGTGTCATGGAGTGTCGGTGATAGAAATCAACGTGGACAGAATTTGCCTACCTACGAAACACCACAAGCAATAAAGAACATGGAAGCGAAAGTTTCAAACCTGGAAAATTTATTACAATCGGTAACCGCTGAATTATAAAACGCAGTCGCGAATTTTACTGTAGCAACTTCAAATCAAAACAGTAACAATTTCTGCCAGACTCGAATTACACCCCATATGAACCACACTAGACCCGAATATAGCGATGAAAGTGAGACCGAAGCGAATAACGAGCATTTTGCGTCAATTTCATCTACCCGCACACATTGTAGAAAACTTAACAGTCCCAAATTACCACCCTTTACAGGTAAGGAAGCCTGGAAGGTATGGTACAACCGATTTGAAGATGTTGCCAATAGACGACAGTGGTCAGATGAGGAAAAATTGGATGAGCTACTACCAAGGTTACAGGGTGTAGCTGGTGAATTTGTGTATGGTCAACCATCCAAAATGGTTAGGTCTAGTTATCAGTCGTTGTGTAAGGAATTATCAAATCGGTTCAGGGTAGTAGAAACTGCAAAAACATTTTGGATGCGATTTACTAATAGGAATCAACATGAGGGTGAAACGGTTGAAGAATATACGGCAGAGTTGAAGAAATTATATGATAAGGCACATAGCAACAGGGATAACAAGACACGAACGGAGGATTTGCTCAGGCGGTATTATGATGGGTTACTGGATGAAAAGGCGAGATTCCACATATAATTCATAAAAGAGCCAGTTGATATTGATGAGGCTGTGTATTATACAGTATGTTTCCAAGAAACACGACAACGGAAAAATAGACAGTATACAGACAATATAAGAGCTACGGAAAGGAGTAAAGATAGCTCTGATGATGAAAACATTAGTAGTATGGCAAGGGCCGTACCAGGTAAAAATAAGCACAAGGTCATTCAACCAGACAGAAATACAGATACAGTTATGGAAACAGACAAATTAGATGCTGAGAAGGTTCTGGAAATTGTCAGGTCCGAGTTAAAGACAAGTTTTCAAAATGCACAAAAGCAACAACATGAACCGGAAGTACCGGTATCATACAACAGGAACGGATATCAAAATAGGTTTTACGGAAGTAATGCACCAAACAGAGGTTGTTTTTATTGCAGGGAAATGGGTCATTATAAGCGTGATTGCCCCAACCTACAAAACAACAATATGAACAGCAAAAATAGCCAGAATGGTGGTAGTAATAGACAACATTTAAACTAACAAGGACAAACCTTAGAGATCGGGGGTATGTCCATACCCAATAATGCGTCATCCTTTATATCCGCTATTATAACATCGTTTTTCAATTTGACTGTCCCCAGTATCATCTCAATATGACATTTTCCTGTATCCTTTAATTCTCCGCCTCCTGCATGTACCAATTTTCCCTTTTTAATTATTTTTGGCTGTTCTTCACTTTTTATCTGGTTGAAAATTCTGTCTGAAATAACTGTTTTCTCGGCCCCTGTGTCTAACACAAATTGTGTTTCGATTCCCTGTACTGATCCATGTATATAAACTGTATCTGAAAATGGAAATTCCCTACGTATAGGTAATTTAATAGTTTCATTTCCCTCTATACTCTGGTTTTCACTGAGACCCTTGTTCTCATGGACATACCCCGATCTCTAAGGTTTGTCCTTGTTAGTTTAAATGTTGTCTATTACTACCACCATTCTGGCTATTGGAAACATCTGAGAATTGACAGTAAGAATAATGCAAGTCTGCGTGTGATGATTACACTGATATTAATGGAATTATATGATATCACTACACAAAACGTCCGTCAAAATCTAAATTATTGGTCATAATTTGATATAAAACTACATGTGACTCAAACATATCTTACACACTGTATTTACAGAATGTCATCGGTACATGGCAACACACGCCCGATCAGAAGAGAAGTCGCACAACCATCAAACAACAGAGGGCGGGTGTACAGGTGTTTGCGATGCGATGGAAGTTCCAAATACGAGGGCGAGAAAAGTAAAGTTGTGAAACACATCTACAGGAAACATGTGGCCTTGGATAGAGTTCCTTTCTACTGTAATATATGCAAGTTTGTGAGCACTACACAGACGGAACTCGAGAAACACATGGACGTTACAGTATATCCTACACATGCTGCCACAGTAAATGCCATGCTATCCAGTGGACAAGTGGTGAGCGAAAACAACAGTTTATTACAGAACATCGTTTTTCACATGATCGGGGAAGCTGATATGCTCCGGCTAAGCCGCGATGAGTCAAACGGGATTTTCAAAGGCAGACAACAAAAGAGTGGAGCAGCATCAGAGACCAATGACATACTGAGAACAGTCATGATGACAGCAAAAATCCCAGTCATCCAGAAATCTCTAAAATCACCATCTGTGGCCACAGAAAATATCCTTCCGGAGCTGCTGGGGGATAATACAATGTCACCAACACCTATAGTAGTGAACAAAATATCAAATATGTGGGCGCCGATGAAGAAGATTGATACCAATGTGGAAAAATCAGTGGCTTCATCATCACATTCTTCATCTAGTTCTAACTCAAAATCATCATCATCATCCATGAAAAGAGAAAAGAAGTTGGAAAAAGAGGTGGTCGAGTTGAGAAAGGCAACACAGACGATGGCGACGGCGATGGAGAGTTTAATAGAGGAGGTGAACGGCATGAGAAAGGAGATGACGGCAATGCGAGAGGTAATGAGACAGAAGAATGACAGCATGAGCGACAGGAGGGGAGAAAGAAAACGAGAATGACAGAAAGCGATTGAGCGAGAACTACGCAGATAGAAGGAGATACGAGGAGGCAGAAAGAAGAAGGAGCGATGGAAGAAGGGACAGATATGAACCATAGTTTAGGTTTTAAGTTAACATAAGGTATAGGAATAAAAACTCCGTTTGACGTTTCAGTTGCATGTGTTTCTATTGGTGCTCAGTTTGCCAACCAATACAACACTGTATTGGTTATCATTGATGTAATTCGATAAACTTATATTCTATCAGCGGATTGAGTGGCAATAGCAGCATAAGCAATGAAGTGTCAATCCATGTCTGAGCATAAATAGTAGATAAAGAAAATGTATATAGTAATATCATATTGAACATACATGTGAAGGTTTCCGGTTCCCGCATGGTTTATTACTGTTGATATTTTGCTTGTCCATCATACTACAATATGGTTAACGGTCAAAGTATAAATAGTTTCAATATCAAACTGTCGCGCGAGCATGAAGTCTTCACATTGAGTGTCATATTTTTATTTATCATAAATTTTGTGAGGACACAAAAAGATAAGGTGGGGGGTAATGTAGCACTATGATGTTGAGGAGATTATGGGACTATTTTGTTGGTGAAATATTGGTATTTATTTCAGAATAGCATTTGTTCTGCATTATTTATCAACTTTTCATATCATAACGTCTTATGAGAATGTTACATATAATATTATTAACCATCCATATAATTCATAGAGGCTGACATTTCAAGTTATATTTGTTATCGAACCCGAAGCACATTTGTTGTCGTAGTTCAGAAGCACGAAAACCCATGACAATCATAGTTTTACGCTGACTATTGCGAATGTTTTGGATAACATTATGTTACTGTTGATTAAGACATGTCAAGATTGCCTGTTCATCCTATGTCAAAAGACATAATTGCAGATATAAGAGTATTTTTACGGAAAATGTTGGATTCGCGTGACTGGATAAGTGACAGTTTCATGGCGGAAGTCTGATGCATTGTGGTATAGCCCTGTGGGCGTTTTTGTTATGACAGTTATGCAAATTAGGTAAATAGCACGTTCAGAAATTCGCATATTCCTATTTCAAAGTCAGAATTCTTCTTATTTCGCCATCGGAAAATGTCACTACTTCGGTAATTTGTGTATTCATGTGTTATTTATGGATTAGTTATCTCGATTCGCCGAGTTCAGTTGACTTTTAGATAATTCTGCCAGATTTAACTGATCACGCCAGTGTCGCTAGGCTACCTGGCAGAATATCACGCCTGTATTCTGCCGAATTCTGCCGTTTTCTGCAGGATTCTGCTGGATACGGCGGGATTATTCATGGTATATAAGCAGATGAATAGATTTGAAAAGGGAGTTTTAGAAGTGATTGAAATAGAAGCCACTAGTCTCCATATATTTGTCAACTGAATTCAGCAGGTAAAGATTACTGAAATCACTGTCATTAATTCTGATGTGAATAATTTTACCAGTGTGCACACACCATAAGGAAATAAATAAACCAAACAATGTGCACAATCGTACTACAGTGTGTCGTTTTATGCCTATAATCCACGCTACCCTGATAGGCGTCACAGTATATCACTAGGAGATGAAGTTTTCCAAGTATGGTTGCTGTAGGCCCAGGAGTATTCCATATACAAGCTTGACTATAAACATTAACCAAGTTTGAGTACAAACCTTAACCAAGGGGAAATAAGTAAGTAATTCAACGTTAAATGTAGGTGAAGGTAAAATATAGGTCAGGGGTTATTGATGTACATCCCTATGAGAAAAGGTTATCCAAGTATGTTGTTTGTATGCACAATAGTATTCCATCTACAAGCTTGACTAAAAACCTTAGCCAAGGTTGACTAAAAACCTTAACTAAGTAATTCAAGGTTAAATGTAGGTCGAGGTCAAATATAGGTCAGGGGTTGTTGATGTACATCACTAGGAGATGAAGTTGTCCAAGTATGGTTGGTGTAGGGCCAGGAGTATTTCATCTACAAGCTTGACTAAAAAGCTTAACCAAGGAGAATTAACTAAGTAATTCAAGAGGAAATGTAGGTCAAGGTCAAATATAGATCAGGGGTTATTGATGTACATGACTATGAGAAAAGGTTGTCCAAGTATGGTGTCTCTATGCACACTAGTATTCCATGTACAAGCTTGACTAAAAACCTTAACCAAGGTTGACTAACAACCTTAACCAAGGGGAATTAAGTAAGTAATTCAAGAGGAAATGTAGGTCAAGGTCAAATATAGATCAGGGGTTGTTGATGTACATCACTAGGAGATGAAGTTGTCCAAGTATGGTGGGTGTAGGGCCAGTAGTATTCCATATACAAGCTTGACTAAAAACTTTAACCAATGAGAATTAACTAAGTAATTCAAGAGGAAATGTAGGTCAATGTTAAATATAGATCAAGGGTTATTGATGTACATCCCATGAGAAAAGGTTGTCCAAGTATGGTGTATGTATGCACAATAGTATTCCATGTACAAGTTTGACTAAAAACCTTAACCAATGTTGACTAAAAACCTTAACCAATGTGACTTAAGTAAGTAATTCAAGAGGAAATGTAGGTCAAGGTCAAATGTAGATCAGGGGTTATTGATGTACATCACTAGGAGATGAAGTTGTCCAAGTATGGTGGGTGTAGGGCCAGTAGTAATCCATATACAAGCTTGACTAAAAACCTTAACCAAGGGGAATTAACTAAGTAATTCAAGAGGAAATGTAGGTCAAGGTCAAATATAGATCAGGGGTTATTTATGTACATCCCTATAAGAAAAGGTTGTCCAAGTATGGTGTCTGTATGCACGATAGTATTCCATGTACAAGCTTGACTAAAAACCTTAACCAAGGTTGACTAAAAACCTTAACCAAGGGGAATTAACTATGTAATTCAAGAGGAAATGTAGGTCAAGGTCAAATATAGATCAGGGGTTATTGATGTACATCACTAGGATATGAAGTTGTCCAAGTATGGCTGGTGTAGGGCCAGTAGTATTCCACATACAAGCTTGACTAAACACCTTAACCAAGGCGTGACGGTGACGCCGACGTCGACGCCGACGCCGACGCCGGGGTGACTACATAAGCTCTAACTATTCTTCGAATAGTCGAGCTAAAAAATTTGCAAATACAATGATTAATTGCCAATGGGCTGGAGAAACTTCCATATGAGGCCATGCCCTATATGGATGCATAAGTTGTGTTTATCATACAAGTATTGAATTAGTCAAGTAGCACAGACAATTTTGTTGAATAAAAAACAAAAACTTTCGAAATCTGTGTCACTTATCAGCGTAACATAATTTTGACAGACATTTTTATGAACAATAAATATAATTGCTAACTATGGATATCAACATGATCAATATTCGAAATAAATGTACACTATATTGCAGCAGACTTGTATGCATGTATACTGTACTTGTAAAGTATAGATGAATGTGTTACACCAGGTTATATAAACGGAAATGACAGTGGCATAGCCCAGCTGTCCTCGATCTCTACATGTATATATGCAGAGAAGGAGACTGGGTTAGCTTCAATTGTTATTGTCATCTTTTGACGCCCTCACGTTGAAGCCGAAATTCGAAACCACGTGATGGAGTCGTATGAATACAATGTTTTAATATATATTTACGTTTTTACATGTAGTTTTCATGATTGTAAATATCTAGTATGCATGACATGTTTCAATCTACCTGAGAGACATAGACTAACTTAAAATTCTTGATGTACATATCGTGCTGCCGGTACGACAACATGGTCAAATGTGCATCTTCAAACATTTGTGAATTTCACGATTGCAGACTGCAAACACACCGGTGAATATCGGGTGATTATGCTATGCTATCGATCGGCATATCACTTTAATCAAATACTAATGATAACAAACACTGTAAATCCTCATTAGGCGGTTCGTTGTGAGCTGTCCCATCTGGGTCTGCACACGATGGTTTAATGGTGTGTGTGGATGCTAATCTTAATAACATGTGCATGTAAGCACATCTATGGATACAATACTACATTTAGTATTGGTATATACTGTTCATTTCTACTCCATGAAATATTTTTATCTACTACATACATGAACGTAATATATGGGCCAATTCGGAGATTGCAGACGACAAGCATAACGACACTCAGCTGGTCCCATTGTTTCTAGTCGGCAATCAACCATGCGCCCTGTACACATGCAGTGGAATTTATTAAAGGTATCGATATGACGTCATTAGTATAAATGTGCATGATGTCGTTGGTCCACGGCTGGGTAAAGGGGTCTTATGGCGTTTGTGGACAGTGTAGTCCCAGATCAGTCTGCGTGAATCGGCAGTCTGGTCAGGGCTTACTCTGTCTGACGTACAGTAAATTAGACAGTGTATCGGTCATATGCAATCATGTATATACTGCATGTAGAAGCAATGTCGTTATATTGATCAGGGTATAGATTGGTTTGAACGAGTCTAATTCCATTTTCCAGTCGGTTAAACCAGTTAATATATATCAAGTATACTGAATAGTTATTCATCCTTACGTAAATACAGACATTATTTCTTTGACAAATAGGCTTAACCTTTTCAACCAAATTGCGGAAGTGATATTTAGAAGTTCTTTAAATTTTAATATATTCCTACGGTTAAAGAAGTATTTCGCGATATATTTGTTTAGACTTTCGGAAAAGAACGGGCAAGTAAGTAGATAGTGGAATTTATCTCCTATATTTCCCGAGTTACACAAAAGGCGATGTATCCTGGCCAGACCACCGACCTGTCTCTATAGGTAGTTTGTGGTTACTTGTTCGAAATTTAAGATTTAGGCAAAATTCTGAAGTACTCTTCAAATTGTACGGTTTATTTAAATATATTATACGTTTTCCCCTTACCTGAAGCTGACACTTTCTCATACCATGATTGTTTAAATTGATCTACAAGTGTTAATTTTATACTTTTAATGTTGACAGATGTATTGCTATTAATCAGTCCAGTGTTTCCTGTTTCATTTAATATGTGTTTAATATAGTGCAGCCATTTGCAATTAAAATTATCTAGACTCGAAATGTACTCAAACAACATATATGATAACTTATATTGTTTACCGGATATTATTCTGTTCCAAAATCCTAGCATTTGTGTTTTAACTATAATCTCCAGTGGATACCGTCCTAGTTCAGCATAGAGCATATATATATATAGCGGGGTACTTTTTCTACTTTTTAGTAATTTTTCTAAGGAAGTCAGAATGCACCCTTTCGATTAAGACCAAGTCTTCAAAACCCCATATTTCGTATCCATGTTAGGATTGGTAACACAGTATGGTCAAACAGTTTCAATTGTAGGTAAATTGGTAAATCAATATTGTTTATGCGAGTATATAGTAAGTACATAGCTTTCTTGGCCTGTTCAACTACATGTTTTCTGGCGTTCAGGAAATTGCAACCTTTTGAAAAGTACAAACCAACATATTTATATTGGTTAACAGTTTCAATTATATTTTTTACCGAGTTTAAATTGATATTTATTATTTTCGTGATCCAAAAATTATTGCTTTTGTTTTACTGAAGTTAATATTGAGTTTCCAGGTATAACAATAGCGTAAGAAATCGTCTAGGCATTTTTGAAATGCTGCTTCATTGTCAGAAAGTATTACGGTGTCATCCGCATAGAGGAGTACTACTATTTTCAAAAGGAAAGTAGTGTCAACCGTATTATGTCGAATTTTTATACCATCATTTTCATTTCCGGTTATAAATTGTTCAAGGTCGTTTAGAAACATGGAAAACAGAACAGGGGACAGGCTGTCACCCTGACGCACACCACAAAAGCTATGGAAATATTGTGATGATTCACCATTAACTGATATGTATACATGATTTGACGTCGGAATACATGTTAGCAATAATTCTAAAAAAATAGACCGTTTATGCCGCCATGTAGTAATTTTTTCCATAATCCAATTATCCAGACGGAATCAAATGCCTGTGAGAAATCAACAAAACCACATAATAGTTGTTTGTTTTGTGCTCTAAGAAGTTCAATTAGCATGTGCATTACAAACATATGGTCCGTGGTAGAGTAACCCTTTCTAAAGCCTGCTTGGTTTTCGGACAGTATGATATTGGAGTCTACAAAAGTGTTAAGTCTTTGATTTAGTACGGACGTAAAGAGCTTGCCTTGACAACTTAAAATAGTTATTGGTCTATAGTTTTCAGGTTTACTGGCGTCACCTTTGTTTTTATATATGGGCATAATTGTGCCTACGGTCCAAGATTCGGGTGAAATACCCGAGGTAAGTATTATATTAAAAAGTCATACATAAATTGGTAGCATCTTATCCTTTGTTGATGTTATATATTCATTTAGAATTTTATCGTTTCCGGACATTTTAGTATTATTGAGACCTGTTATTGCTGTTGCAATTTCCTCTTGGTTAATTGATATATTTAGAATATTATCGTCATCGTTTAAATCGATATCACCGATAAGTTCGTCCAGGTCTTCATTGGAATTATCGGGTTTTCTGGCGTTCACTTCTTTGAAAAACTCATACAAATCATTTAAAGTGGCAGCGGGTCTCTTTTGTTAAATTTTCGCAATTTATTTGCAGTTTGTCGTTTGTGTTGAGCAATATATTTGTTCATATATATCTGTTTATAGACTTTACTTTGTATGTGTACGTTTGTTTTATCTGTTGTTGATTTAGTTTGTCAGTATTGATTTTTTGCCACATTGTATTATGCGAGCATTACGGTATTTTGTTCCAAACCATGGTTTTTCGCATCGCTTTTTGTTATGTGCAGATTGGTTTAGCATACCAAATGTTGATACTGCTGAATTGTTGAATATGTTTGCAATTTGCCTAGTAATGTCATTTATGTGCGGTTTGGTTGGGTTCAAAGAACAATGTCTTAACCATGTTAACTTTGTGTGCAGGTCATTAACGTCATCGACGTTGATATTTATTGAAAAATGTGGGGCTTGTTCTTTACTCCATTTAATTTTATCGTTTAAGACACGTGTTTTATCGTTTATGTTATCAGTACCCACCTTGTTTATGTGTGTTTTCAACGACATGTATATAATTGCGTGTCCGTCCGATAGTATCGTATCAGTTTTAATTATCTCAACATGATTCAAAAGTGGCACGGCGATCGTTGTTGCTAACGTATAGTCGATTAATGATTGATCTCAGAAAGTTAGATTGCCTACATCCTTGTCGCTACATGTACGTCCATTCAGAATAAATTAATTATTATTGTCACAAATTTCTATTAGCTTATATCCCATATTATTTGTTATACGGTATTTCTATTTACGATTGACGTTAATGTTATCTGATTGAATTGTATCAATGCAATCGTAAAATAACAAGGTTTCTTCGTCTAAATTAAAGTGGTCTGATAGAAAGTTATCTGATCTGGTATAGTCAAGCAATTCCGCTGTTCTAGCATTATCATCTCCTGTAATGAAAACGTGATCATATTTACATCGAGAAAAATATATTCAGCCCTGATATTAGAATAACCCGACCTGGTGCCAGGTCCATACCACACCAATTAAGTCACTTGGCCCCTTCCCCTAAAATAAGATAACGAATATCGTAATATTCACATAAGGGGTATAACCAGATTCAACTGTCACATACAAAATATCAAAGACATATGTGAGGGCCAAACCTAGTCTTCAGTCGGGATTCCGGTAAGGATGAACCTCGATCATTAAATTACCCATCGCGTGCTCCCACCTGCCACCCACTCATCATTGTAAAATCTTGATTGCGAAGGCGGTATGTATATTATGCCGAGTATTGTATCTGCTTCTAACTGTGTTAATGTTTTACTAATTTTAATCCACAATACATATTCACAATCGGTGTTTTATTTTATCAACATATTGCACGATTGATTTTTTTTTTATAAAAACGCCAATGCCGCCAGATTTACGCAAGTAATGTTGTTGTCTGTTTTCGGTAAGCAGTGTGCAATTTGGCACAGAAATAATATCATAATCATCTAATTTTGTTTCCGTGACACATAATTATCATAATTATTATTAAGTCACTAAATTCGGGGTATTGTGAACAAGTTTTCAAATCACAAACATTCAATGTTCCAATGTGCAGAAGTTTCCCCCTACTGACCTGGCCCGTATTGTTTACAGTGGGCGAACCAGTCAATGCGTGGTCGGAATTCTCATTGTCAATAGCACGCTGTTGATCTATCCGTGCCGATCTGTGATCCCGGCCACGTGACGTGCTGGCAGACGACTGTCGTTTGTCCGTGCTTTTCGATAATGACCGAGATACGCGGCGAGACAGAGTTTGTTCTCTTGTAATGTTTTTGTTTGGTGGGGGATGATTTGATGTGTTTGTGAGTGATTTTGGTACATTAAATGGGGATGACGACCTAAATATCGAAGGTTGGACGGGTGTTGCAATTATTCCACTGGTAATTGGTTCATTATCTGGACGCTTCGTATGCTGGGGTGGGGTATTACTACCATGCATAATGGCCGGTTGCTGTTGGGGTTGTTGTGCTGCCTGGTTATTTTGTGAGTCTTTGTCATCGTCTGATTGGCTCACTGGTGTCACGGCATGTGTAACACTGGCACTGAAGGGAACCTCGTTTGGATTTGTAGCGGTATGTTCTACAGAGGCTGGGGGCCGTTGTGTTGTTAGTGCCTGCGGTTGTTGTTGTAGATCCGCGACAACACCTGCACTGGACCTCGTGGGTGACGTAGAACTGGCCGGGTATTCCCCTACGAATACTATTGGAGGATGGTTAGGAATGCCGCTTCCTGATTGGCGTGTTGTTGGAGGAGCTCCCCTGTTCAAGGCACTCGGAGGAAACTCTACGGGGTTTGTGGTGGAGGATGCCGTTGTTCTTCGCGATAGTAACCTGTATGTGGCCCCTGATCAGGATTGTGTATCGGTTTGTTTGTTTGCATTTGTGTATTGCCATTGTCCGAAGGGGGACCATTTGGGGATGTTTTGTACCTGTACATGTCTGAGATAAGTGTCTCTACTGCCTTTCAGATATTCATACCAGTCTGGGAGTTCGTTATCAACGGTTGTGCCATTCACAACTAGTTTGGCAGGAAATTGAATTGACACTTTGGTCCCTGGCTGTCCTGCTCTTGTCTGTTTAAATTTGGGGCCACATACGTTTACGAGCTTCAACAATCTCCTTTGGATAGTCACGATCAACCACATAAGGGGTTCCATTTAATTTGTAAACATTTTTCATTATTTTCTCAACGTCTTGAAAATATTTGAACGCCACAATTATATCACGTTTAGGCATGTAACGTCGGGGGCCAAGCGGGTGAGCTCTGTCGATGCATATATCGTCAAGCCCAGATCTCTCCTTCACAAAATCACCGATAATGCGATCACAGTCGTTCATATCTTGGGAGCTGTGGGTGACAATGTTTCTAAACATCAAGTTACATCGTCTTGTTCTGGCCTCGATATCTCTTGATCTGTACGACAGCAGCCTCAGCATATCAACATTATGGTTAACAGTACGGGCAACGGAATCAATGTTTTTGGACGTGTCATGTAAAGATTGTTTGAATAAATACATACCTGTTTGGGCCTCTCGTTGGCTAACCTTTATATTTTGTATGTCCATATATATCACATTCAACTTCTCCGTGTCTGACATTTGTGAAAACATTTCATCATTGTTACCACTGTGGATTGCTACATGTTGCAGGCTTTCTCGAAGACAACGTTTTTTGTTGCGCACTATTTCAAATCCATTGTCCTCCATATCCCCGCCCGCCATTTGCCTATTCTGAAATGGCGCGAACTGGTTTTGTGTGTGAATAGAAAAGTCCATATTGTCCATCATGCTGCGCGGTAGTAGTTATCAATATAAATATCCACAATAGATTCACTCTCACTGCGTTTGAGATAAGTAAACTCGATATCCAATGCGTTTGTGAATTTATTTTGACGATTTCATCTAACAATCACGTATCACTGTTTTCAATGTCCGCCATCTTGTACGAGATACAGAGATAGTAGGTATCTGAAAACGTTAACGCACATTTTTACCAATAATTTAACGTAAACTTCTAAGTCTGTTTACCTTGACCTTGGGCACAAGGGCCACATGAGTGGGACACAGCATGACTATATGGATGATGACTAATAAGTATATGAAGTTTCAAGTCAATGTGACTTAGTACTGCAGAGATATAAGGCATTTAAAAAATTTAACGCAGATTTCGGACGCACGGAGAGAGAGAGAGAGAGAGAGAGAGAGAGAGAGAGAGAGAGAGAGAGAGAGAGAGAGAGAGAGTAGAGAGAGAGGAGAGAGAGAAGAGAGAGAGCTATCAGTTCCTACGAGAGAGAGAGAGAGAGGAGTCTATCTAATTATCTTTAAACAGTGGGGGGGGGGGTTCTATATAATGATGTTGAGAGAGGGGTGGGGTTCTATCTAATAATGTTAGAGAGAGAGGGGGTTCTATCTAATAATGTTGAAAGAGAGAGACAGGGGTGAATGGGTTTCTATCTAGTTATGTTGAAGAGAGGGGTTCTATCTAATGATGTTGAGAGCGGGGGGGGGGTGGGGGGGGGGACGGGGGGGGGGGGGGGGGGGGGGGGGGGGGGGGGGGGGGGGGGGGGGGGGGGGGGGGGGGGGGGGGGGCGGGGGGGGGGGGGGGGGGGGGGGGGGGGGGGGGGGGGGGGGGGGGGGGGGGGGGGGGGGGGGGGGGGGGGGGGGGGGGGGGGGGGGGGGGGGGGGGGGGGGGGGGGGGGGTGGGGGGGGGGGGGGGGGGGGGGGGGGGGGGGGGGTGGGGGGGGGGGGGGGGTGGGGGGGGGGGGGTGGGGGGGGGGGGGGGGGGGGGGGGGGCGGGGGGGGGGGGGGGGGGGGGGGGGGGGGGGGGGGGGGGGGGTTTCATCCTACTAATGTTAAGAAAGAGAGAGAGAGAGGTGGATGGTTTTTTATCTAATGATGTTGAGAGAGAGAGAGAGAGAGAGAGAGAGAGAGAGAGAGAGAGAGAGAGAGAGAGAGAGAGAGAGAGAGAGAGAGAGGGGGGTCTATCTAATAATGTTGAGAGAGGGGGGGGGAGGGTTCTATCTAATAATGTTGAAAGAGAGAGCGAGATGAGAGAGGGGGTTAGAGAGACAGAGGGATGGGGGCGGGAGAGAGATAGTGTGGTTTCTATATACATGTAATTATGTTGAGAAAGAGAGGGATATATAGAGGGAGAGAGAGAGAGAGGCAGACAGACATGGGATGATGGGAGATGAGAAAGATGTGTTAAAATATAATCAAACAGCAGAATGGGAGACAGCGTGACCACTCCTCTCACTTTGAATTAATTTATTGAACTATATTTAATAACCAGATAGGCCGCGGCCCGCATGTCGAGACCGCCCAGGCATTTGATGGTATTTTTAAAAACTTTAACGCAGATTTCGGACGGACGGACGGACGGACGGACACCCGGATGTCATTGTGATCACTATATCTCGCTTTTCGCAAGCGGGCTCGACAAAAACAATAGCTCAGAATCCAGGACTGTTTTTGCCTTCCGTTACAATCACTTCCGATGCATTCGGCCCATTCGCACAGTTACACAGTAGGTTTGTCGGCTGCTGCATAAGCGGATAATTCGGAAGATGTATACATCAGTACCAGTTCCTTATTTTCCTCTCGCCAATAGTCAATATATGTACAAATATAGTTTAAAACATATTCTCTGTGACCTACTTACTGGTGTATACTAAATACCGGCGAATGCCGAGAAATCGGAAAAATTAAAAAGTTCGGTCATATGTACAGGCGGTAAGTACACGACTACAATATTGTTATTGCAGTTCCGAAATCAGAACAGAATATATACATCGAAAAACTAAATATCCAGCCATGCAATTAGAATAACATGAAATGGTTCAAGGTCCATACCACACCAAAGTCACTTGGCCCCTTCAACTAAAAGTAATAGGATTATTAGTATGTATGAGCCTGTGCTGTTTGAGGCTGCCACTGTGTGCCAATGTCTGGTCACAAACACTACATGCATGTGGACGATCCCCCGTATGTATGAGCATGTGCTGTTTGAGGTTTCCACCCAGAGTGAATGTCTTGTCACAAACACTACATGTATGGGGACGATCCCCCGTATGTATGAGCATGTGCCGTTTGAGGTGGCCACTCCGTCTGAATGTCTGGTCACAAACACTACATGCATGGGGACGATCCCCCGTATGTATGTGCATGTGTTGTTTAAGGCTTCCACCCCGAGCGAATGTCTTGTCACAAACATTACATTTATGGGGACGATCACCCGTATGTATGAGCAGGTGTCGTTTGAGGTCGCCACTCCGTGTGAATGTCTGGTCACAAACGCTACATGTATAGGGACGATCCCCCATATGCATGAGCATGTGCAGTTTGAGATTTCCACCCTGAGTGAATGTCTTGTCACAAACACTGCATGTATGGGGACGATCACCCGTATGTATGAGCATGTGCTGTTTGAGGCTGCCACTCCGTGCGAATGTCTTGTCACAAACACTACATGTATGTGGACGATCCCCCGTATGTATGAGCATGTGCTGTTTGAAGTTGCCACTCCGTGCGAATGTCTTGTCACAAACACTACATGTATGGGGACTATCCCCCGTATGTATGAGCATGTGCTGTTTGAGGTGGCCACTCCGTGCGAATGTCTTGTCACAAAGACTACATGTATGTGGACGATCCCCCGTATGTATGAGCATGTGCTGTTTGAGGTGGCCACTCCGTGCGAATGTCTTGTCACAAACACTACATGTATGTGGACGATCCCCCGTATGTATGAGCATGTGCTGTTTGAAGTGGCCACTCCGTGCGAATGTCTTGTCACAAACACTACATGTATGTGGACGATCCCCAGTATGTATGAGCATGTGCCGTTTGAGGTGTCCACCCTGAGTGAATGACTGGTCACAAACAAGACATGTATGGGGACTATCCCCGGTATGTATGAACATGTGCTGTTTGAGGTATCCACCCTGAGTGAATGTCTTGTCACAAACATTACATGTATGGGGACGATCCCCCGTATGTATGAGCATGTGCTGTTTGAGATGTCCACCCTGAGTGAATGTCTTGTCACAAACACTGCATGTATGGGGACGATCCCCCGTATGTAGGAGAATGTGCTGTTTGAGGCTTCCACCCTGAGTGAATGTCTTGTCACAAACACTACATGTATGGGGATGATCCCCCGTATGTATGAGCATGTGCTGTTTGAGATGTCCACCCTGAGTGAATGTCTTGTCACAAATACTACATGTATGGGAACGATCACCCGTATGCATCAGCATGTGCTGTTTGAGGTGGCCACTCCGTGTGAATGTCTTGTCACAAACACTGCATGTATGGGAACGATCCCCCGTATGTATGAGCATGTGCTGTTTGATGTGGCCGCTATGTGTGAATATCTTGTCACAAACTACAAGTATGTGGTCGCTCCCCGGTGTGAATGTGCATAATGTAGTTTCAGGCTGCTACCGTTCACGAAGGTGTTGTCACTTGCTGTGCATTTTTGTAGTCGTTTCATACTTTAATCAATCCTCTACAAAGTCACTTCTGCACATTTTGATTATCAAAAAGCGGTTGCATCTTTGTGTATCTCCTGAAGTAAACAAATGTTGTCACGAGCACCATAATAGGACCTGGGCATCACATCGGACCGTTGTGCTACTGTTTGCATGGGACCTGAAAATAATAAGGAGTCGGATGTAATATGTGTTGGCATCGTGTGGCATAGAACAGTCTTTACATCAATGGTAACATGTCGCCAAGACGTTTGGACAACTGCTACATTGACAAGTTCTCACATATTAAATTTATAAAATATAATGTGAAAAATACTGCACATTACCATGTCGTGCGTGTGTGCGTGCGTGTCTATGGGAAATCAATTGCCTGCATGTTTCATAAACATCGAATCATCCAATACACCCACTGACGGTATGACTGTGTAGTACAGCGCCAGTGGGGGGGGGGGGGGGGGGGTGGGGGGGGGGGGGGGGGGGGGGGGGGGGGGGGGGGGGGGGGGGGGGGGGGGGGGGTGGGGTGGGTCATGCATGCAAAAATAGTCCGGTATAGGGAAGATGTTTTGAGGCCACATACACAGTTTGCATTTAAATCCTGATCCACTACTGCCCATTTTTTTCTTGAGAAACCAGTTTCCAGCATATTTTGAGCATTTTTGTACTGAGCCTGCTTGTCACGTGATGTAAACACTACGTCACTTGACAATTTGATGGAAAGGTTATGGAAAGGTAGGTTCCACAGCAAAGGTAGGTTCCACAGCATCCATACGAATAGTGAGAGTAGTGAGAGTATGAGAGAATGGCCATATTTGGAGGATTCGGATAAGTTGTATAGCAAAACTAATTGGTGTTTGCTAGCCTGATGGCTGACGAAGTACACATAAGCGCGCTTCTTTACCGTAAAACAATACTGCAAATAAGTCATATCTATATAAAGAACAAACGACTCAATATCAAGTTAAAATGATATCATATATTGATGTTTTGGCTAACTGTAAAGACACAATGCTATCATATAATAAACTTTTGACTGAATAAAAAGCGATAATGGTATCATATACTTGCACTTTCGACTCAATATAAAGACAAAACGATATCATACTATGCAACGCCATGGCTGTCTTATACGACGATACAGTATTGTATGCAGTACTAACGTCAATATATGAGCTGATTATGTATTTATATCGAGTCAAAATGTCAATATAGCATATCATTATCTCTTAACATTGAGTGAAACGTTCAATATATCATACCAATATGTCTTTATATTGAGTCAAAAGTTCATTATATCATACCATAATTATGTCTTTATATTGAGTCAAAACTTCAATATATGATATTAAGTCAACGAAACGTCAATATATTATACCATTAAATGAATGTCTTTGTATTGGGTCGAAACTTCAATATATATGATGCAATTCGTCTTTAACTTTATATTGAGTCGTTTGTTCTTTTTAGATAGGATTTATTTGCAGTAGTGTTGTTTTACGGTAACATCGTTAAACAAGAGTGCCGTAAGTCACAAAATACGCCCGTCGAAGATGGGCAAGACAGAGAAGATGCAGAAATGTGAATCTGTCACCAAGACAAGAAACATTAATGAGAATTTCAAAATCTTTAGCATTATTTCTTCCTCTTGTTGTAATAAACAGGTATACTAATTTAGTAGAGATGTGTAAAGTAGAAATTATATAGAATTGGATACAAAAATGTAAAAAAATGGCTAAGTTAAAAAGGTGATATTTTTGTTAAAAAATACTTTTTCGGCATAAAAACGCAAGGGTGCACATCTTCAATATGTGTAGAACTAAGAAGACGTGTGTATAGTTTCAGATCAATCGACTGAACGGTTTCAGAGGAGTTGCGTACACAAACTATGTACCCTATATAGAATTGTATACACAAAAGAGGAATAAATTGCTAAGTTAAAAAGATGATATTTTTGTTTGGCATAAAAACACCAAGGTGCACATCTTCAATATGTGTAGAAGACTTGTATAACTAGTTTCAGATCAATTGACCGAACGGTTTCAGAGGAGTTGTGTACACAAACTTTGTACCCTATATAGAATTGAACACAAAAATGTAGAAAAAATGGCTAAGTTAAAAAGGTGATCTTTTTGGTAAAAATATGTTTTCGGCATAAAAACACCAAGGTGCACATCTTCAATATGTGTAGACGGCGTGTGTATAGTTTCAGACTGAACGGTTTCAGAGGAGTTGTGTCCGCCGCCCGCCCGCCGCGGTAAAACATAATACGTACCGTATAAATATCCAACATCGTCATATCCCCCAATATTGTTTACATCTTTTGGCCACGGAAATTCTTTTTACATCAGGTGACCAACAGGTTCAGTGTTTTCTTATAAATGCTACAAATATGCTGAAAACTGGTGTTAAAAGCACCCCAAAATGTTCCTTAAGTGAAAATCGGTAGTAATGGATCAAGATTTGCAAGCAAACCGAGTCTGTGACCTCAAAACGCCCTCACTATTTGTTTTATACACGACTCCATTGAAGTTTTTATTAAATATAAAGGCATTATGGTATGATATATTGCCCCTTTGACTCGATATAAAGACAAACTGGTATGATATATTGAACTTTTGACTGCATATAAAGATATATTGGTATATGTTGAATATGAGTGTGTTCCCAATGCTCATATGTATCAAGTGTCCAAATATTGAAGCAATCCGTCCAGTAATAGTAAAGTTATACCACGATGACGAATCTTATTATAAACTTTTTGACATTTCGGACGACGACGGCGACGACGATGGAAAAAGCGGCGACTATACTCGCGACTTCATCTAAAGCAGGCGCGACTAAACGAATGCTACGATATATTGAGGTTTTTACTCACTATGAAGACATACTGGTATGATATATTGAAATTTCGATTCAATACAAAGGCATAATGGCATCATATATTGAAGATTCGACTCAATACAAAGACACCATGGTATCAGACATTGAAAGGTTGACTTAATATAAAGGCGAGTGATATGATGATTGATATGTTGACGTTTTGACTCCAATAAAGACATAATGGTACGATATATTGAAGATTCTACTGAATACAAGCTAGGACATCGTTTCGACCCAATACAAATACATAATGGTCAGGTATACTATATTGAAGTTTCGACTCAATACAAATATATCATGATATCATACATTGAAATGTTTGCTTAATATACAGACAAATGGTATTCTTTATTGAAGGTTTGACTCCATAAAAAGGTATAATAGTATGATATAATTAACTTTTGGCTCGATATAAACAAATATTTATATGATATTTTGAACGTTTGTTTGACTCAATATAAAGACATAATGATTTCATATATTGACGTTTGTACTGCATAAAATACGTTATCGTCATATAAGACAGCCATGGCGTTCCATACTAAATGACCCCTCCACTATCGTGGTGTGGCATACAAATAATGTAGATTTAAATCTTTCACTAATAAAACACTAAACTAAAAACGCGTCTCACTAACAGAAATCAGTGCGTGTCACGTAATTCGATATTTTTAAAGATGGCGGCTAACATTCATTTTTAATCAGGAAATGAATGTGTTTGATTTTAAAAATCGAATTTAGGTTAATGAGACGCGTTTTTAGTACAGTTTACACTCGAAATCTTTGAGATTTATGTTAATGTATTAGCAACTGTAAAATCTATGCCGAAAACCCACTCCAAACAGCAGTTACGACACGCTGTAATGCGTTGTATAGGCGAGTTCCAGATGAGATGACTACATCGTGTGGCTTTTTGTTTCAATGGTGGCGAATGGGAGTTTTGTACCTTTCTAAGTACTAGTATATATTTACACCCGGGCGCATTTGAATTGTTTTGTACATTGTTTAGAATAGAGTCAGTACAGACTAGCTTTTGTAAAACATTTCTAGGAGTATTTCGGACCGTAAACGATTCAATGGCGCTTGGAGATTGCGGTAGATATCCGCTCTATACCACTTACTTTTCTAAATGTATAGCATATACTGGTGTCGTCTCATCCAAATGCCAAGTCATCGGTACCCTAGAAACTGTTATTTGATGCTACAAGCACATGATGATATGGGACGAGTAAATTGGACATCAGAAATCTTTGATATAAATATGGTTTTGGATTTGTTTGGCTTTCTCAGGATGTAGGGGACATACCTATGTTTTTATACAAATTTAAACAGCATGTTATTGATTGTTGTAAACAAACTTGGCACAGTGATATTGATACCTCTGCTAAATGTATTCACTATAAACATTTTAAAACTATGTTAAATGTAGAAAGGTATATTACATGTTCTCTACAATTTTATTTAAGAAAAGCGTTGGCAAAATTCAGGTGCTCCAACCACAAATTGAACATTGAAGTTGGAAGACATGCTGGAACACAGGGAGAACTTCGGATTTGCCAGTATTGTCTAATGCAGTCAAATCTACAAGTTCTGGAAGATGAATATCATGCGTTTTTCCACTGTAATTTATACGACGACATCAGATTGATACACCTACCTGCTCACCTGTGTTCCAACAAGTCTTTGGATGACTTTTATAGAATTTTGGGTTTAATAATCATGAAACGATTTACACAATTTCCATATATGTTTACCATTTGTTAAACAAGCGCAACACATTATAATTCCAGAGGCCTACATCATCCAAATAAACTAACTAACTAACTTTAGAAAGGTGTTTCATCTATATACAAACAATAATTGACCATCCAAGACACGCTAGAATCACCTGTGTGAATAGCGGGCACTCGTAATTTTTAGAACTGGTGGAATAGTGACACAAGTATACGCTTATTTAATTCCTAAAAATAACATTTTGTGCCCACTGATTGGGCATGTATCTTTAACGTAAATCTTTACAAAAATTTAACGCAAACTTCTAAGTCATTTGACCTTGGGCACATGGGCTGTATGAGTGGGATACAGGATGAATATATGGATGATAACTAATAAGTATACGGCCTGGCCACAATCAGGGCTCATTAGATTATTTTTGGATGTTATAGTGTTCTATCTCTTTCCAAATATGACAAAGAGATGTATTTTAGCAATGGAAATACACTTTAGTATTCAATCTCGCAAACCCCAAAAAAATAAAGTATGCAGCAGCTTCTATAAACAAAATATTGCCAATTTTCGTGTGATTTTTAGCCCAATTTCAGCGTTATGACCTTTCACTTGAAAAAAGTTACTTTTCAGTTGTTTTTAATTAAACCATACTTAATAAGCTCATGTTGTTAGTATATACCACTTTGTAGCCGATTCAATTACCTATCAACTGTCGTTTATATTATCATAATACCTAAACAAATAAGATTATAGCTGGAAGTTAGCTGTAGGCATGGTTCGTTATAGATTTGAGATAATTTACCCCCTTTACTAATAAATATATAATAACAAAGAGACAAAGGACATATAGTTATGGTGCAAATGACTCAAGATCAGCTACTTAACCACATTGAAGACAATTTATGTAAAATAATATATCTTATTCCCGAAAAATTTTTTTTTACCGCTCTTTCAAACATCTAACTTTTTATTCAGTAAAAAACAAGTAGAGTCTGTGACGCCCAAATAACTTTTTATGCTTAATATATAGTTCAAATATATTTGTACCATGTTCGAGAACCCACACTCTAGTATGGAAATAACAATTATTATAAATGGCAATCCTTGAAACAGTCACCATCCTCCTGAATATGAAAATGTAGTGTATCTGTGACGGTGTAGAGTCTGTGACGCAATTACTTGAATTATAAAAAAATCGTTAAAACTACATGGCAAGACATTTTGTAACATAATATTGAATCTAGTGATTGTATATCATACTGCATACTCATAATACTGTTAAAATTCAATACAATAATGAAATTTTTCATATTGTATAGCTTTTTATGCACATGTCAGTTGTTCATGTGTAATATAAATTGACTTTGATACATGCATTTTCTTCATTAAAGTTAGTTCGTATAAACACTGATGATTTGTTTTATTTATATCCAAAGCATGTGTGCCTATGGTATTACTACTTTAAATATAACATGACAAAGTCAAGGGATCCATGATAACCACTGAACAATACTTCCTTGCTCATTGCCCCCCTTATGGTTTTTTACACTATTTTTGGTAGAGTCTGTGACATTGGATTAAATGAGTTTAATTGTGAGCACGGCAACTTATTTGTCTATATTAATAAATGTGTTCATGTTTGAACCAGTAGGTATGTGTGTTGGGACGCATTTCACTATCTTTTTATATACTCGGATCATGGATACATGTGATTTCAAGTATTTTTTAAGTTATTTTGCGTATCCAGCAGTTTTGTAAATTGTAATGTTACTGTTTATCACTATCTATAGCTACACACACACTATTATACATCGCTAGCATGGAAAAAGAGCACAGTAGCTAGGATGTTTCTGTTATTTACAGCATAATTAATGTATTGTCCCGTTTGTAGAGTCTGTGACACTTTTTCATACACGTATTCGATACTCAATAAACTATTAAATTCTACGTGACTACACCTGCACAAATACCGAGTACATATATCAGAGTACTGTATTACAGATTACCACGAAACTATCCATTTATTAATGTCTTTCTTAAGATAGGGGTTATTGATTTCAAAGAACAGAGAGAACAGTAATTCTTTTTTTTTGAAAATGATGCAAATTTCAATTGTCGAGGAATAACTATTTTTATGATGGAAATTTTGTAAAACATTTATTGAGATACAATCACATTAGCATATACTTAATTGTAAATAGCACATTTGCCACATAAATCATGTTTTTGCAAAAGCAATTATTAATTAAAAAATACATTTCACCAACTGTGTAGAGTCTGTGACGACCTTTACCAACCAACTTCCAGCCGTATTGCGAAAAAACTGTGATAGCTATGTAACTGATATTTCGGGTAAATAAGCATGATATATAATATTTTAGTTTGGTAATGACTTTGGAGCTGGAAAAAGAAGTTGATTTTTGTCTAAAAGTGAAAGGTTCTACTGAGCCCTGATTGTGGCCAAGCCGATATGAAGTTTCAAGTCAATATAAGGTTTGATCATGCATGTCCAGCCGTGTGCAAACGTTTTCTGCGGCCCTAGGGAACTGTTTGAACCCAAGGCCGCACACGGCTGGACATGATCAAACCTTATTGTCACATTTCCAACAAAAACTGATGTAATTTGAGCACCAACAAAAAACTGATGTAATTTGAGCATTATATTGAGTATTTTCAGTACTTTTATAAATCGTCCCATTCACGTAGATAATTTTCGGTATTCATATTCCGGGGCCGCGTCATGAACGTCATGAAGTTGTGACGTCATGAAGGCACTTCCGCGTAGTGACGTCATGAAGGCACTTGGTCTACGCGCGGGCCCGGAATGAGCATTGCCTAAAGTCACATGCAAACAGCACGCGCTATATATTTGCACATATGTGCAACCACGGAAGCCATGTAACAATGTCAGTTAGCACTGCAGAGATATTTATAAGGTATTAAAAACGTTAACGCAGATTTTGGACGGACGGACACCCGGACGTCATTGTGATCATGCCCGTAGCCAGGGGGGGTGCGTCCGCACCCAAAATTTTCGGACAAGCCAAGATTGTTTTTGCTCATGAACACACAATCACGTTATCAAAGATGCCGATGATAGCTGCACGACAGACGCACCGGTCCAACAGCGTGGACGACAGTGTAACATGTGCGTGTGAGGGCACATGTGAGCACAGGATAGAGACATACTACAGAATTAATTAGGCTACGCCTTTCATCGACCATATCAACTTGGAACTAGACCTCCAGTTTTCGTCATTAGCAGTGACCGCTTCTAAGCTGTTGGTCTTGAACCCAGCCGTGTTCAAGAGTGCCGGGCATCATGACATCAATCAACTAGGACAATCATATGAAGAGGATTTGCCGACACCTGCCCTTCTCGAGGAAGAACATGCACGCTGGGTTAAGCGTTTTGTCTCAGAAAGTGATCCGCCATCCTCGTGTTCCAGTGCGTTACGTTCATGCGATCCATGTTTATATCCGAACTTTCACACATTGTTGAGAATCGACACACACGTTACCTGTCACCAGTGTAGAATGTGAACGTGCCGGTAGTGCATTGAAGTGACTTCACCACTATTCACGTGCATCTATGACCAGTCGTCGTCTTTCTTCGCTGGCGCTCGTATACATTCATTATAGCTTCAAACACAATGTGCGGGAAATAATATCCCGATTTGTACGCCTACATCCTCGTAGGATGGAATTGGAATCACTCTTGTACTAGTCCAAATATTTAGACTCCGTGTTGAATATTTTGCTTGAATGGGAAATACATTATACATTACGTAACTGCCCTATACATACAGCAGTTATTTATATACCTATCAAAGATATGTGGTGAATGCATGGTGTATTCTTCAGCCAGATACGACACGGCAGATTGAAATTCCGTATTCCACTCAGCGGCTTTCTGAATCCATATTCCACTCTGTTCTCGTTCTGATTTGCCAGAACTACTCGTCATCAGGAAAGTTCGGTAAATCATAATGATGTCCTTCAAATGAGAATAACCCCGTAAAAGCTAGTCATTTTCACTTAAAATGCATGCTGTCAACGGACAATACACTCGATGTAGGATAATAGTCGGGATATGTTTAGAAAATAGGACAGAAAATGATAGCTGAAATTTGACGTCGTTTCTGGTCGCGTGTCACTACCGCGACGTCTCAGTGCTAGGCGATAAACCAAATGACTGCCGTCAAAGCACTGCGCAGAAAATAATTACAACTTTATAATCCAATTATACGATTTTTCAATGCAATATATGTGTTTTAAATGTTTGACTGGTATATAATAAACGCAATATTAGTACAGTAACTTGATCCTTGGACCGGAAAGCTCTCGTTGGTCTTGGCAAGATCAGCTGATCAACTCGACTGGCGTCTCGTTGATCCAGCTGATCTGCCTAATACCAACTCGAGCTTTCACCGCCCAAGGATCAAGTTACTTTACTAATACATTTGTATTATATACGAGCCGCGTCGCGAGAAAACCTGTGTTCGGGAAATTCTTGGTCAAATTAACATTTTGTTACTATGATAATGGTATTTGTATGATGAATTGAATGCTTTTTATTTGATCATGATCTGCAATATTCATTAAGATATTATATTTTATACAACACCACTATTCAGGTCGTTTGAGCAAATGAGACGTCACGTAAAAGCGACGTCAAACGACATCAAAACGTCGTCAAAACGACGTTATAGTATCTACGTATCTACAGGTACACATATATTATACGCCATGAATGTATAGACGGTTGAGCTTGTTTTTTTTAGTAACACATGAAAGTGAAAAGCGACAAAGACAAACCGGCAAGTTCATGTACCAGCACTGCAGCAGGTATAAACGTGTACGCGTGTACGGCGGATTCGGTATGCGGATTTATTCTTTTTGACGTCCTGTTTACTGAACGTTTTAATAATTTATAATTGTAGAAAACCACATAAATATATGAAACAGACAGTAATATTTACTGTCCATGTATGTCATTTCTGTATTGACTAACTGGTTGGTTCATTGGGCAATACGACCGACAGTTTAGCAAATACATATGGGAATACGCCTGTAAATGGGGAGGACAATACGTTCAACATTAAAGGTACATGCCCACTCAGTAGGCACACACTGTTCTTTATATATAGTTTTGTATATTCTGTAGATATGAAATTTTCAGGCAAAATAAACCGTTCATTTCACCATATAACCCCATGTACTGATTGGCATGACTATAAAATTTATATCAGAGGTAAATTTCCACACTGATATCAGGGGCGATAATAGTGTTTCCTTAAAATGTTAACGGACATTACTATTTATTCTCTGTATTTATTTGTTGATGTGTAATGATCATACTTTATAATCTGTCGAAATATTATTTTTTTCAGGTGACGCATTTAATTAGTATAAATAATGAAAAAATATCATGCCTCATTTGCATATGAAAATAGCCTAATACCACCGCGAGTCACTATGAGTAAAATAAATATTACTAAATGATTATATCTGTATAGCGGGCACTCCTAATTGTTTAGAACTAGTGGAATGGTGACACAATTATACATTTATTTAATTCCTATAAAGAATACTTTGTGCCTACTGAGTGGGCATATACCTTTAATTACATTAAAACTAGTACACAGTCGATGGCGCGCCATAGAATGTAATTGAATGTAAGCTGTAAGACGAATCGGCAAATATTGTTTTTCTCCGGAAAACCGTTGATCTGGCATCACGCTTATTCAAATTAAAAGAAAATATGGGTTGTGTTTGTCGGCCGAATACAGCCAACTAGGTATTTTGCATGTCGACTGCATTTGGTGGTCCAGGGAGTCCGGCACAGACTTATGAAGTTCTGTCGTTTTTGTGAAAATCGATTTCCGTGCCTATAGACACGGAAATCGATTCTTCGCAAAAACGACAGAAGTTTGGGCGAAAATACAAAGACCACCAAATGCAGATTAACAAGACGCATTTGATGGGCCATATTTCCGTTACATAATAAGGAAAATATAAAAGAATACGTACTTTGAATCAGATAGATTCTGGAAGTTTCAGTACTTGTTGTTGTTGTTAGTACCACGTGATCATACACCTTGAATATGCTTACACATTCAGATTAATCTGCATTCATGTATACAACAATGTGTTACGTACATATGCATATTGCATCATATTTATGCAAGTATTGGTTTACAGATGTTGTTCTATGAAAAACGATTTAATTCGTATTGACAATACTCCCCGAAGACAGGTTTTCTCGCGACGCGGCTCATATGTATAGTGACGTCAGTGTGAATAACAAAATGTAACAAATATTCAAACTATTTGGGACCTGACAGCTGTATGTAAACTTACCGTGGAGATACGTGTATACGGAAGGTTTCTGATAGTCTGCTTCACAATGTGATTATAACACCTTTGTTGTGAGAAATTCGATAAAAGTCAAATTTCCTACACAAAATAGCATATAATTCCTATTCCTAAATAAAGTCGTAAATGTCACAGGATTTAGCGTATAATTTCAAAATTGTCTTGGGGAGGACCCCCAAACACCCCGTTGCGGAAAGGGGTTACAACCCCCCCCCCCCCCCTCCCGGAACCACCCTCATCGCCACTTCGTGGCTCGTATTCGCCTCTCCGCGGCTCATTACGCACCCAACTATTTTGGGCCATATATGATTTTGAAGGCTGGCTACGGGCCTGGTGATCACTATGTCTCAATTTCCGCAAGCGCCAGCGGGCTCGACAAAAATTAACGCAAATGTTCTAAGTAATTTGACCTTGACCTTGGACATGACGGCCTCATGGGTGTGGTATGAAATGTGGTAGTCAGTGATGTCAAGACGAACAGATCTACCGGGCGCCAGGATAGCCGAAACAAATGGAGAGAATAATTAAACAAGGGAAATAACTCCCAACTTATTGACGGATAGTGTCTATTTCGTCGATTGATTTCCTTGCGGGATCGTGTGATGGCGTTCGGGTCAAAACGTACCCAAGCCAAAACCACAGGTGATGGGAACAACTAATCTGATAGTCTGTTGTTACGTGTATAGATACAAGGTGCACAATAATATCTATATATATACACCGTCATGTGATTTTTTTCCCCGTCACCTGTGGCCAAAACATACCAAAAATCAAAGGTATAAACTTACCAAACATATCGTCAAAACATATACCCTTTCTCGGTTTAACATGTTTAAAATGTATATGAATGGCGCCGTTTTGGAATGGGACGGTTTTGGTCAGAACATTTCGGCCGTTTTAATCAACACCACGGGGCCGTTTTGGGCAAAGACGGCCGTTTTGGACTGGGGCCGTTTGACCTGCTTCCTTTGCTATTTGCCAGTAATTAGGTTAACGGTAGTTTTGTGCAAAGTCTTAGAATCGACCATTAGAGACAGACTCATGCACCATATGATCGAAAATAACAGCTGATTACCGAATACCAGCACGGAGTTCAGTCGAAACGTTCGTGTGTAATACAACTTCTGGCGGTCATGGAGGAGTGGATTTAAACAGCAAAATGTGCCACATAAGCAATCCATATGAAAGAAAATACATATGCTATTCATATGTAAAACATATGAAAAACATATGAGTTGCATATGAAATTCATATGAAAACAAAACATATGAAATTCATATGTTCAAAACATTTCATGTGAAGACTTATATGCATTTCATAAGAATATTTGTGTATATGAATTTAATATGAAATTCATATGAACTTTTCACATGAAATTCATATGTCACATATGCAGTTAATATGAAAAGTTTTCATATGTATGTACATATGAAATTTTCATATGAAATTCATATGGAAATAAAAACCACATACGAATTGCATATGAAATTTTCATGTGCAATTCGTATGTTACGTATGCAATTCATATGACATTTTCAGAGTTAAAATGCGACACGATTGACTCTGAATAGCCTCGCCAAAGTCTATATTATAGACCAATTTCCTTATGGTGCCTCGCATGTCGTAGAACAAGATTAACCTGGACATGAATATGTTGATCGTATGTTCTTCTGTATTAGTAATTAGTATCACTGTAATTGATCTCTGGTTGTAAATAATTGTCTTTATTGAAAACACACACGGACGTGTTGCAGAGTTGGGTCTGCCGACCCCTCCCCCCCCCCCACCCCAATAATTCCGTAAATTTTGGATTTTTTATTCCAATATATTTGTGTAATCATGAGTACTGGGAACTTTGCTGAGAACTTTGCTGAGAATGTAGGAAATGGCGTTTCACACCACTTGGATTTCAAAAATTTCCGTGGGGCATGCCCCCGGACCCCCTAGCGTTATCGGGCCCTTCGGGCCCTCAACATTGGGCCCCCCAATAATGTTTGGCTTCCGCCGCCTATGGACCAAAAGTGAAAGTAGACGGTACCGCTATATATCGGGAAATAACTCGTACAAATCAATACGCATGACTCCGTGTTTGATATTCTGGCATGTTTATGTGAATGTATGGCAATGGGACGTGTAATAGCTGATAATTTTCTATACCTATGTCGTAATATAGTGTTTAATGATGTTCATTCCATTCATAATTATCCTTACCGTAATTTATCTCTCATAGCAAATACGTTTCCTCATTGAAAACACACCACGGACATATATGTTGTAGAGTGCTCATTTTGCTAAAATCCAGAGAAACCTCTCAAACTCAAACGCAATATGGACCTCATACGGTGTCCATGTAATGGAGATTCCCTGCGTTTCCTCAATATTCAGGTTCATGTGACCTTCCAGGTGGAATGTTTTATCTGCATACGTTTAATACAACGTTTAATAATGTTATTTGATTTGTGAATAGTGTCTCCCATACGTAATGGCGAACAGTGGGTGTATATAAAACTCAAACAGTACATTGTATGCCCATACCGATATTACGCTACCTTGGTCGCCAAATAAAAAACGAAAATTGTAATTAAAAATATTTTTGGAAGGATTAGAACTCATACGTGTGGGGAATGATGATAACATGTTGGCATTGCCTGCACGGACCCATTGCACCACCGTGTCAAATACACTATATATAGCTATCAATGAGGTAATGATCATTTACTACAAAATGTTATGAAACATGTCAATCTTGGCTTGAAACCAGCACATGTGATCAAAACGGATTCGTAGCCGTATACGTCCGCCACTTACCCGATTCGTTCCCGGACTGTTTGTTAACAATTTCAAGCTATACAATGCCATTCACTTTTGACCGCAAACAACGCACTGTATGACACACAATTTGGAAACACGTTCTGTTGGACATTTTTGTGATATCCACGTGTATCATAAGTTTCATCTAACTACCGTCATTGCTCACAGCAATACTTAGGCTATATGAATTGCGCAGCAGACATATTTTAAAAATAGCCAGTGGTAAATCGTCATTCGTAATTTATGACTTGGACACGAATTATCTGGGTACGTTCAACCATGGTGCCCGGCCTTATGGACAGGCATGTATGCTTTAGTTGAATATGTTCACCAATAATTTAATTCAGGACTCACTAGCGCAGTGGTGTACGGCGTAGTGTCCGAAGTTAAACATATGCGATGACATGTCGTGGTTCGAATTAGAAGGAAGGCCGTATAAACACAAATTACAAAACAAATAGTTTGGTGCGATTCGAACTCATTCGTGTAGGGGCGAATGATGATCACATGTTGACATGACATGCACAGATCCATTCCACCACGGTGTAATTTGTTTTGGCTTGAAACCTGCACATGTGATGAAAACGGATTCGTAGCCGTATACGCAAGTTGAAAATAGCCATTCGTACGTTATGAATTGGACACGAATTGTCTGGGTACGTTCAACCATGGTGCCGGGTCTCACGGACGGGCACGGGCATGTATGCTTTAGTTGAATATTTTCGCGAATAATTTCATTCGGGACTCACTAGCGCACTGGTGTACGACGTTGTGTCCCAACTTACACATATATAGTTGTACTAATGGTGACATATAGCACCTCACCACGCTCTAGACTAAACACCGGCGAAGTTTGAGAAACGAGCTTGAGGCCTTAGTATTGTTGATCCTCCACGGTACATCATCCATTGTAGATCCTCCACTGTTGATCATCCACTGTAGATCCTCCACTGTAGATACTCCAATGTAGATCCTCCACTGTTGATCCACCACTGTTGATCCTCCACTGTTGACAATCCACTGTAGATCCTCCATTGTAGATCCTCCACTGTTTATCCACCACTGTTGATCGTCCACTGTTGACAATCCACTGTAGATCCTCCACTGTAGATACTCCAATGTAGATCCTCCACTGTTGATCCACCACTGTTGATTCTCCACTTTTGACAATCCACAGTAGATACTCCAATGTAGATCATCCACTGTTGATCCACCACTGTTGATCCTCCACTGTTGACAATCCACTGTAGATCCTCCATTGTAGATACTCCACTGTTGATCCATCACTGTAGATGCTCCACTGTTGATCCACCACTATTGAGCCTCCATTGTTGATCCTGCACTATAGATCACCCACTGTAGATCCTCCATTGTAAATCATTCACTGCAGATCTACACTGTTGATCCTCAATTGTTGATCCTCCACTGTAGATCCTCCACTGTGTATCCTCCACTGTTGATACTCCACTGTTGACAATCCACTGTAGATCCTACACTGTTGATCCTCCGCTGTTGATCGTCCACTGTTGATCCACCACTGTTGATCCTCTATTGTTGATCCTCCACTGTAGATCCTCCACTGTAGATACACCAATGTAGATCCTCCACTGTTGATCCTTCACTGTAGATGCTCCACTGTTGATCCACCACTGTAGATACTCCAAAGTAGTTCCTCCACTGGTGATCCTCCACTCTTGATCCACCACTGTTGATCTTCCACTGTAGATCCTCGACTGTTGATAATCGACTGTAGATCCTCCACTGTTGATCCTCCACTGTTGATCGTCCACTGTTGATCCACCACTGTTGATTCTCCATTGTTGATCCTCCACTGTAGATCCTCCACTGTAAATACTCCAATGTAGATCCTCCACTGTTGAGCCTTGACTGTAGATGCTCCACTGTTGATCCACCACTATTGAGCCTCCATTGATGATCCTCCACTGTAGGTCCTCCATTGTAAATTCTCCACAGCAGATCCTACACGGTAGATCCTCCACTGTAGAGCCCCTACTGTTGAGCCTCCACTGTATATCCTCCACTGTTGATCATCCAATGTTGATCCTCCACTGCTGATCCTCCACTGTTGATCTTCCACTGTTGATCCACCACTGTAGATCCTCAACTGTTGATCCTCCAATGTTGATCCTCCACTGTTGATCCTCCACTGTACATCATTCATTGTTGATCCTCCACTGTTGATCCTCCATTGCAGATCCGACACGGTACATCCTACATTGCTGATCCTCCACTATTGATCCTCCACTGTAGATCCTCCACTGTTGATCCTCCACTGTACATCCAACACTGTACATCCTACACTGTTGATCTTCCAATATTGATCCTCCACTGTAGATCCTCCACTGTTGATCCTCCACTGTACATCCAACACTGTACATCCTACACTGTTGATCCTCCATTGTTGATCCTCCACTGTAGATCCTACACTGTATATAGACCACTGTTGATCCGCCAATGTACATCATACACTTAGATCATCCACTGTTGATCATGCCTTGTTGATCCTCCACTGTTGATCCTCCACCGTAGATACTCCACTGTTGACCCTCCAATATTGATCCTCCACTGCACATCCTCTACTGTTGATTCCTCCACTGTTGATCCTCCACTGTACATCCTCCAATGTAGATCCTCCACTGTAGATCCTCCACCGTTGAATCTCCACTGTTGATCCTCCACTGGCGATCCTCCATTGTTGATCCTCCATTGTTGATACTTTACTGTTGATCCTCCACTGTACATCCTCCACTGTAGATCCTCCACTGTAGATCCACCACCGTTAATTTTCCACTGTAGATCCTCCACTGTAGATCCTCTATTGTTGATCCTCCACTGTTGATCCACCACTGTTGATCCTCCATTGTTGATCCTCCACTGTTGATCATCCACTGTATATCCCACGCTGTAGATCCTCCACTGTAGATCCTCCACTGTAGATTATCCACTGTTGAAATTATACTGTAGATCGTCTACTGTATATCCTCTAATGTGGATCCTCCATTGTACATCCACCCTTGTAGAACCTACAATGTAGATCCTCAACTGTTGATCGTCCACTGTAGATCTCCCACTGTAGATCCTCCATTGTAGAACCTCCACTGTTGATCCTCCAATGTACATCCTCAACTGTAGATCCTCCAGTGTAGATCCTCCACCGTTGATTCTCCACTGTTGATCCTGCACTGTACATCCTCCACTGTAGATCCTCCACTGTAGATCCTCCACCGTTGATTCTCCACTGTTGATCCTCCACTGGCGATCCTCCATTGTTGATCCTCCACTGTTGATCCACCACTGTAGATCCTCCATTGTTGATCCTCCACTGTTGATCCTCCACTGTACATCCTCCACTGTAGATCCTCCACTGTAGATCCTCCACCGTTGATTCTCCATTGTTGATCCTCCACTGTTGATCCACCACTGTTGATCCTCCATTGTTGATCCTCCACTGTTGATCATCCACTGTATATCCCGCGCGGTAGATCCTCCACTGTAGATCCTCCACTGTAGATTCTCCACTGTTGAAATTATACTGTAGATCGTCTACTGTATATCCTTCACTGTGGATCCTCCATTGTAGATCCTCCCCTGTAGAACCTACAATGTAGATCCTCAACTGTTGATCGTCCACTGTAGATCTCCCATTGTACATCCTCCGTTGTAGAACCTCCACTGTTCATCCTCCACTGTTGATCCACCACTGTTGATCCTCCACTGTTAATCATCCACTGTTGATCCACCACTGTAGACCCTCCACTGTTGATCCTCCACTGTTGATCCACCACTGTAGATCCTCCACTGTTGACCCTCCACTGTAGACCCTCCACTGTTGATCCTCCACTGTTGATCCTCCACTGTTGATCCTCCACTGTTGACCATCCACTGTAGACCCTCCAATGTTGATCCTCCACTGTTGATCCTCCACTGTTGATCGACCGCTGTTGATCCTCCATTGTTGATCCTCCACTGTAGATCATCGACTGTTGATCCTCCACTGTAGATCCTCCACAGTTGATCCTCTACCGTTGAGCCACCACTGTTGATCCTCCACTGTTGATCATCCAATGTTGATTCACCACTGTTCATCCTCCACTGTAGATCCTCCACAGTTAATCCTCCACTGTAGATCCTCCACTGTTTTGTCCTCCACTGTAGATCCTCCACTGTTAGTCCTCCACTGTATATCCTCCACTGTTGTTCTCCATGTAGATTCTCCACCGTTCATCCACTGTAGATCCTCCACTGTTGATCCTCCTCCACTTTAGATCCTCCACTGTAGATCCTCCACACGGTATATCCTCCACTGTTGATCCTCCACTGCTGATCCTCCACTGTTGATCCTCCATTGTTGATCCTCCACTGTTGATCCTCCGCTGTTGATTCTCCACTGTTAATCCTCTACTGTTGATCCTCCACTGTAGATATTCCACTCTTGATCCTCCACTGTTGGTCCTCCACTGTTGATCCTCCACTGTTGATACTCCACTGTCGATCCTCCACTGTTGATCATCCACCGTTGATACTCCACCTCCACAGTGGATCCTTCACTGTTCATACTCCACCTCCACTGTTGGTCATCCACCTCCATTGTTGATACTCCACTGTTGATACTCCACTGTTGATACTCCACTGTTGATACTCCACTGTTGATCCTTCGCTGTTGTGTCTCCTCCTCCACTGTAGATCCTCCATTGTGGATCCAACATTGTAGATCCTCCATATATCCTCCACTGTTGATCAGCCACTGTAGATCCTCCACTGTTGATACTCCACTGTTGATCCTCCACTGTTGATCCTCCACTGTACATACAACACTGTACATCCTACACTGTTGATCTTCCACTATTGATCCTCCACTGTAGATCCTTCACTGTTGATCCTACACTGTACATCCAACACTGTACATCCTACACTGTTGATCCTCCATTGTTGATCCTCCACTGTAGATCCTACACGGTATATAGTCCACTGTTGATCCGCAAATGTACATCATACACTTAGATCATCCACTGTTGATCCTTCCTTGTTGATACTCCACAGATGATCCTCCACCGTAGATACTCCACTGTTGACCCTCTAATATTGATCCTCCACTGTACATCCTCCACTGATGATCCTCCACTGTTGATCCTCCACTGTACATCCACCACTGTAGATCCTCCACTGTAGATCCTCCACTGTAGATCCTCCACCGTTGATTTTCCACTGTTGATCCTCCACTGGCGATCCTCCATTGTTGATCCTCCACTGTTGATCCACCACTGTTGATCCTCCACCGTTGATACTCCATTGTTGACCCTCTAATATTGATCCTCCACTGTACATCCTCCACTGTTGATCCTCCACTGTTGATCATCCACTGTACATCCACCACTGTAGATCCTCCACTGTAGATCCTCCACTGTAGATCCTCCACTGTAGATCCTCCACCGTTGATTCTCCACTGTTGATCCTCCACTGGCGATCCTCCATTGTTGATCCTCCACTGTTGATCCACCACTGTTGATCCTCCATTGTTGATCCTCCACCGTTGATCCTCCACTGTACATCCTCCACTGTAGATCCTCCACTGTAGATCCACCACCGTTGATTCTCCACTGTAGATCCTCCACTGTAGATCCTCCATTGTTGATTCTCCACTGTCGATCGACCACTGTTGATCCTCCATTGTTGATCCACCACTGTTGATCATCCACTGTATATCCCGCGCTGTAGATCCTCCACAGTAGATCCTCCACTGTAGATTTTCCACTGTTGAAATTATACTGTAGATCGTCTACTGTATATCCTCCACTGTTGATCCTCCATTGTAGATCCTCCCTTGTAGAACCTACAATGTAGATCCTCAACTGTTGATCGTCCACTGTAGATCTCCCACTGTAGATCCTCCATTGTAGAACCTCCACTGTTGATCCTCCACTGTACATCCTCCACTGTAGATCCTCCAGTGTAGATCCTCCACCGTTGATTCTCCACTGTTGATCCTCCACTGGCGATCCTCCATTGTTGATCCTCCACTGTTGATCCACCACTGTTGAACCTCCATTGTTGATCCTCCACTGTTGATCCTCCACTGTACATCCTCCACTGTAGATCCTCCACTGTAGATCCTCCACTGTAGATCCTCCACCGTTGATTCTCCACTGTAGATCCTCCATTGTTGATCCTCCACCGTTGATCCACCACTGTTGATCCTCCATTGTTGATCCTCCACTGTTGATCATGCACTGTATATCCCGCGCGGTAGATCCTCCACTGTAGATTCTCCATTGTTGAAATTATACTGTAGATCGTCTACTGTATATCCTTCACTGTGGATCCTCCATTGTAGACCCTCCCTTGTAGAACCTACAATGTAGATCCTCAACTGTTGATCGTCCACTGTAGATCTACCAATGTAGATCCTCCATTGTAGAACCTCCACTGTTGATCCTCCACTATTGATCCACCACTGTTGATCCTCCACTGTTGATCATCCACTGTTGATCCACCACTGTAGACCCTCCACTGTTGATCCTCCACTGTTGATCCACCACTGTAGATCCTCCACTGTAGATACTCCACTGTAGACCCTCCACTGTTGATCCTCCAGTGTTGATCCACCACTGTAGATCCTCCATTGTTGACCATCCACTGTAGACCCTCCAATGTTGATCCTCCACTGTTGATCATCCACTGTTGATCGACCGCTGTTGATCCTCCATTGTTGATCCTCCACTGTAGATCATCGACTGTTGATCCTCCACTGTAGATCCTAAACAGTTGATCCTCTACCTTTGAGCCACCACTGTTGATCCTCCACTGTTGATCATCCAATGTTGATCCACTACTGTTGATCCTCCACTGTAGATCCTCCACAGTTAATCCTCCACTGTAGATCCTCCACTGTTTTGTCCTCCACTGTAGATCCTCCACTGTTAATCCTCCACTGTAGATCCTCCACTGGCTGTTCTCCATGTAGATCCTCCACCGTTCATCCACTGTAGATTCTCCACTGTTGATCCTCCTCCACTGTAGATCCTCCACTGTAGATCCTCCACACGGTATATCCTCCACTGTTGATCCTCCACTGTTGATCCTCCACTGTCGATCCTCCATTGTTGATCCTCCACTGTTGATCCTCCGCTGTTGATTCTCCACTGTTGATCCTGTACTGTTGATCCTCCACTGTAGATATTCCACTGCTGATCATCCACTGTAGATCCTCCACTGTAGATCCTCCACTGTTGATATTCCACTGTTGATCCTCCACTGTTGATCCTCCACTGTTGATCCTCCACTGTTGATACTCCACTGTCGATCCTCCACTGTTGATCATCCACCGTTGATACACCACCTCCACAGTGGATCCTCCACTGTTGATACTCCACCTCCACTGTTGCTCCTCCACCTCCATTGTTGATACTCCACTGTTGATACTCCACTGTTGATACTCCACTGTTGATGCTTCGCTGTTGTGTCTCCTCTTCCACTGTAGATCCTCCATTGTGGATCCAGCATTGTAGATCCTCCATAGATCCTCCACTGTTGATCAGCCACTGTAGATCCTCCACTGTTGATACTCCACTGTTGATCCTCCACTGTTGATCCTCCACCTTCACTGCTGATCCTCTACTGTTGGTCCTCCACTGTTGATCCTCCACTGTTGATACTCCACTCTTGATTCTCTACTCTTGATCCTCCACCTCCACTATTGATCCCCCACTGTTGATCCTCCACTGGAGATCCTCCATTGTAGTTTCTCCATAGATCCTCCTCTGTTGATCCGCCACCTCCACTGTTGATACTCCACCTCCACTGTTGCTCCTCCACCTCCATTGTTGATACTCCACTGTTGATACTCCACTGTTGATACTCCACTGTTGATGCTTCGCTGTTGTGTCTCCTCCTCCACTGTAGATCCTCCATTGTGGATCCAGCATTGTAGATCCTCCATAGATCCTCCACTGTTGATCAGCCACTGTAGATCCTCCACTGTTGATACTCCACTGTTGATCCTCCACTGTTGATCCTCCACCTTCACTGCTGATCCTCCTCTGTTGGTCCTCCACTGTTGATCCTCCACTGTTGATACTCCACTCTTGATTCTCTACTCTTGATCCTCCACCTCCACTATTGATCCCCCACTGTTGATCCTCCACTGGAGATCCTCCATTGTAGTTTCTCCATAGATCCTCCTCTGTTGATCCGCCACCTCCACTGTTGATACTCCACCTCCACTGTTGATCCTCTATTGTTGATCCTCCACTGGTGATCCTCCACTGTTGATACTCCACTGTTGATCCACCACTGTCGATCCTCCACCTCCACTGTTGATCCTCCACTGTTGATCCTCCACTGTTGATCCTCCACTGTTGATACTCCACTGTTGATACTCCACAGTTGATCCTCCACTGTTGATACTCAACTGTTGATACTCCATTGTTGATCCTCCACTGTTGATACTCCACTGTAGATCCCTCACTGTTGATCCTCTACTGTAGATCCTCCACTGTTGATCCTCCACCTCCACCTCCATTGATGATCCTCCGCTGTTGATCCTCCACTGTAGATCCCTCACTGTTGATCCTCCACTGTAGATCCTCCACTGTTGATCCTCCACCTCCACTGATTGTTGATCCTCCACTGGTGATACTCCACTGTTGATCCTCCACTGTTGATCCTTCAATGTTGATACTCCACTGTTGATACTGTACTGATGATCCTCCACTACTGATCCTCCTCCTCCACTGTAGATCTTCCACTGTAGATTATCCATATATCATCCACTGTTGACCCGCCACTGTAGATCCTCCACTATTGATACTCCACTTTTGATCCTCCACTGTTGATACTCCACTTTTGATACTCCACTGTTGATCCTCCCCTGTTTAACCTCCCCTATTGATCCTTTGTACTCACACTTTTATGTCACGTTAAGCAGTTTATACACAGCATGAGTTTCTACTCCGTGGAAAACAGAATATACGGATCGCCGTGGATCTCTGGAACAAAATGGCTCATGTCACAAATGTTTGTTATTAGCCGATCTATTTATAAATCGGCTAATATATTGGTTATCCATCGGTTGGTGAAAAAGTTTGTAACCACCCTTTTCTCCTATATTCGGTAATCTACAAACGCGAAATTTGTTGTATCACTTCCAAACTACATCAACCGGATAATGTTTCATTTTTGGCCGTTATCTCTGTTTAAAACTTTAAATAAGCGAAATAACACAATTTTTTAATAAATGAACGTGAATAACTACAAGAGTTCGGCGGTTTGCAAAATGTAAATTTTGACGTCACAAACCGGAAGCTCCGCCATGTTCCAATATCTCGATACGCAAATCAAAACACGCTCGAAGTTTGACCTAAATTCAGTTAGTTAGTGGGTGTGAAGTGTTCTATATACGGATATAGTCATCGTAAAGATCGCGAAACGACACTGGAATAGTATAGATTGCCTGCAATAATCACAAATCAAGGTGTGGAATGCGAGAAACTGAGTTCGGACAGGTGAATTAGAATTTCTGGCTAGAAATTATTGGACAAGAATGTTCGGGTGTCCGACGGTGTCGTGGTAAGTCCTTGATATTATAAATAATCCGATAGTTCTACTTGTCAGCTGGTGAGACAATGTAAGCTGGTGTAATCATTATATTGTGTGTGAACCCCACCCAGAGCTCTGTTCCAGATAAGCTGCGTATTTGCGTAAATACCCAATTAAAATTGACAAAAACCCAATTGAAATCAGAAGTAGTGACTGTGAGTATCAAAAAGCAATGAGAACACTTGTGGTATCTTTATCATGCTGCAGAAAACAATAAACAAGCCATCAATATAGCATATTTTTCTTATTTTTCCATAAAAACACATCTTGGTATTTCATTAGAATTGTCTCCAAGGAGACAATTCTAATGAAATGCCAAGATATGTTTTCATTTCGAAGCAAACTATTCAATAATTGCTGTCTGTTAATGTGTAAACAGTAGTGTTATTTAAGTTTACCCCATTACAATTTTGAAATACCCAATTGCTTCAGAAATGATGGGAGTAACAATCAGAGCTCCAGATAAGCTGCGTATTTGCGTAAATACCCAATTAAAATTGCCAAAAACCTAATTGAAATCAGAAGTAGTGAGTATCAAAAAGCAATGAGAACAATTGTGGTACCTTTATCATGCTGCAGAAAACAATAAACAGACCACAATATATACTCAACAAAACTAGAAACGTCCCTGTTTTATAGCCGGTGTAGCTCTGTCTATGTATGTACCACATGTTCAAAGTACATGTATTTTAAACCGTGGCGATGTTCAGAATACGATCGTGTAGAGTTTAGCCGATACACACGGTTTACATAGCGGCCAGTGACCGGAACGTTGATTTCCACTTTTTGCACGTGCACGCTATACTTGTCATCGATAAGATGATTCAGTTCATGTCGTACAATTCATGCGATAGGGGCTATTCGGAAAGTTAAAAAACTTTTTTAATTTTTCACTGTTTTCGATATGCCACGGCTTTCCGAAAACGAGCGAAATCAGGCAATTGGGATGCTTGCGGGTGGGATGGCCGCCAGGGCGGTCGCGCCTCGGTTTGGTTGCTGTCGGAAGACGATTGATCGTCTTGCAGCCCGGTACCAGCAGACTGGGGCTGTTCACGACCGGCAGCGACCTGGTAGGCCTCGTGTAACGACGGCTAGAGCTGATCGTTACATTACGTTGACGCACTTACGTCAACGTCGATTGGCAGCCACAGTCACTGCTAGGCGATACGGTGTCTCAGAGCAGACCATTCGCAACCGGTTACGTCGTAACGCCCAACCAATCCGGGCACGCCGCCCGTAGATAATAACCCAACGTCACCGTGCTGCCAGACTGTTATGGGCGCGACGTCATCTGAACTGGAGAAGGGCTGACTGGAACCGAGTTTTGTTCACCGATGAATCTCGGTTCACAGTTAGTCATGCTGACGGAAGATTACGGGTATACAGGCGTAAAAATGAAAGATTCACCGATTGTTGCATTGTTGAGAAGAACAGGTTTGGGGGAGGGAGCGTAATGGTCTGGGGTGGGATCATGGGAAACCGGAAGACAGATTTGGTTGTTGTACAGGGCAACATCAATGCACAACGTTATGTTGCAGATGTGCTAAATGCACATGCCTTACCATTTATCCGTCAGCATGGTCCTGGTGTGACATTGATGCACGACAATGCCCGCCCTCACGTAGCCAGGGTCACCACTCAATACTTACAGCAAAACAACGTCGACGTCATGCCATGGCCCGCGGTCTCCCCGGATCTCAATCCCATTGAGCACATATGGGATGAGCTGGGCCGCAAAGCACGAGCTAACCATCAGATTGACAATGTTCGCGATCTTACACGGGCGTTACAACGGGAATGGAGGAATTTGCCCAACGCACTGGTATTGCGTTACGTCACGTCGATGCGGCGTAGGATCATTGCATGCATTCATGCAAATGGTGGCCACACTCGGTACTAACGAGATTTACTGAATTTGCCACATTACTTATTGAAATTCCATCTCTAAACATTAAGTAACACATTTCTGAGTTTTTGTGATTTTTGATTTTGACCCCTACCGCCCTTGGCCGGTTATCTCTCGAATATTTAACAAGATATCCAAATGCAATTTATTGGCTTTGATACAGAAATGAATGAACTTGTTTTTCCATTTTGATTTTTAAAAGTAACCCTTTTGGTTTTTGATGAATCTTTCCTTAAACATGGAGGGACGTTTCTAGTTTTGCTCAGTAATAGCATATTTTTCCATGAAAACACATGCAAGTAGACACTTCTGATGAAATGCCAAGATATGTTTTCATTTTGAAACAAACTATTCAATAATTGCTGTCTGTTGATGTGTAAGCAGTAGTGTCATTTAATTTTACCCAATTAAAATTTTGAAATACCCAATTGCTTCAGAACTGATGGCGTAACAATACTCAATTACTAATTCCTTATCTGGAGCCCTGACAATACTCAATTACTAATTCCTTATCTGGAGCGCTGTTAGGATATAAATTATGTTGGGAAACCCCTATTATTGTCCCAATAGTTCGGGTTATTACAGTAATCCTGGCCAGTCTCAATGTGATGGTTCAAATGAGCAGCATTTCCTGTTTCATCGGTTTCATCTCTGGAAACCCGCGATTTATCACATTTAATACCATAGTGTTTGTCTGTTTATTTATTTGCAGCCTATGAACAGCTAAGGTCATGTAAGGCCGGCCAAACGGGTTCGATCCCATTTTAACCTGCTGCATTGGGGTGGGGGGGGGGGGATACCAAAATCCGAACGTATTTGCTGCGTATTTGTATATAAGCTGCGTATTTGCGTAAATACCCAATGAAAATTGCCAAAAACCCAATTAAAATCAGAAGTAGTGAGTATCAAAAAGCAATGAGCACAATTGTGGTATTTATCATGCTGCAGAAAACAATAAACATACCACAATATAGCATATTATTCCATGAAAACACATCCAAGGAGACAATTCTAATGAAATGCCAAGATATGTTTTCATTTCGTAACAAACTATTAAATAATTGCTGTTTGTTGATGTGTAAACAGTAGTGTGATTTAATTTTACCCAATTAAAATGTTTAAATACCCAATTGCTTCAGAACTGATGGAGTAACAATACTCAATTACTAATTCCTTATCTGGAGCCCTGCGGCCACCCACTGAATTATAATGTTTGACACCCATGCTTTCACTGTACTTAACATGCTTAAGACGTGCGAGATGGTGTATTTTGATAGACGTCAGACAATAAAAAATTGCAGTTTGTGTGGAATTTCATGAAAAATGTTTACAGATTTTGCGATATTTACTGTAAATCATGCCACACGTTGATGAAATTCTCAGAGCAAATGCAGAATGTCACCATGTTGTCACCATTCAATGTTATTTATGAAAGATATTGTAAAATTTGTAAATATTTTTCATCAAAGTGCGCACATGTTTGTACATGCAAAATCACATGGCGCATGTCATATGTATAAAATTTGTCATAAATTGTCAATATTTCAGTGATATTTCATGAGTACACCTTTTCTTTTTTATTTCTCCTCAAAAGTGCATGTAAATGTTGTGACCACTCACCTAACCGTCTCCGCAAGAATGTTCAGATGGTGTATGCAACATATACTTCCGAGAAGAAATAATAAAATAAGTTATTATATTCTAACTAAATGTGCAAAGTTACAATATCTGACAAGTACACATGTATTTATTTGTTTTTAATATATCATGTATATGTTTCAGGAAAGAAGGCAGAATTGTATGACCATCTTAACACAGACTGGGCACCATCAGTTAATCTGGGCGGACAAAAGCGAGTACCATCTACATCAAGATATGATCGGCAGCAGGAAAAGAAGAGAAGGAAGCGAGCTGAATCCACAACTATTGTTGGACCTGATCACACTGAGACGGGTATGGATATGGGTGACAGCGTTGATGAAGACGGCGTTCAGTCACAGACTGATGTTGATGGTCCACTCATGGAGGCTATGTCGCTGGAGCTGCAGGAACTGCGTACAGAGAATGGGGAGCTTAAGGAAAAAGTGGCCCATTTGGAAACTAAATTCACTGCAAGTTAGTTTAAGGGTAGTGACGAGAAGGTGAAACATTTAACAGGATTACCATCATTCACAGTTCTATCTACATTGTTTAATTTTCTGGAGCCTCACCTGCCATCCAGTCTGGTCATGCCCAAATTCAAGGTAATGATATTGACATTAGTGAAATTGCGACTAAATTTGTCAAATCTCTTTCTTGCGTATGAATTTGACACTACTCAATCAACAATATCTAGACTTTTTTACACGGACAATTGACTGTATGTACAAGCGGCTAAAGAAACTCATAAGATGGCCAGAGCGTGAGACATTGAGCAAAAACCATGCCAATGGAATTTAGGAAGTACTTCGGCCACAGGTGTGCAGTGATAATGATTGTTTTTAGTTATTTATTGAGAAATCAAGTCGTTTGAAAGCCAGAGCAGAAACCTGGTCTTCATACAACGACCACCACACTGTAAAATTTCTAATTAGAATTACTCCTCAGGGCAGTGTGTCCTTCATATCGAAAGCATGGGGTGGTCGTGTGAGTGACAAGTTTGTGACAGAGAACAGTGACTTCCTGTCCAAGCTATTACCTGGTGATTTAGTGTTGGCGGACAGAGGATTTGATGTCAAGGACAGTGTTGGCTCGATAGCTGCAAAAGTGAAGATTCACTTATTTCGCCATCAAACATTTACTTTTCTATTGATTGCAAGGAAATAGCGATTCTGCAATTTCGGTCGGCTGCCAGCATGGTACCGGTAAACAGGTTGTCTGTCGGTCGGTATAGTCGACTATACCGACCGAGAGCCGCCCTGTTTATCTGTACCATGCCAGCAGCCGACCGAAATCGCTGAATTGGTATTCCTGGGCCAGGGGTGTGGAATTTCTTCATCAGATTTGCTGGCACCTTTTGAAATTAAAATCATATACATATCCCAATTCAAAACCAGTTTTAATAGAAGCTAAACATGTATACTTTATCATTTATTCCATTATCATGATTATCACATAAAGCATGTAATAATAAAGTATAAACACTCATAGTAAGCATGATATTACTTCCTTTCAATGGTACTATGACCAGTGTAGGCACAGATCAGCCTGCACATTCACCAGATTAATATACAGATTGATCAAACCCCATAAGGCCTTTTTCTCAAGCCACGGTCACATACACTTTTCTATATTTGTGATGCAATTTTATTGATTTTTTAACACTCATCTAGAAACATTTTATAATGGTGCATATTGTGTTTTTCAAGTGGATTGTCTTACATTTTCCACCGGCGCGGAGTGCAGCACCAGTGTAATAATGATAATTAAGATGCGCCATGTGTTTTGTACCTACAAAAATGGGCGTAATTTCATAAAAAAATTACAAAATTTACGATATTTTCCTGGAATGACACCGAAGGTTGTCGAAATTTTCAGAGCAAATGCGGAATTCTATTTGAGAATTTCATCAACTTTCAGCATATTTATGAAATTGCGCACCTGTTTGTAGGTACAAAATCACATGGTGCGTCTCGATTACACAGACAGTATATCTGCATTGGCAATATATACATGTACATTGAAGTTCACATACAGTACTTGCACACCAAATTAATCACCTTTTTACACGCTTGTTTTTCTTAAATTCTGGCATCTTTCTACAGTCTAGGCAATAGGTATATATATAAGATTCCGGCACCTCGTGTTAATTTATGACACCCGGTGTTTTTATAAACTTGAATGTATAAGGTTTCCAAAAATTCCGGGTGCCATGTTTTTAAACCAAGTTCAAGGTCATTTCAAGGTCATTGAATTTTATGCTTGACGGAAGTCGAAAATTGCCATTATATGAGCCAATAGGTAGGTCATGGTCCTTAACTTGGAAATTGGTGTAAGTTGTTCAAAAACATTTCAGATGGATATATTAAAGAATTTACGTAAACTACACTAATATTCAGTATATTATTATCATATTTTCGGGTATTTATGATATTTCGGTTGACTTGCTACATATTTGTGTAATGCTAAGCGCCTTCACCTATATTCAAAGGTTAATTCTTTCAACTGGAATAATATTTCAGTTAATATACTCCATTGTCAGAAAACTCAAAATGGCCTCCTAGTAAATGGCAAATCCATAGTAATTTACTAAATATAACTGGGAGAATTTGGTTGGGGAGGAAATCAACACTTCTCTCACTTTTCCCTGAGATTCTGTAACTACTAAAATGTGGACCTATATTGAACCCTGATTTGATCGGCTAATAACATCATGCTCTGCATGACTTTTCATTTGTTTATTGGTGTTTAACGGCCTATCAACAGCTAAGATCATGTAAGGCCGGGAAAACGGGTTCTTTCCCGTTTTAACCTGCTGCTGGGGGGGGGGGATCAGAACGGAATATTTACAACATAGACAAGATAGCCGAATGGTCACACTATACGCCCGTCGAGGCAAGTCCAGTCAATAAGGGGAGATAACTCGCTGAAAACGTGATAAACATGTATACCAAATTTGGTTACTATCCGTCAAGTAAAACTTGAGTTATTGCGTGGACAAGGATACACAGTGCGAAAATTAAAAATGGCCGACAAAAGGAGATAGGTCATCGGATTGTTTTTTTTAATCAATAGGCTTCTTCGTCTTGCCATGATAAACATGTATACCGAATTTGGTTACAAACGGTGAAGTAGAACTTGAGTTATTGTATGAACAAGGATATCGAGTGCGAAAAATATAAATGACCGCCAAGGGGGAGATAAGTCATCGGAAATTTTTGAAAATCAATATGCTTCTTCGTCTTGTCGTGATAAACATGTATACCGAATTTTGTTACAATCCGTCAAGTAGTACTCTAGTTATTGCGTGGACAAGCTGTGCCCGCCCGCCGCCCTCCCGTACAAGGTGAATACATAATACGTCCCGTTTGTTTCGAACGGGCGTACACAAATATATTCAACCCTGAAATTAGAATAACCTGACCTGGTACCAGGTCCATACCACACCAGTCACTTGGCCCCTTCCCCTAAAATAGGATACGAATAATCGTAATTTTTCATGAAAACTATTTACAGAAACTGTGATATTTTCGGCATATGTCTATGAATGTGCTATTTGATCAGGAGTGATCACAAATCCCATAAGCCCCATTTCTCCAGTCACAGCCACATATTATGTACAATATGTTAAATATTGCGTAGTGACTGATGACATGCCTGTGAGATTATTGATAATAATGATCTATATGTATAAGTTATAGTTCACCTAAAAATTCAAAATGTGAACTATAATGTACTTATTGTTTACCAGCCCAGTCGCTGGGATTTCAAATCGCTATACTAGCATGTGATTGGCGGTGTGACACGAAGTGAGCGCGTGTGTGGGCTGTAATATGCCTGGTCATGTGAACTGATGGCAGCAACGCGTACAATCAGTTCTAAATATAGCGGCCGAACATTTAATGACTAATTTAATAGATATTGGCGAAAGTGTCGCAATATGCGATTAATTGAGACGAAATGCTGTTATTTCATTGGTCGCGAAACTAGGGTAAACAATAATGCTTGTTAGAAGCATGATGGGAGTTTCATTGATGGAATGGCGAACAGTGCATATCCTGATCAGACTGTGCGGATGCACAGGCTTATCTTGATCTACACTGGTCGCAAAACACATAAGCACCATTTCTCCAGTGACAGCCACATTTGACGACCTATTTCTCCGTTGTATAATATCTCTGGCCGATATGGTCTACATACTGCACTGGCGCTGTATCTCGCGTGTACGTTTGGACAGCAGGCCGATCTTGTGTTGGGCGAACATCCGCGGTCGATGTGTCTCCTCTCTACACGCCAGGCACAGCGGCTGGGAGCACGTGTTATAGAAATACATCTGAGACTCAATCTGGAAATTGGAGAATATATATATTCAGCCCCGAGATTGGAATATCCTGATCTGGTGCCATGTCCTCACCATGCCAGTCATTTAGCCCAGGACATATTATGAGTGTTTTTTTCATACCTATGACGGGGACTGAACCCACAACCTCCGGTATTCACGCCCAATGCTCTGCCACTAGACTGCCAACCCATCCCCACATTTGCAAAATGTGGCTGTTACTGGAGAAATGGGGCTTACGGGTTTTGCGAGTGTAGCTACTGATCAGCATGTGCATCCACACAGTCTAACTAGTATCTGCACTGTTCGTCATTTCCCTCAATGACACACACATTATGATTGCAACAAACAATGTAGATTGTTATCAGGCTACAGGAGTATGTTATTTAGTTTAAACAATATTTATTTCCAATTATGGCAAGTAAGATATATATATATAACCCTTCAGGATAAAAAAATGAAAAATAATTGAAATTGACTCCCCATGTTAAATTCCCATAGGAAAATCATTTTTTCGCAATAAAATCAATATTTGATGGAATTTCATCAAACAAAATTTGTTGTTATTGATGAAAAAGTACTTACTTTTAAATATGTTTTAGATTTAATGTGCTTAATAGCCAAAAGTTCGTCGGCAGAAAAACGTGGAACAGACAGTAGTGACCACCATACCATCTCACACGATCGAGGATTGAACCCGAGGCAGCATTGGTGAGAAGCGAGTTCGTTACCAATGCACTAACCAGACAATTTAAATGGGTTAATGGTGAACTAGAAAATGTGTTCACAAAACACAGATGCCCCACCTACCGCATAAACAAGCTGAAACAAAAACTTTAAAGGTAAATGCCCACTCAGTAGGCACAAAATGTTCTTTATATCAGAGACATCATCTGAGACACATTCTGGCAAAATAAACATTAATTCACAATTACCCCACGTATTGATTGGCATTATTTTACATGTTATACCACACTGATATCAGGGGCGATAACGGAGTTTTCTTAAAATGTTAACGGACGTTACTATTTATTCTCTGTAAAAAAATGTTTGATGTGCAATGATTATACTTTATAATCTATCGAAAATATTATTTTTTCAGGTAACACATTTAATTAACTAGTATAAATAATTAAAAAATTATATAATTTGCATATGAAAATAGTCTGATACCACCGCGAGTCACTATCAGTAAAATAAATATTACATGATAAAATCTGTATAGCGGGCACTCGTAAATTTTAGAACTGGTGGAATAGTGACACAATTATACACTTATTTACCTATAAATAACAGTTTGTGCCTACTGAGTGGGCATGTACCTTTAATGGTGAACTAGAAAATGTGTTCACAAAACACAGATGCCCCACCTACAACATAAACAAGCTGAAACCAAAGGAAATAACTATGTAAATGTTTCATATGTAGGTCAATGCCACACATTTTATTCACAGTTGGTTGTACTGGCTCATGATAGTGTGCAAGTATGGTGGTTGTAGGCGATGCATGTTGAAACAAAATTGTTAACCTTGTGACAGATGGACGGACAAGGGTAATACTAAATGTCCCCTCCGCGATTGTGGTGGGGCATACAAATGTTACATACAGCGTCACAATTGGCACACTGGACACGGTCAGCCGACGAGGACTCCACGAGGAACTGTAGTAGCTGGTCAGGGGCCGGACCGGCCGAACCGTCCTTGATGACCGTCATTACCCTGTAACATCGGACACAATACACTAGACAGTTGCCATCACACTAAAACATCAGACATGATATTAGAATAACCTCGCCTGGTGCCAGGTCCTCACCAAATCAGAGTCACTTAGCGCCAGCTCCTAAAAGTAATAGGATTAGTATTAAAGCTACTACTTTTATAATGGGTATAATCGGATTAAATTCTCATGTACAAGAAAGCCAAAGACGTATCATAAAATACCCTTCACATGATCCCAACCGACAACCCTCCCATCCGGGAATAAAACGTTGACACGAAGGACACATTTAGTACACAAATTCTCCGTAAAAATATGGTTTTGCTACATTATGTGACATAATATCGAAATTAGCACTACTGTCTGTTTCACAAAACCAGCCCAAATGTTATGGTTTATATGTAAACAATGCTAAAACAATATTGTTTTCAATAATATTAAATTTTATCAAAATTTAAGAATGAGAATTATTTTCATTTCACAAAATTTGGTCCAATATTGATTTTATTACAAAACAATAACGAGATTGTGTGTAAAAAAGAAAACTTTAAATTTACACAAATTTCAAAGTCATTTGAGAAAGTCTTATTGTTAGCACCATTTTGAAGGTCACACAGGTCAAGGTCATGCAATTGGTGGTGTGATTGTGTCACACATATTCAGGTGAATGAATAGTCCAAATATTAAAGCAACCCTTCAAGGAATATTGAAGATATTACATGATGGAGTAACTCTTACAAACTTTGAGACGGAACAAAATGGATAACTATTTCAGCGATATTTCGAAGGTGACAAATGTTCAGGTGATTCAAATGTCCAAGTATCGAAATAATCCTTCGCGTAATCTGGAAGATATTACATGTTGGAGAAACTCTTACAAACTTTTTGACGCAACAAAAGTGTTTCAGCGACATTCCGAAGGTGACCATGCAAGGTCGTGTTAATGGTGGCACGACTGTGTGACAAATGTTCAGGTAATTCAAGTGTCCAAGTATCGAAACAATCCTTTGCATAATGAAGATATTACATGCTGGAGAAACTCTTACAAGTTTTTTGACGTAAATGTACACGTACGGACAAACGTACGGAACCTATCGAATAGGGGGCATAAACACTTACCCACAGAGCGGGCAGGTGACCTTGCCATCATGTATCTTGGTGACGAGACATGCCGCGCAGTAACTATGGAAACACTGCAGTATACATGGCTCCCGATACTGCTCGTTACACAGGTAGCACAGCAGGGGATTCAGCTTTGGCGAATCCAGTGATTCGGCCAACGGCAGAGGATCGGTGATGTCATCGTTTCTTGGTGCATCTGTGGTCACTGTGTTTTCCTCTTCAGACATAAAAATGACGCCAGACATCGCCTACGTGTAACACCAGCCGAACACAGTGACACATGCCAGTTAGATGTAGGTGTAAATTTCCCTGAAATGTATATATGGTATACCAGACTAGTGTCTGCTGATATTAAAGGTACATGCACACTCAGTAGACACAAACTGTTATTCATATCAGAGACATCAGCTGAGACATTTTCTGGCAAAATAAACATTCATTCACCGTTACCCACGTACTGATTGGAATTATTATACATTTTATATCAGACATAAATTTCCACACTGATATCAGGGGCGATAATCGCGTTTCCTTAAAATGTTAACGGACATTTACTTTTTATTCTTTGTATTTTTTTTTTATTTTTTTGATGTGCAATGATCATACTTTATATTCTGTGGAATTTTTTTTTTAAAGTTTTTTTTTTCAGGAGAGCATTTTAATTAGCATACATAATTAAAAAATATCATGCTTCATTTGCATATGAAAAGAGCCTGATACCACCGCGCGTCGCTATCAGTAAAATAAACATTACTAAATGATTATATCTGTATAGCGGGCACTCGTAATTTTTAGAACTGGTGGAATAGTGACACAATTATACACTTATTTAATTCCTATAAAGAACATTTCGTGCCTACTGAGTGGGCATGCACCTTTAACCCTTACACCGCTATCTTATTTTTTTTTCATCCCCTGTTTATTTTCAATTTTCCATTTATATCATCAAAAACATGCTTTGACAGCACTTTAGAATAATTCACAACATGCTTTGACAGCATTTCAGAATCATTTGCATTGGAAATGATTCTGAAGTGCTGTCAAACCATGTTTTATTGAGAAATAAGGCAAGAAATAAAAGCAACAGCAGACGACAATTGTTGTGTGTAGCGGTCATAGGGTTAAGTTTATCAGCAGGGATTGCGCTGGTGATCACCACGTTCACAATTGGTGATACAAATAAACAGCTGGCGATACAAAATTACTTTTTTTTTGAAGTGGCATTTTTTTTATTTTCCCCAGCGGAATCCCTGTATCAGGCTAGGCTAGGAAACCTGTAGGAATTCCAAGGCTAGCCTACTGTTTCCAAGCAAAGCCCAGAGCTCCAAATAAGGTACGCATTGATTATTAAAAATGGGAGTACAAAATACTCACAGCAATGTGAAAATACGCATTGATTTTCAAATTGAGTAGTGAAGATACTGTAATCAGGTAATAAAGTTGAAATTTACTTAGTTGAGCTGCAAAAAGCAAACACTGTTTGCTTTTTGCAGCTCAAATAAGTAAATTTTTCAATTTGTTTTATTTGTTTATCATCATTTGTTCCCTATTAAATAATGAAGAAAATCTATAATACATTTATAAAAGTAAAATATGCATTGAATTTGAAATCTCGGGGTATAATACTCTTTAGACACAAAACTTATCAAGAGCTCTACGATATCAACAGACACTAGACTGATATTCTATTTATCAGTTAATGGTTTATGATAGCCGATGGTCAAATATAAAATATCCTTCATTGAAAATAACACAGACTTTCTTACATTGGGTCAACGCACCGACGTCACTCGGTAACGTCATGTGATGCAGTTCGAACAATAAAACGTTAGTCACCCGGATATTAGAATCACAGGTGGAAGGGTCGGACCAAAAAATCCATTACCCCACCCACTTGGTCTCATACAGTACTATGTTCTATTATAGAAGATAGTACTGTATGAGACCAAGTGGGTGGGGTAATGGATATTTTGTAATGAGCATTTTTTTTCTCACAGGTCCGAGTCTTCCACTTATGATTAGTAAAATGTCAATGCTCGATACATTATGTTATCAGTCAGTACGTATGTGGACATTACGCAGCACGTTACCTGATAATATAGAATACCAAGCTAGTTTCTGCCGATACATGTACAAAGTCACTCTTTAAGTGTTTTTCAGGCCAGACTAGGAAATGATGCCAAGGAATTCTAAATGTTTCCGAGCCAGACAGAGATCCAGATAAGGTGTATTTTACACATTTATCTTAGCTGATTTTCAAAATTGGGAGTACAAAACACTCACAACAATTTGCAAATACTCATAGATTTTCAAATTGTAGAGTAATAAAGTTGAAAATTCATTTATTTCAGCTGAAAAAAACTAATAGCGTTTGCTATTTGCAGCACAAATAAGTCCATTTTCAACTTAGTCTACTTCTGTGCTCATTTATTCCGTCCTATTGGAAACGAGATGGTCGCATGTCGTGCCCGCTGAGGCATTTGATGTACATACGAACGCCAATGTGCTGACTATATTGTGCTGTCTGCAAGCGGGCGCGAGAAAACCTAGAAAATGTGTTCATAGAACACGGATGCCCCACATATCGCTTTGATAGTAAACGAGGCAAAATTCTAAGTCCAAAAGGAGGAGGATAATCCATGGCCCAGTGTCAAATAAAAAATTCTAAGTAGAAAAGGGGGAGATAATCTATGACCCGGGGGTCGAATCAAATATCAAAATAAACTGTGCGCATCTATTCATCATAAGGAGCTACATACCAACATTCCGGTCTGTAGTTATTACTGTTTATACAAGTTTTACGAGTTACGCGGCAAAATTGCCAAATTCAAAGTGGAAAAGCGTGAGATAATCCATGACCAGGGTGTCAAATAAAAAATTGAAATACTTTGCATATCTACTTATCATAAGACAGCTACAGACCAAGTTTCAGGTCTGCAGCTATTATGGTTTAAATGTTTTATGAGTTACAGGGCAAAATTGCCAAATTCTAAGTAAAAAAGGGGGAGATAATCCATGACCCGGGCTAGAATAAAAAATCAAAATAAACTCTGCGCATCTACTCATCATAAGGAAGGTACATACCAAGTTTCAAGTCTGTAGCTAGTACGGTTTAAAAGTTTTACGAGTTACAAGGTAGGTGACGGATGGACGGATGGAAGGACAGACAAGGGTAATATTAACTACCCCCTCCACTATCGTGGTGGGGCATACAAATATAATAATCCATTTATGGGTACCTGAAAACTTTAATGCAAATGCAAACTACATACCCGTCTACATACTTTGTATACCGGGGGTATAAATATGCATTGAATTTGAAATTAGGGTGTATGAAACACTTCAGACATACGTTACCTCATTATGGCAATGTAACATGACTTTGATCTGATTTGAACTTTTTAAACATTTTTAATGGAATATTTGCATTTATACAAATTCCAAGTCGAAAAGAGGGAGATAATCCATGACCGGGGTTGAATCAAAAATCGAAATTCACTCTGCGCATCTACACACCATATACATGTAGAAGGCACACACCAAGTTTCAAGTCCTTCCTTATTGCGGTTAAAAAGTTTTACTTCTTACAAGAAACGTGACAGATGGACATACCGGCGTACGGACGGACACCGTGACGATGCTTGATACATTATGTGGTGGGGCATAAAAATGTAATAATCCATTTATGCCTTAAGTCTGTTGACCAATTGTGGACCGACTTCAAAAAAGCTATCTTATCCGGAATTGACCAATACATACCAAAGAAACATGTGTTCAGTAAGACAAAGCTCCCATGGGTCACACAAACCATCATACGGGAAATGAGGAAACGAGTCTCTTCCAGCAGTACAAAGCAGCAAGTACGCTAGGTAACAAGAGCTGTAGGAGAACAGCATAGCTCGACTATGAGGGTTGTCGATGTACAGTACAGCTCAGGCGGAAAGAGTAAGAGTCTAACGGTGGAAGTGTGTATCCGCCGATACGCATTCCGGTGAAACGCGAATGTTGGGTGCGCATTTATTGGAAGCGCTGTGGAACTGTGTATCCGAGGTGGAAGTGTACGCGCGAGCGATGGAAGTGCTGCACCCGCGGGTGCACCTTCGGTGGGACGCTGGAATGTCGTGGAACGGTGGAAGTGTGTAGCCATGTGTGGAAGCGCGCGCCTCGAACGGCAATTGTCGTGCGAGCGCTGGATGTGTAACTACGGTTACACATTCGCTGGAAGCGTCGGTGAACGGTGGGAAAGTGCACCACGTGTAGATCGAATGAGATCACAGGGAAACGAGGGCAAGTCGAGCGTGGTTCGGCTCCTTCCGTGGCCGAGAGGCCAGAGACTTGTGTTTTGCCGGAAAAAAATAGAGTCGTTCCGTGGCCGAGAGGCCAGAGTGAAAAATGTTGGAAAATAAACAGAGTCGATCCGTGGCCGAGAGGCCAGAGGAAAAATTTTGGAGGGGCCACACGGAAAATGAACTGAACATAAACCAGTCGTTTCTCCAGCCGACTGCGGAACTGGTGATTGGCTAGAGACCGAGACTTGTTCCTTCAGTGGTTAGCCTGCTGCTTGGCCGAGAGTTGCGTTGTCTCGCTGGGCCACTCTGTTCCTTCAGTGGTTAGCTTGGTGCTTAGCCTGGTGCATGGCCGATAAAAAGACAGAGTCGTTCCGTGGCCGAGAGGCCAGATGTTGTCTCGCTGGGCCGCTCTGTTCATTCAGTGGTTAGCTTGGTGCTTAGCCTGGTGCATGGCCGATAAAAAAACAGAGTCGTTCCGTGGCCGAGAGGCCAGATGTTGTCTCGCTGGGCCGCTCTGTTCATTCAGTGGTTAGCCTGGTGCTTGGCCGAGAGTTGTGTTGTGTCGCTAGGCCTCGCTGGGCCGCTCTGTTCCTTCAGTGGTTAGCCTGGTGCTTGGCCGAGACTTGTGTTGTCTCGCTAGGCCTCGCTGGGCCGCTCTGTTCCTTCAGTGGTTAGCCTGGTGCATGGCCGAGAGTTGCGTTGTCTCGCTGGGTCGCTCTGTTCCTTCAGTGGTTAGCCTGGTGCTTAGCCTGGTGCATGGCCGATACAAAAACAGAGTCGTTCCGTGGCCGAGGGGCCACAGTGTTCGCTCAGAGTCGTTCCGTGGCCGAGGGGCCACAGTGTGTTCGCTCAGAGTCGTTCCGTGGCCGAGGGGCCACAGTGTGTTCGCTCAGTCGTTCCGTGGCCGAGGGGCCACAGTGTGTTCGCTCAGAGTCGTTCCGTGGCCGAGAGGCCACAGTGTTTTCGTTCAGTCGTTCCGTGGCCGAGGGGCCACAGTGTGTTCGCTGAGAGTCGTTCTGTGGCCGAGAGGCCACAGTGTTTTCGCTCAGTCGTTCCGTGGCCGAGGGGCCACAGTGCGTTCGCTCGGAGTCGTTCCGTGGCCGAGAGGCCACAGTGTTTTCGCTCAGTCGTTCCGTGGCCGAGGGGCCACAGTGTGTTCGCTCAGAGTCGTTCCGTGGCCGAGGGGCCACAGTACGTTCGCTCGGAGTCGTTCCGTGGCCGAGAGGCCACAGTGTGTTCGCTCAGTCGTTCCGTGGCCGAGGGGCCACAGTGTGTTCGCTGAGAGTCGTTCCGTGGCCGAGGGGCCACAGTGCGTTCGCTCAGAGTCGTTCCGTGGCCGAGAGGCCACAGTGTTTTCGCTCAGTCGTTCCGTGGCCGAGGGGCCACAGTGTATTCGCTCAGAGTCGTCCGAGGGGCGACAGTGTGTTCGCTCGGAGTCGTTCCGTGGCCGAGGGGCGACAGTGTGCTCGCTCGGAGTCGTTCCGTTCCCGAGGGGCCACATTGCGTTCGCTCAGAGTCGTTCCGTGGCCGAGAGGCCACAGTGTTTTCGCTCAGTCGTTCCGCTTCGGGTCGTTTCTGCCGCCGGCGTGATGGGCGCGCGGAGTGCAAGTGTCCAGCTGCGCCATTTTATTCATTCCGTGGCCGAGGGGCCACATAATTGTTTCTTAGCAGAAACTCCGAGTCGTTCCGTGGCCGAGAGGCCAGATGTTGTCTCGCTGGGCCGCTCTGTTCATTCAGTGGTTAGCCTGGTGCTTGGCCGAGAGTTGTGTTGTGTCGCTAGGCCTCGCTGGGCCGCTCTGTTCCTTCAGTGGTTAGCCTGGTGCTTGGCCGGACTTGTGTTGTCTCGCTAGGCCTCGCTGGGCCGCTCTGTTCCTTCAGTGGTTAGCCTGGTGCATGGCCGAGAGTTGCGTTGTCTCGCTGGGCCGCTCTGTTCCTTCAGTGGTTAGCCTGGTGCTTAGCCTGGTGCATGGCCGATACAAAAACAGAGTCGTTCCGTGGCCGAGGGGCCACAGTGTTCGCTCAGAGTCGTTCCGTGGCCGAGGGGCCACAGTGTGTTCGCTCAGAGTCGTTCCGTGGCCGAGGGGCCACAGTGTGTTCGCTCAGAGTCGTTCCGTGGCCGAGAGCCACAGTGTTTTCGCGTCGTTGTGCCGCCGCCACAGTGTGTTCGATTCGTCGCCGAGGGCCACAGTGGTCGCTGAGTCTTCCGTGGCCGAGGGGCCACAGTGTGTTCGCTCGAGTCGTTCCGTGGCCGAGGGGAGGCCACAGTGTTTTTCGTATCGCTCGAGTCGTCGTGGCCGAGGCCACAGTGCGTTTTCGCTCAGAGTCGTTCCGTGGCCGAAAGGCCACAGTGTTTTCGCTCAGTCGTTCCTTGGCCGAGGGGCCACAGTGTATTCGCTCAGAGTCGTCCGAGGGGCGACAGTGTGTTCGCTCGGAGTCGTTCCGTGGCCGAGGGGCAACAGTGTGTCCGCTCAGAGTCGTTCCGTGGCCGAGGGGCCACAGTGCGTTCGCTCCGAGTCGTTCCGTGGCCGAGAGGCCACAGTGTTTTCGCTCAGTCGTTCCGTGGCCGAGGGGCCACAGTGTGTTCGCTGAGAGTCGTTCCGTGGCCGAGGGGCCACAGTGCGTTCGCTCAGAGTCGTTCCGTGGCCGAAAGGCCACAGTGTTTTCGCTCAGTCGTTCCTTGGCCGAGGGGCCACAGTGTATTCGCTCAGAGTCGTCCGAGGGGCGACAGTGTGTTCGCTCGGAGTCGTTCCGTGGCCGAGGGGCGACAGTGTGCTCGCTCGGAGTCGTTCCGTTCCCGAGGGGCCACATTGCGTTCGCTCAGAGTCGTTCCGTGGCCGAGAGGCCACAGTGTTTTCGCTCAGTCGTTCCGCTTGGGTCGTTTCTGCCGCCGGCGTGATGGGCGCGCGGAGTGCAAGTGTCCAGCTGCGCCATTTTATTCATTCCGTGGCCGAGGGGCCACATAATTGTTTCTTAGTGGAAACTCCGTTCATTCCGTCGCCGATGAGACCCGAGACTTGTGTTTTAGCGTAGTCTGACGAGCGTCCACGGTGTTTAGATAGCCTCACCGCTTCGGTCGTTTCTGCCGCCGGCGTGATGGGCGCGCGGAGTGAAAGTGTCTAGCTGCGCCATTTTTTTCATTCCGTGGCCGAGGGGCCACAGAATTGTGTCTTAGCGGAAACTCCGTTCATTCCGTCGCCGATGAGACCCGAGACTTGTGTTTTAGCGTAGTCTGACGAGCGTCCACGGTGTTTAGATAGCGTCACCGCTTCGGTTGTTTCTGCCGCCCGCGTGATGGGCGCGCGGAGTGCAAGTGTCCAGCTGCGCCATTTTTTTTCATTCCGTGGCCGAGGGGCCACAGAATTGTGTCTTAGCGGAAACTCCGTTCATTCCGTCGCCGATGAGACCCGAGACTTGTGTTTTAGCATAGTCTGACGAGCGTCTACGTCGTTTAGATAGCCTCACCGCTTCGGTTACTGGCTAAGTGATGAAATAGCGAACAATGTGGGAGACTGTAAACTATGTATGTGTGTGGAACCTCTGTATACGGGACACCACTGTTCTTCACTGTGTATGTGTGCGGAACCTCTGTATACGGGACACCACTCTTCACTGTCGCATGTAGCGTGAATTACGGACTATGTGGGAGATGCACCGGCCGCCGGCTGTAACTAATGTTGAGAGAACTTGTAGCCCGAGCCTATTGTATTTATATGCAATAAACTATGTTTAAACTGATGGGCGTGCGGAGTGCAAGTGTCCAGCTGCGCCATTTTTTTCATTCCGTGGCCGAGGGGCCACAGAATTGTGTCTTAGCGGAAACTCAGTGTTTTCGCTCAGTCGTTCCGTGGCCGAGGGGCCACAGTGTGTTCGCTCAGAGTCGTTCCGTGGCCGAAGGGCCACAGTGCGTTCGCTCCGAGTCGTTCCGTGGCCGAGAGGCCACAGTGTGTTCGCTGTCGTTCCGTGGCCGAGGGGCCACAGTGTGTTCGCTCAGAGTCGTTCCGTGGCCGAGGGGCCACAGTGCGTTCGCTCGGAGTCGTTCCGTGGCCGAGAGGCCACAGTGTTTTCGCTCAGTCGTTCCGTGGCCGAGGGGCCACAGTGCGTTCGCTCGGAGTCGTTCCGTGGCCGAGAGGCCACAGTGTTTTCGCTCAGTCGTTCCGTGGCCGAGGGGCCACAGTGTGTTCGCTCAGAGTCGTCCGTCCGGGAGGGGCCACAGTACGTTCGCTCGGAGTCGTTCCGTGGCCGAGAGCCACAGTGTATTTCGCTCAGTCTTTCCGTTCCGTGGCGTAGGGGCCACAGTGTTCGCTCAGAGTCGGGTGATGCACCGGCCGTAGCGTGAATTACGGACTGTGGGCATTACGGACTATGACTATGTGGGAATGTGGGCATTACGGACTAGGACTATGTGGAATTACGGACTATGTCGGTTGTGTCTTAGCGGAAACTCCGTTCATTCCGTCGCCGATGAGACCCGAGACTTGTGTTTTAGCGTAGTCTGACGAGCGTCCACGGTGCTTAGAGCTTCGGTGGGCGCGCGGAGTGCAAGTGTTCAGCTGCGCCATTTATTTCATTCCGTGGCCGAGGGGCCACAGAATTGTGTCTTAGCGGAAACTGCGCGTGATGGGCGCGCATGGTGCCATTCCATGGCGGAGGCCAGAGAGACCGGTTTTAGCGGAAAAAGAGTGCATTCAGGTATATGTTTCATTACTGCCGCGGTGGTCGTGACAGCTCAGGTGCTGCGCTATGGAGACGTGGGTTGGGAGTTCGAACCGCGGTGAAGGAAGCATTTTATTTTTTAACTTCTCGCTTAACAAGACTGAGATCGCTACGGAGACTGGACTGTGGGTTCGCGCCGCGGCTAAACCAACAACTTTTTTTACTGTAAAATGAACAGTCCATGGTGCCGTGGCCGATTAGAAATTCCATTAATTCCGCGGCCAATGAGACCCGATACTTATGTTTTAGCTTAGACTGAGAGTATTCAGGTATATGTTTCATAACTGCCGCGGTGGTCGTGACAGCTAAGGCGCCGCGCTATGGAGACGTGGGTTGCGAGTTCGCACCGCGGTGAAAGAAGATTTTTTTTTTGTTAACTTCTCACTTAACTTAACTTTGTTAACAAGACCGAGATCGCTACGGTGACGTGGGCTGTGGGTTCGCGCCGCGGCTAGACCAACCACTTTTTTTACTGTAAAATGAACAGTGCATGGTGCCGTGGCCGATTGGAAATTCCAATGAGACCCGAGACTTGTGTTTTAGCTTAGACTGATGAGAGTGCACGGTGCTTAGATAGGCTCACCACTTCGGTCGTTTCTGCCGCCGGCGTGTTGGGCGCGCGGAGTGGAATTGTCTCGCTGCGCCATGTTTTTCATTCCGTGGCCGACCGACCACAGAGCGGCACACTGCATTACGAGCCGTTCCGTGGCCGAGCGACCAGACAGACCAGCTGCGGTTGTTGGTTTCGCGAAGCACGATCGGCACCGGGCCCCATTCCGCCGCCGAGAAGCCCGAGAGAGCGTTATTTCATACGGCTCCAGTTCCGCGGCCGAGGGGCAGTGTGTTCGCTGAGTCGTTCCGTGGCCGAGGGGCCTCCAGTTCCGTGGCCGAGGGGCCTCCAGTTCCGCGGCCGAGGGGCAGTGTGTTCGCTGAGTCGTTCCGTGGCCGAGGGGCCACAGTGAGTTCGCTCCGAGTCGTTCCGTGGCCGAGGGGCCACAGTGCGTTCGCTCCGAGTCGTTCCGTGGCCGAGAGGCCACAGTGTGTTCGCTCAGTCGTTCCGTGGCCGAGAGGCCACAGTGCGTTCGCTCGGAGTCGTTCCGTGGCCGAGAGGCCACAGTGTGTTCGATCCGAATCGTTCCGTGGCCGAGAGGCCACAGAGTGTTCGCTCAGTCGTTCCGTGGCCGAGAGGCCACAGTGTGTTCGCTCCGAGTCAGCGAGTCCGGTCCCGTGGTCGGCACCATGTCCGTCCCAAATTCTAGCGGCGGCCTGCCCTGGTCGTCTAGAATGTCCCAAGAGAGGGTTCAACAACGGCGGCCTCCCGTGGTCGTCTAGCCGAATGGTTCACAAGAGTCGAGACCACCATCTAAAGCAGGCAGCGCTGGCACTGGTGCCATGAGTATTTGTTCACTGGAGATGGGCATGCATTTTCATGAACCGCTGTCGTTGTCTCTTTAGGTGAAAGTGCGATCGTCTCTGTGTGGATGTCCCAAGAGAGGGTTCAAAAACGTCGGCCTCCCGTGGCCGTCTACCATGTCCCTCTCAATTATGGTTCCAATGGTTCAAATGGTTCCAGTCCATTCCGTGGCCGAGAGGCCAGACATTCATTCCGTGGCATTCCGTGGCCGAGGGACCAGAGCTCGAAAATGACAGAGTTATTTTACGGGCTCAAAATGGCAGAGTTATTTTACGGGCTGAAAATGACAGTCATTTTAGGAAAATGACAAAGTCATTTTACGGGCTCAAAATGGCAGAGTTATTTTACGGGCTCAAAATGACATAGTCATTTTACGGGCTGAAAATGACAGTCATTAAACGGGCTGAAAATGACAGAGTTATTTTACGGGCTCAAAATGGCAGAGTCATTTTATTTGACGGGATCCATTCCGTGGCCGAGAGGCCAATTTGTGTACACGTCGCTCCGAATGACACTAGAGGGAGAGAATTTCGCCCACTTCACCCTGTAAACTCATCCCTGCACTTAACAACCAGTTCCACTCAGTATTTACACCCGAATCGCCACTAAAGCTTAGCCAACTTTGTGAGCAAGCTATACTAGAAATTTTTGAATTGAGGAAGCCATTTACTGCATTCTACGCTGAATATTTTGTAAAAAAAATCAAAAATAATCGGGATATGCTCGTTCGTCGACTGAGCGGTGCGAGGGAGTTGGGTAGGGGGGTCCGGGGGCATGACCCCACGGAATATTTTTGAATTGAGGAAGCCATTTCCTGCATTCTACGCTCACCCCCCCCCCCCCCCCCCCCCTTCTGAATTCGCTACTACAGCATATCCAGTTCTTGGACTTGGTATTGACCCTAATTATTCAGACACTATTTTGGGGCAATCCAAATACTTTTTGTTAAAAAGGATCTAAAACTGTGTATGATAGATGTGTCACTGGCAACCAGTGTAGACCCTGATCAGAGTGCACGGATGTTTTTCATGAATTATTTTAAAAAATGTGGAGGCCCCCCCCCCCCCTCAATATCTGTGAAACTTTTCGGGCCCGCCCTCTGGCGCAAGTCGATATTTTCGGCCCCCCCCCCCCGGCATTTCATCCAGCCCCCCACCCCCCACCCCCACCCCCCCGGCGATAAATAATGACCAGTCCCTTATTAACAACTAAATTCCGGCAGTTAGATCAAGTTTAAGTTCATATTCATGAAATTTGTTTATTTATTGAAAATTCTCTTAAATTCAATTGTCGCTGGACTAATTCTAACAGTAATATTTATGATGACGAAAATGATGATTTACAGAGCGGGATTAGGGAATTTTCCCCCAAACAAATATGGCCGACTTGGTCACGTGATGTTATTGTGACGTCATGCCGACTTCCAGAATTAGAGCAGGGTTGTTTCTGCAGTAAAAAAAATAAGTTTGTATAAACATGTAAACATACCAGCCGACAGAAAGACAGTCCTTTTTATTAAAGTAAAACATTTAAAACGTATCGTACATAGACCAGCGGATATATGTTGTAAAGGGCACCGTGTTGTATCGAACCAGATACAGCATTAGTCAAATAACATGGTAATATGTGGCCGGTAATATATACATATCGAGTACTGGTTAAGACTGAAATATAAACGAAATGCTGGTTATCGCCAACTAAATAAAGTAATAAATTAACCAAGCGTATAAGAAAGATGTGCATACGGATATATTATAAACAAAAAGATATTTCAATATGAGTTTACGTCTATATTTATGTATATACAAAAATAGCCCTAATTTGCACAAAATAGTGAAATACGAGCTTGCAAAGTCAGACTTGATTGTTCTGTCCAGTATCAATTAGCGTGAATTATTATTTTGTGCCAAGATCAATTCGTCCTATACTAAACGAACACTGGGGTCATCCTAAACTCCACAACGGCTGGCAAATGCCACAAATGCCACAAAGGCTGTTCGATGTTGCTTGTACGTATGTTAGCATAAACAGTGTCATTGAATTGACTAAAGCATTATGTTTTATGATTATTTTATAAATTTTAATCACTTTAATGCAATACTAACAACAAATGTACATGTTTTTTTTTAATTATCGCTCGTACCTGAGCCGATCGGACCGGCTGCCGCTCAGCGCAGAAATATACAAAGGCTGATTAACAGAGATTACAATATAGTTTAATAATGCCGTTATACGTCATGGGTTGCACTTATTACATTATTATTAAAATAAAAACAATACTCATAGAACGACATTCATTTAAACATGCAGTGTGTATGTGCCAATAAACGGGAGTAGATGCACGAATACCTAATTAGGAGGCATCTGTTATCTACCATGTGAAATGAATGGGCGCCTTTTTTTACTTTAATAACACTTGTACGATATCACCTATTTGAATGGGTGATATCATCCATTTAATATGTGATATCACTGATTCAACACGAAAGGGTGATATCACGCATTCAAATAGGTGATATCACCTATTCGAAAGGATGATATCACTCATTCGAATGGGTGATGTCAACCTTTCGTTTTGAATCAGTAATATCACCCATTATTGCAGTACCGTTATATACACAGGATGTAAATAATAACAAACGAGGGTCGATACAAAAGTAATTTTATTTCAGCCTACGACACAGGGACCATACATGTTCGTCCCAGTATCACCCATTCGAAAGTGTGATATCATCATTTCACCTCAAATCAATGATATCACCTGGCCTATTCGAATGAGTAATGAGTAATATCATATATTCGAATGGTTGATATCATCCTTTCGAATGAATGATATCACCAATCCAACATAAAATTCCATTGGAGCCCATTAAAAACAAATGGGCGATTTTATGTCCTGAAACCATATGCAGCAATGTGTAACATGAACAAAATGGCTGAATTTGACCTATAAAATGGTGACTGGGCGGACAACAATTACTTGATAGAATTATAAAATAAACAACAAAGCCTGACAATAGGTAAGACAAATGTTTCATTTACATAGCAAAGTGTCAACAAATGCTGACTAGAGGGACCACAACAGCTGCGAGGAACTAGAAAATAGACGACAAAAGCTGAATGAAGATATGACAAAGGCACTTAGAAAATAGAGGAGAAAGGCAAACTATAGACGTGCCACAAAGGCTACATTAATTTAAAAAATAGATCAGAAGTGCTGGTTGGAGTTTCCACAATGGCTACATGAATTTAGAAAGGCTAACTGTATTTTGCGGAACGGAACGAAACGGAACGGAACAACGACAGGGGCACCAAAAGGGGGTAAAAACATAAATATTATAATTGAAATAAAATACAATAATATAATTAATGTTAAACAGGTGTGTATTTTCCTCCTATTATTAATTGTGTCTGTCGACTGATCCCATGTGAATGCGTAATACATGGATAATGAAAAGCATATTGTTTCGCTGTTTCGTTATTTATCTTGTTCCGTTCCGTTCCGCAAAATACAATTACCCACATGGTTAACTGTATTTTGCGGAACGGAACGGAACGGAACAAGAAACAATATTTTATGCACAAGACAGTAGACCTCAATCAACACAAGCGTTAGGGGTTAGTAGTGTTACTACTGCGTTTAAAGTGCACCGTTCTCAGGATAACGGGTGAAGGGTACATGTAGGTTTCACAATGGATTCCAAATAGAATGTATGGATATTTCGATCACTATTCATCAGTTTCAGCGAGAGAGATACTAATTACCGTAGTCCGATTGGCTCCAATATGTTACCGTTCATTGGCGATGTGACAAATAAATAGCTAAATGAAATGATAGGCTAACTCAACACGATTGTAGGAGTTAATTACTTCATCAGAGTGTTGAAATGGGACCGTTGCTGAAAGCTGGTGAATGTCAAGTTTCACAATGAATTCACAGGGTATTAAGCCGTCAATGAGGTAAAGCTGTCTGTAAAGTTTCATGGACACATATTCTTCATATATTCTATGCATTATTTGTAGTATACTGTGCATATTCATCTTGTTCCGTTCCGTTCCGCAAAATACAACTATACCCATATGGATAACTGTATTTTGCGGAACGGAACGGAACAAGAAACAAAATAGTTAAATGAAACAATAGACCAACTCAAAATGATGGTAGGAGTAAGTTACGTTACCAGTGTGTTGAAATTGGGCCGTTCTGGGGGAACACAGGTGAATACAGGGGCACCAAAAGGGGGTAACAAAATGCATACTAAATGGATAATTAAAAGCATATTGTTTCGCTGTTTCGTTATTTATCTTGTTCCGTTCCGTTCGGCAAAATACAATTACCCACATGGATAACTGTATTTTGCGGAACGGAACAAAAAACAATATTGTATGCACAAGACAGTAGATCTCATTCAACACAAGCGTTAGGGGTTAGTAGTGTTAGTACTGCGTTTAAAGTGCACCGTTCTCAGGAAAACGGGTGAATGGTACATGTAGGTTTCACAATGGATTGCAAATAGAATGTATGGATATTTCGATGTACAATCACTATTCATCAGTTTCAGCGAGAGAGATACTAATTACCGTTTTCCGATTGGCTCCAATATGTTACCGTTCATTGGCCATGTGACAAATGAATAGTTAAATGAAATAATAGGTAACTCAACACGATTGTAGGAGTGAATTACTTTATCAGTGTGTTGAAATAGGACCGTTGCTGAAAGCTGGTGAATGTCAAGTTTCACAATGAATTCGCAGGGTATTAAGCCGTCAATGAGGTACAGCTGTCTGTAAAGTTTCATTGACACATATTCTTCATATATTCTGTGCATTATTTGTAGTATACTGCGCATATTCATCTTGTTACGTTCCGTTCCGCAAAATACAACTACCCATATGGGTAACATAGGGTAACTGTATTTTGCGGAACGGAACGGAACAAGAAAAAAATAGTTAAATAAAACAAGAGACTAACTCAACATGATAGTAGGAGAAAGTTACGTTACCAGTGTGTTGAAATTGGGCCGTTCTGGGGGAACACAGGTGAATGTTGGTTTACACTGTTTCAAAGAAGGAGGTTTTCTCACAGAAAACATGTGGTAGGAGTTAGTTACGTTACCAGATTGCCAGTATGCTGAAATGGGGGCCGTTCTGGGAAATAGCGGTGAATATTAGGTTTCAATCTGGGTTCCAAATATAAGGCTCCACACAGAAAACATGCACAATTAATGGTAAACATGCGTGTATTTTCTTCCTATTAGTAAATCATTTTGTTGTACCTGTCGCCTACTGTTACGTGAATGCATAATAAATGAAGAACACAAACATCTCAGAATATTGTTTAGCTGGATGTTTCGTCTTATTCACCTTGTTCCGTTCCGTTCCGCAAAATACAGTTACCTATATGGGTAACTGTATTCTGCGGAACGGAACGGAACAAGAAAAACAAGAGGGCCATGATGGCCATAATTCGCTGACCTGACTCCATGAACACCAGAGGAGAATGTGACATTGAGTTCATATGTGTTTTAAAAAAATTGTGCTATCTGTAGATGGCGGTCATCTTGGATTAAGCGATGACTCATTTTACCAAATCTGAAAATGCTTCACCAAAGGGTCTTAACTTACTATGAAATTTGGCCAGCATCGGCCATGTGGTTCCTGAAAAAAAGACGTTAAAATCTCGAATAAATGGACCTTTTGTATGGCATCATGGATGACATAATCATCCGATTCCGACAAATATTGCACCAGAGCAATCGCCTCATCGATACCTTCAATTTGATATATGACGACCATATTCGGTGAGCATTGGACTATCACTATTCAGATTTGTATTTACATGTGTGCTATCATGAATGTGGTCAGTGTGTTTGTCTGTATTAACATTTTCATAGTGATTGAAGAACTCGTGTACATCTGGCATTTTTTTCAGGATTTGTGGGGCTGCAGTTTAGATTGTTAATTACTTTCCAAACATCCTTTGGCCGTTTGCTGTGCATGTCTCGCAATTTTTGCTAATTTTGGGTTCTATATTGTTTGATAAATGTGTTCATCGTTTGTTTATAAACTTTACTAGCTCTATTAAGTTCGCATTTGTACTGATTATTCTTATGTTTATTGCATAGTTTTAGTGCGGCATGATACCATCTCCTCGCTTTGTTAGTTTGATGGCCATACAATTTTTTGTCGTCGCGCTTTTTTATATAAGCACACTTAAATCTTGGAAAATGTTTTGTTTGCTGCATCGTTAAATACTTCTGCTATCGATGTGGAAATTGTGTTTATTTCATCCTTTGATGTGTTATCGGTCATTTGTTCAATTTTATGTGGTTAAGTTTGCTTTCATCTAAGTTATGTGTGTACTGTTCTTTTAGGTCGTTTTGCCATTTTTGCGGCTTTTTTTTGCAAATAATTAAAACGTCATATGGCCACTTACACTATGTATTATGGACTGTTGTGACGAATGCAAACAGGATGACCAAAATTTGAAATCAAAATCCGCGGATTTTCAGTTTTGATCTGTAATTTTGTGGAAAGAATAAGCCACAAATATTAAATGTTGTACTTTTATATATACATGTATATAAAAATGTATGGCTTTCGTAAAAATGAGAGAATTTTTTTTAGCTTAACGATTACTGAAATGCCGTTGATTTCATAACTGATTCAGCCGTTTTACGTGTGATAAGATTTTGAAATAAGGCATGTTATCACCCCGCGCCTGACGCAAGTACAACTTGATACTTCCTCTCATTGGTGTTTGTTCATGGTTATACTTATGTTTCGACGGTTAAGTTTTGAAGGTATTCGATCATATTCACGTTTCTCGTTTCGTATGAAGTCGGCAACGTTCGACATCAATATCAAATTAGCGCTCGCCATCATTTCCATCTTGAGATATATGGAAACGCAGATCTCAAAATGACCCTGGGGATCGGGAGAAAAAAATACAACACGAAAATCCGACATGAAAATCCGACGTGCGAGCTGCTGTCATCTTTTTTTTTCTTGTTCTGTTCTATTTTTTTGGTCACGCCCGCTTGCGGAAAGCCCAATATAGTAGGCATATTGGCTTGCTCCCGGGATTGCCGTAAACGTTTTTGTTATGTACTATCCAGCTCTCGGCGGGCACGACATGCGAGCCGCGGCTATCGTTTTTTCTTGTTCCGTTCCGTTCCGCAGAATACAGTTACCCATATAGTCACAATTTCAACACACTGGTATCGTAACTTACTCCTACCACCATGTTGAGTGAACGGAACAAAATGAATATGCGCAGTATACTACAAATAATGCACAGCATATATGAAGAATATGTGTCAATGAAACTTTACAGACAGCTTTATCTCATTGACGGCTTAATACCCTGCGAATCCATTGTGAAACTTAACATTCACCAGCTTTCAGCAACGGTCCCATTTCAACACACTGATAAGGTAATTAACTCCTACAATCGTGTTGAGTTAGCCTATTATTTAATTTAATTATTTTTTTGGGTCACGCCCGCTTGTTGAAAGCCCGATATAGTAGGCACATTAGCTTGCGCCCGGCATTGCCGTAAACGTTTTTGTTATGTACTATCCAGCTTTCGGCGGGCGCGACATGCGAGCCGCGGCTATCTTTTTTTCTTGTTCCGTTCCGTTCCGCAGAATACAGTTACCCATATAGGTAACTGCATTTTGTGGAACGGAACGGACAAGGTGAATATGACGAAACCTCCAGCTAAACAATATTCCGAGATGTTTTTGTTCTTCATTTATTATTTATTCATGTATCAGTAGGCGACAGGCCGAATTTCAACACACTGGTATTAAACGTAACTTACTCCTACCATCATGTTGAGTTGGTCTATTGTTTCACTTAACTATTTGTTTCTTGTTCCGTTCCGTTCCGCAAAATACAGTTACCCATATGGGCAGTATACTACAAATAATGCACAGAATATATGAAGAATATGTGTCTATGAAACTTTACAGACAGCTGTACCTCATTGACGGCTTAATACCCTGCGAATCCATTGTGAAACATGACATTCACCAGCTTTCAGCAACGGTCCCATTTCAACACACTAATAAAGTAATTAACTCCTACAATCGTGTTGAGTTAGTCTATTATTTAATTTAACTATTTATTTGTCACATCGCCAATGAACGGTAACATATTGGAGCCAATCGGAATACGGTATAATTAGTATCTCTCTCGCTGAAACTGATGAACAGTGATTGTACATCGAAATATCCATACATTCTATTTGGAATCCATTGTGAAACCTACATGTACCCTTCACCTGTTATCCTGAGAACGGTGCACTTTAAACGCAGTAGTAACACTACTAACCCCTAACGCTTGTGTTGATTGAGGTCTACTGTCTTGTGCATAAAATATTGTTTCTTGTTCAGTTCCGTTCCGTTCCGTTCCGCAAAATACAGTTATCCATGTGGGTAATTGTATTTTGCGGAACGGAACGGAACAAGATAAATAACGAAACGGCGAAACAATATGCTTTTCATTATCAATTTATTATGCATTCACATGGGATCAGTCGACATACACAATTATTAATAGGAGGAAAATACACACCTGTTTAACATTAATTATATTATTGTGTTTTATTTCAATTATAATATTTATTTTGTTACCCCCATTTGGTGCCCCTGTCGTTGTTCCGTTCCGTTTCGTTTCGTTCCGTTCCGTTCCGTTCCGCAAAATACAGTTAGCCTTTAGAAAAGAGACGACAAAGGCTGGCTGGAGGGACCACAAAGGCTAAATGGATTTAGAAAATAGACAACAAAGCCTGACTAGAGTTACCACAAAGGCTGCATAAACTTACCAAAAAAAAAATCAACGACAAAGGCTTGCTGGAGTTACCACAAAGCCTAAATGAACTTAGAAAATAGAGGACAAAGGCTGGCTGGAGTTACCACAAAGACTAAAAGGACTTAGAAAATAGACGACAAATACTGGCTGGAGGTACCACGAAGGCTACATGAACAAGAGGGCCATGATGGCCCTAATTCGCTCACCTGACTCCATGAACACCAGAGGAGAATGTGACATTGAGTTCATAAGTGTTTTAAAACAATTGTGCTATTTTTAGATGGCGGTCATCTTGGATTAAGCGATGACTCATTTTACGAAATCTGAAAATGCTTCACCCAAGGATCTTAACTTACTATGAAGTTTGGCCAGCATCGGCCATGTGGTTCCTGAGAAAAAGACGTTCAAAATCTAGAATAAATGGACCTTTTGGAGGCCATCATGGATGACATGAGCATATTTGGTCAAAAATAAAGTTTGACCCCACGGACCACGCCCATTTTTGAACCGGGGTCACCATTTTAACACATTTGAAAGAGCATTCTACGTCGATCATTCCTACCAAGTTTCGTCGAAATCCGGCTGGCGGTTCATGAGAAGAATATTTTTTAAGAATTTGTGCTATTTTTAGACAGAGGCCATCTTGGATTAGCGACAACCTTCATTTTAACAAATCTGAAAAGGCTTCACCCATGGACCATAACTTTTAAGTTTGGCCACCATGGGCCAAGCTGTTCATGTGAAGATTAATTTTGAAATTTCTAATAAAAGAACGACCTTTTGACCTTTTGGCGGCCGTCTTGGATGACATAACCATCCGATTTCGACAAAAAATGCACCAGAGTGATCGCCTCATTGATACCTTCTATTTGAGATATGACATGACCATATTCGGTCAAAAATAAAATTTGACCCCCATTTGACTCCACGGGCCACGCCCATTTTTGACCCCGGGGTCACCATTTTAACAACTTTGAAAGAGCATTGTACATCGATCATTCCAACCAAATAGACAAGGAAGGCTGGCTGGAGTTACCACAAAGCCTACATAAATTTAGAAAATAGACGACAAAGGCTGACTGAATGGACAACAAAGGCTTTAAAAAATAGACGACACAGGTTGGCTGGAGTTACCACAAAGACTACATGAACTTCGAAAATAGACGACAAAGGCTGACTGGAAGAACCACAAAGAATACATGGACTTAGAAAATAGACGAACACGGCTGGTTGGAGGTAACACAAAGGCTACATGAACTTAGAACATGGACGACAAAGGCTGGCTGGATTTACCACAAAGGCTACATAACTTAGAAAATGGACGACAAAGGCTGACTGGAAGAACCACAAATGTGCTACATGGTCTTAGCAAATAGACGAAAAAGGATGGCTGGAGGTACCACAAAGGCTACATGGATTTAGGTGATGGATCACACAGACTGGCTGGAGTTACCACAAAGGCTACATGGACTTAGGAAATAGATGACAAAGGCTAGCTGGAAGTGCCACAAAGGCTACATGAACTTATAAAATAGACGGCAAAGGCTGACGGGAAGAACGACAAAGGATACGTGGACTTAGAAAATAGACGACAAAGGGTGACTGGAAGAACGACAAAGGCTACATGGAATTAAAAATAGACTGGCTGGAGTTACCACTAAGGCTACATGAACTTAGAAAATCGACAACAAAGAATGGCTGTATAGTATACATGTCTCTGGACTTGCGGACGATATGCCTTGAGGAGGATTTGAAATGTATGCATTACACCCGATACATAGGTGTATCACAAACCGTCACGCGGTGTCACTAAATGGCGTAATAGTAGAATGTTTGGATAATGGGGATAATGGGGACAATGGGGCGTAATGGTGGATACTGGTGGATACTGGTGGGATATGGTGGATAATGGGGGATAATAGTGGATAATTGGGGATAACGGTGGATAATGGGGGATAATGGTGGATAAGAGTGGCGTGATAGTGGATTATGATACTATCTTATGGATAATAGTGATACTTGTATACCATGATTGATGCTGGTGGCGTTGTTGAATTTTATCTCAATGGTGAAAATCTTGATGTAGTTGACGATTTTAGTTATTTAGGTATACAATTTAATTTTTATGTGTAAATTTGCAAAGACTAAAAAACATTTGGTAGATCAGGCACGAAAAGCAATGTTTAATGTAAATAAGAAATGTAGGAAATTATGTTTGCCAGCTGATTTGCAGCTTCATCTTTTTGACACAACGATTGCCTCAATTTTATTGTATGGATCCGAGGTATGGGGGTGTGAGTCACTAGATGTAATAAATCAAACAGACGACGTTTACTGATATGGTATACGGTGAAGTTGGGGCAGTTCCTATTACTTTAAAAGTTAAAAGCAGAGTTCTAAATTTCTGGAGCAGACTTATCACTGGCAAACAAGACAAAATATGTTGTATTATGTATAAATTATTATACTCAATGCATATAAAAAATGTTTACCATTCACCGTGGATAAAGTTTGTACATGATACATTGGATTGTCTCGGTATGTCTGACCATTGGTTATTACAAAAAGTTGATCATCCTCTGGTTTTTAAGCACAATGTTAAAACTGTTTTGAATGACCAATATATGCAGCAATGGAATAATAAAAATTGTAATTCAGCTAAATGTTTAAATTACAGAATATACAAGTCAACATTTCAAATTGAAAGATACTTGAAGATTCTCCCTCCATCATCAGTTTCTGTCATGAGTAAATTTAGATGCTTAAGTCATAAAATGCCTATTGAACAAGGTAGATTTTTCGGAATACATAGAGATAATAGATTATGTAATATCTGTAATAGACAGGAATTAAGTGATGAATTCCACTATCTTTTTAATTGTGTCTATTTTTCCCAAGAAAGAAAAAAGTATATTCACAAAGATTTGTATACATCGCCTAACACCTTCATATTTAATATAATTATGAATTCTTCGGATAAACAAACGCTAGTAAAGTTAGTATTTTTTATGAAAGTTATCATATCAAAATGTAAATGATGCCTATCCTGACAGAAGCAGTCTTAGAGGTTAGTGGTGAACACTAGTCTACATTAAATTATCATGTCATGGTAGGGATCTTCACTGCTCACTTCATACGAGAACAGGGTTCATTAATTATCATGCTAATAGTCTTAAGGTTACATCATCTTCCTTGACTTCATGTATGTAGAATCACATGGTGTGTGTGTCTTTAATCATGCCATGTTTGTTTGTTTAATATGTTATATTTTCTTCTTAACTCAAATGCCCATATGGACCATGAGTAATACAACTTGAAACTTGAACTTTCTGTTTGCATATTTAATGTTGAATAACAGCATTTATTTTATGTTATAATGTTATTTTTAATACTGGGAGCCAACATAATTATATTATCTTCCACATATGGATATAGCTGTCGCAACATATAAACTGGCGATTGGAAAGAATAGCCGCCTGAGTGTTGAAACTGGCTTTAATTAATGATAACAAAGTATCACACTAATTAATGACTTTGACACCCCGAACCGAGTTTGCTTAATGTAGCGTCAGTCAATTATGTATCGTCTTTACTAAACAGAATATAATCCAATCAAATTGATAACTCAATTGATAACTTAGTTATGAATTAGGTATATAATGGCCATGTTATTCTTTATTTTTATATGCATACAGTAAATCTCGTATATACTGCATTGTATATATTCTCAGAATTAAGATTTCATTGTGTTTAAACATATAAATTATTGTTACATTTCGTACGTGTACGGACTTGTGTTACATTAAAAAGTGTTAAATTAATATCAAACAGGATAACGGTAAAGGGTCGCTCTAGGAAAGCGCGGTTTCCATGCGGGGGATGTAGGAGAAACTGCCAAACAGATTGTCTTCTTTGCGAGGTAAGCAGCATTAACTATGCAGTTACACACATATATATTTATATGATCAGTAAACCCTGCAATAAAGTTTATGTATGAGAAACAGTTGATTTAAGGCAAAAAATAAAACTTAATAGTACAGGCACGTATCATATGGATAATGTGTTGATTTTCACATGTTCCACCCATTTCAGGATTAAGTCGACAAAAAAAGTCACAGTACATGCGGAAAAATATAATTCCGCATCCCATATATTCCGGAAATTTTTATCAACTTTAAATAATGTTCCTGAAAAGTCGCAGATGTCCAAAGGTACAAAATCACTTTGCGTTACACGTATATAATTATATATCATCAGAAAACCCTGCAATACTTTCAAGGTATGAGAAACATTTGCTTTAAGGCAATAAATAAAACTTACTACATAGGCATATCAGATGGATACTGTGTTGATTTTCCCATGTTCCATCCATTTCAGGGTATGTACATATCAATCAGCAGCTAAGAGTAAAAAATGTCGTAAAATAGTGTTTAATGATGTTCATTTCATTCATAATTATCATTACCGCAATTTATCTCTGATTGCAAATACGTTTTCTTATTGAAAACACACCCGGACATGTATGTAGTAGAGTGCTCATTATACTAAAATCCAGCAAAACCTCTCATTTGTTTTACCTTCGAGGTTGAATTTTGTATATGCATACGTAATACAATGTTTAATAATGTTATTTTAATTGTGAATAGTTTCTCCCATACGTAATGGCGAACAGTATGTGTAGATACAAATAAAAAAGTACGTGTTGATGTGCATACTGATCTTACGCTATCTTGGTCGCCAAATAAAAATGAATATTTTAATTAATAAGCAGGAACACGAATTAAAAATGTTTTTTTTTTAGGAATTCATACGTGTAGGGGCGAAGGATGATCACATTTTGACATTACCTGCACGGACCCATTGCACCACCGTGTCAAATACACTAATAACTAGGTAATGGTCATTTACTACAAAATGTTATGAAACATATCAATTTTGGCTTGAAACCAGCACATGTGATCAAAACTGATTCATAGCCGTGTACGTTCGCCACTTTCCCGATTCGTTCCCGGACTGTTTGTTAACAATTTGAAGCTATAAAATGCCATTCACTTTTGACCGCAAACAACGCACTGGATGACACAGAAGTTGGAAACACGTTCTGTTGGACACTTTTGTGATATCCACGTGTATCATAAGTTTCATCTAACTACCGTCATTGCTCACAGCAACACTTAGGCTGTATGGATTCCGCAGCAGACACATTTTATAAATAGCCAGTTGTAAATCGTCATTCGTATGTTATGACTTGGACACGAATTGTTCTGGGGTGGGTTTTACGTTAACGGTTAACCATGGTGTTCGGCTCATGGATAGGCATGTATGCTTTAGTTGAATATTTTCCCCAATTATTTCATTTAGGACTCACTAGCGCAGTGGTGTACGACGTTGTGTCCCAAGTTAAACGTATGCGATGACATGTCGTCGTAGTTCGAATTAGAAGGAGAGCGTATACTTTTTGTTTTACTTATATTTTGCTGATATATTTGGCGACATTTTCAGAGTTAAAATGCGACACGATTTGCTCTGAATAGCCTCGCCAAATTCTATATCATAGACCAATGTCCTCATGGCACCTCGCATGTCGTAAAACCTGATTAACCTGGACATGAATATCTTGATCGTATGTTCTTCTGTACTAGCAATTAGTATCACTGTACTTGATCTCTGATTGTAAATAATTATCTTTTTATTGCACTCTATGCACTAATAATCGGCGTTTGCTTGTCAAAAGGTGTCACAACACGGTGGCTGTGCGGGAATTGCAGTTTAATTGTTACTTTAAAATGAACATTTTATCCAAAACAAGAGAAAGTGAGCAGGGTTCTAAGTAATTTGACCTTGACATTGGACATGACAGCCGCGTGTGTGTGGTATAGAATGAAAATGTGGAAGATGATAAGGAAGTATATGTGGTTTGAAGTCAATCCGTCTTCCCGTTGCAGAGATAATGGGTACTCGAAAACGTTAACGCAAAATCTTACGGATGCACATTTCTAAGTAATTTGACCTTAACCCTGGACACGAAGGCTGCATGAGTGTGGTATGGAATGAAAATATGGATGATGATAAGCAAGTATATGAAGTTTGAATTCAATCCGACATTGTTACAGAGATAATGGGTACCCAAAATTTTAACGCAGAAGGACGGACAGACGGACGGACAAAATTACGAAAACTATATACCCCTCGACCTACTTCGTATGCCTGGGGTATAATAATAAAGACGAAAACAATACATTAGTAGATTTGCACAAAATGAATGCTGTTTTTCGTGGGTGGTTTTAAAGTAATGTAATACTGTTATTTATGACAAAAAAAAGATGTATATAAAAATGAGAGCGCAAATTGACCAAAATGAGATAAAATTGACTTGAGAGCGAATCAACAGGAGAACGAATTGACCAGATACCATTGTATGTTGTCCTATTACCCAGGTATATAGAAAGCTGTTGACAATTTATTGTCAGGCTAAACAGTGTGTCTACCAGCTACGCCACTTTGTCACATTTACATGTTTATGTTCAATGAATATATGGAATAAATATACGTTCAATATAGTCAGTGGATCAGCTAGATCAGCATGTGCATCTGCAGTCTGAACAGGATCTGCACTGGTCACCATTCCATCAATGGAACACCTGGCATGCTTCTAACAAGCTATATATATCAGTATCATGGTACATGGGTGTGTTATTTGTTCAGAAACTACACTAATCAGAAATCCCATAAGCCCCATTTCTCCAGTCACAAACCCACATAGACGCAACTACAATACTGTCTGTTCCACGTTTTTCTGCAGACAAACTTTTGGTTATTAAACACATTCAATCTAAAAAATATTTAAATGTAAGTATTTTTTCATCAATAACAAAAAAGTCACCCTCCCCAAAAAACAATATTTGGATGAAATTCCATCAACTATTGATTTTATTGCGAAAAACGATTTTAATATCGTCGCTAAACGCATAATTAAACAAGTAGTTCGAGAACACGCTCCCAATCAGCCGTTTCAGAAATCCTACGGTAGTAAGTGGTATCAAGACGAACAGATCTACCGAACGCCAGGATAGCCAAAACACGTTTTTTTTCTTTCTAACACCAAATGGAGAGAATATTTAAACATGGGAAATTATGGTCGTTTCGTCTAACAGCCAGTTCATCTAACTGGATTTATATAGTAAGGTGCCAAGTCGTTTCGTAAAAGTGGATATACTATATATAAACCAATTGTCATACATGTACTTGTTTGGCACAATGTGTTCGGTGCATGTGTAGTGGTTTGGTCAGCAATACGTATTATTTCTTAAGCATAGTATTCGTTTTAAGCATATAATATACTAGTATGTATGTTAAGTTAGGATTTATAGTTGATATTTCGCTAGTTGTTAAGAATATTCCAAACGGAGATATAGCACAAACATTGACAATTAGTGTTTGTTCACACAGTCTCTCGTACAGTGTACGAAACAACTACAGGTAACACTGGCTAATTGGTTTCTAAATACATGTAACTCCACTTTGACGAAACGACTCGACACCTTACTATATAACTTCAGTTAGACGAGTGAGTGAGTGAGTGAGTGAATAGGGTTTAACGTCCGCTTTTCTGACATAGAGGTACAAGCCTCAGGGAGTCTACACGCAGACGGGTCAACGGGGTCGAGTCCCATATCCACCTGTCCAAGGGGGGTAAATCCCAACTTCAGAACTCAATATTTACAATCAAAATATATATTCAGTCCTGAAATTAGAACAACCTGATCTGGTACCAGGCCCTCGCCACACCAACATAATTTATCCTATCCCCTAAAAGTAATAGGATTAGCGCTAATCTTACTTTTATATATGGGGCATAGCCCGACTCAACTCTCACATACAAGAAAGCAAAAAATGTACATGAGGGCCAAATCCGGTATAGTGGGTTCCGGAAAGTATGAACCCAATCGTTAAGCCAGTTTAGTCGCCTTTTACGACAAGTAATGGCTACTGCAGCACTATTCTCAGGATCAGTTGATCCCGCCCGGTGCCTGCACGGGGTTCAGTTAGACGAACTTGCAATTATACGAAACAACCATCATACAGCAAGGGAAGTAACTGCCAACGTGTTGACGGATAGTGTCTATTTCGTCGATCGATTTCCTTGTGGGACCGTGTGATGGCGTTTGGGTCAAAACGTACCCCGAGTCAAAACGTATCTAAAATCAAAGGTGTGAACATACCCAACATCTAGTAAAAACATACCCATTGTCGGGTTAAAATGGCGCCGTTTTGGAATGGAGTCGTTTTGGTCAGAACACTTGGGACCTTTTGATCAACACTGGGGCCGTTTTAGACAGAGTCGGCCGTTTTAGACTGGGGTCGTTTTGGCCTGGTTCCTGTGATATTTGCCTGTAAAGATTTAGCTAGAGTTACCTGGATCCGCAGCTGGTTCCCCTTTGGTGGCATGCCGCAGCGGTAATGGGGTAAGCGGTATGGTATCCATTTATGTGTTTGTTGATACGGTGTTTAAACACATTGATGCCAGTGGCACTAACAACATCAAGTGGCAGGTTATTCCATGTAATAACTGATCTTTGGGGGAAGTATGATTTGCGTAATTAACCTGCTGTAGTTCAAGTAGAGTTTATGCAAATGCCTTCTTGTAGAGTCGAAACTAATTCTGTCAAATAGACGATGCTCGGCGAGGCCTTCTCCGGCTGTTAGTATCTTGAAGACTTCAATCATGTTGCCACGATGTCGTCGAAGTTGTAGAGATGTGAGATGAAGGATTCTAAGTAGTTTTGGGGTATGTTTTTTCATGTATTTCTGGAATAATTCTTGTAGCTCTCCTCTGTACTTTTTCAAGAATCTGTATATCTTTTACCAAACTTGGACTCCATGCTTGGAACCGTGTACTCTATATGAGGTCTGACTACGTGTGGTCAGATATCATAGATAGCGGCGGAAACGTGGATAGTATATATCTTGGTTTCAGCAAAGTATTTGACACGGTGCCACACAAACGATTAAGAAAATAACTTTATGTATATATAATACGCGGAAATATCCCAAACTGGACAGTTAACTTTCTTGAGGACCGAAAACAACAAGTTCGCATCGGAGCTGCAAATTCATCATGGGCAGATGTGTTAAGTGGTATTCCACAAGGCAGTGTAATTGGACCTACGTTATTCTTTGTTATATATCAAGGATTTGCCTGATGTTGCTTATAATATCAACATGTTATTTGCAGATGATAATATGAAATAGGCACTGCCTATGATGGGCTTTACCATGGTGTTAGTATGCTACGGACGGTACGGGCGTATTACATATCTACTTCCCGCAACTACCATGCTGTCACAACTTCTCTATGCTAATTAAATTATCTTATTTGAACAAGTGATACAATCAGTGTTTTTCCTTTTGCTATATTATAAAAACTGTACTAGTACATTTACGACGTCATTTTAAGAAGACAGTAACACCAGATGGCCGCGGCCCGCATAACGAGCCCGCCGATGCATTTGATAGTCTCAGAGTGTATTTATTTGAAGCATGAATTAAGGGTTGTGGAGATATAAGGTATGTAAAAGCTTTAACGCAAACTTTAGTCATTTGACCTTGATCTTGGGCATGTGGGTCACATGGGAGGGCTATAGAATGAAAATATGGATGATAATAAAACAATGTTTGAAGTTTGAAGTAAATTGGAGTAAGTGTTGTGGAGACCATGGACATTTGGACCACATGGGCAGGCTATAAAATGAAAATATGGATAAGGAATAAGAAGTATTGGTTGTTGGAAGTGAATTGGAGTAAATGTTGCAGAGATATAAGGTATGTACAAACTTTAACACAGATTTCAAAGTCATTTGACCTTGACATTGGGCGTATGGACCACATGGGCAGGCTATGGAATGAAAATATGGATGCTGAAAAGGAAGTGTTGGAAGTTGGAAGTGAATTGGAGTAACAATTGTGGAGATATAAGGTATGTAAAAACTTTTAACGCAAATTTTGACAGAAACTTCTAAGTCATTTGACCTTGACCTTGGGGCACAGGGGCCGCATGAGTGGGAGACAGAATGAATATATGGATGATGAACAATAAGCACACACAGTTTCAAGCAAATCCGACTTACGGTTACAGAGATAGTAAGTATCTGAAAACTTTAACGCAAATGTTTACAAAACAATTTAACGCAAACTTCTAAGTCAGTTTACCTTGACCTTCGGCACAAGGGCCACATGAGTGGGACACAGCATGACTATATGGATGATGACTAGTAAGTATATGAAGTTTCAAGTCAATGTGACTTAGTACTGTAGAGATATAAGGCATTTAAAAAAATTAACGCAAATTTCCGACGCACGGACGGAAGGACGTGACGGACGGACGGACGAGAGAGAGAGAGAGAGAGAGAGAGAGAGAGAGAGAGAGAGAGATGAGAGAGAGAGAGAGAGAGAGAGAGATGGGTTTCTATTTAATCTAATTATGTTGAGAGAGGGGGGGGTTCTATCTAATAATGTTTAGAGAGGGGGGGGGGCGGCGCTAGTTCTATCTATTAATGTTGAGAGAGAGAGAGAGAGAGAGAGAGAGAGAGATAGAGGAGAGAGAGAGAGAGAGAGAGAGAGGGGGGGGTCTATCTAATGATGTTTAGAGGGAGGGGGGGGGGGGTTCTATCTAATAATGTTGAAAGACAGAGAGAGAGAGGTGGATGGTTTTCTATCTAATGATGTTGAGAGAGAGAGAGTCTAGGGGGGGGGGGGTCTAACTAATAATGTTAGAGAGAGAGAGAGAGGGGGGTGTTCTATCTAATAATGTTAAAGAGAGAGAGAGAGAGGGAGATGAGAGAGGGAGATGAGATAGGGGGTTAGAGACAGAGGGACGGGGGCGGGAGAGAGATAGTGTGGTTTATATCTACATGTAATTATGTTGAGAAGAGAGGGATCTAATTAGTTGAGAGAGGAGGGGGGGGGGGGGTTCTATCTAATTATGTTGAGAGAGAAAAGGGAGGGTTCTATCTAATAATGTTTTAAGACAGAGAGAGGGAAATGAGAGAGGGGGTTAGAGAGACAGAGGGATGGAGAGAGTGTGGTTCATATCTACATGAAATGATGTTGAGAATGAGAGGGATCTAATTATGTTGAGAGGAGGGGGGGGGGGTTCTATCTAATGACTTGATTGAGGGGGGGGGGGAGGGGGGGGGGGGTTCTATCTAATTATGTTGAGAGAGGGGGGGGGGAGATTCTATATAATGATGTTGAGAGAGGGGGGTTCTATCTAATACTGTTGAGAGAGAGAGAGAGGGGGGGGGGGGTTCTATCTAATAATGTTGAAAGAGAGAGACAGGGGGTGGGCTTCTATCTAATTATGTTGAACAAGGGGGATGTGTGGATTCTATCTAATGATGTTGAGAGAGGGGGTGCGGTTCTATCTAATACTGATGAGGGAGAGGGGGTTCTATGTAATAATGTTGAAGAGAGAGAGAGAGAGAGAGAGAGGAGAGAGTGTTGAGAGAGAGAGAGAGAGAGGAGAGAGAGAGAGAGGAGAGAGAGAGAGAGAGTGTTGAGAGAGAGAGGTGGGGGGGGGGGGGGTCTATCTAATAATGTTGACAGAGAGTGGGGGTTCTATCTAATAATGTTAAAAGAGAGAGAGAGAGGGAGATAAGAGAGGGGGTTAGAGAGACAGAGGTATGGGGGCGGGAGATAGTGTGGTTTATATCTACATCTAATTATGTTGAGAAAGAGAGGGATATATATAGAGAGGCAGACAGACATGGGATGATGGGAGATGAGAAAGATGTGTTAAAATATAATCAATCAGCAGAATTGGAGAGAGCGTGACCCCTCCTCTCACTTTGAATTAATTTATTGAACTATATTTAATAACCAGATGGCCGCGGCCCGCATGTCGAGCCCGCCGAGGCATTTGATGGTATTTTAAAAAAAATTTAACGCACATTTTGGACGGACGGACGGATGGACGCATGGACACCCGGACGTCATTGTGATCACTATGTCTCTCTTTCCGCAAGCGGGCTGGACACAAACAATAGCCCAGAAACCAGGACTGTTTTTGCCTTCCGTTACAACCACTTCCGATGCATTCGGCCCATTCGCAGTTACGCAGTAGGTTTGTCGGCTGCTACAAAATAGGTTTATGAATATTTCTGGACTTTGGGAGACTTCACTAGGTGTATTTTTTAGAGGATTTCATAATTCTATGAAACTGAATGTTAGCTCCGGTTCATTTTGATTGACATCTTGGAAAATGGCGCATGCTATGCTGTCTCGCCGGTACGGTTTTGCGTCAGAATTTAAGGTATTTTTCGGGCATTTGTAGAGAAAATTTGAGGTGGTTACGACCCCGCTTTGAAATCATTTTCAGAAAATGGTGTGGTGTTACAAGTGATAGAACAAGGCATAACAAAGTATCTGTGCCTCATATTTTCATGAAAACAATTCCGACAAATTCAGTCGTGTTGAAATTGCTGGCCAAAAATAGGTGGGTGGGGTAACTTTGTAAAAAATTAATTGAACACATCTGATGCGGTTACTGCATATTTATTGTGGTGCGCGATTTGTACTTCATTTGCGAGTATTTTTTCAATACTTGTCGCAAGAGCATCCTTAACTGATTGTGAGAGGCGGTGATTTTTATAAGTCACCCGCCTCCCTCAGAAAAGCAGTCAATTTTAGCTCTTTTCAATCGTCCCGTGATGCCTATGTCGGCTAATTAATATATACCGGTACTGTTTATAATAATAATAGAAACTTATTATTGTGTGTGTATGCAAGTGCGGATAATTCCGAAGCCGTTTGTGTATTATCGTCCTTGGGGACACTTCAGCGTTGAGATAAAAGTGTCGATTGCACGACAACACAACTATCTTCAAACTTCGTATGCTATATTCAGCATTCGTCGCCCTTATCAAGCGTTATAGTAATATCTGACAGTACCAGTTGCATTAGTATCCAGAACGACTTCGATCAACTTGCAGAATGGTCAGGCACTTCATGTACAATGTATGTTAGGCTACTTCAGGTATATTAGGTTACTTCAGATATAAACAACATTTATTCAACCCCCTTTATTATGCTACATGGAGCAATGGTTGTGGTTATCATAATATATACAGAGAAGAGCTATCGTGTAGTTAAAGGTTTGAATCATCTCACATATGATGAATGCATTCGAGAACTTGGTTTACCAACATAATACTATCGCCGAGACAGGGCAGATGTGATACAACTCTTTAAGATTATGAACGACTTCGATACTGTGACGATTCCAAATACATGTATATGATTATCCAAAACAACCCATACACAGTCAGAAGCTTGACAAGCAACAGTCGGCTACAAGACAGAATCAATAAACAGTATCAAATAGAGTAGTGAATTCAAGGAACTTCCGGAGGATGTGATACATGCATAAACTGTAAATAGTTTTAAAAGTGGGCCAAATAGTGCCTGGAGAAACAAAGCCAATACATTTGAAATACAACGTATCAACTTATTGGCACAACTGAAAGCAGTATGCCATCTTCCCACGCAATATAAATTCTAAGAAGTTTTCAACAAGGCCATTATGAGCAGTATTGCTCAATATCGAAGGTAAATATTTAGTTGCTTCTGTATGCAACCACCTATCCACCGCTGCATCAAGGTTGTATACCTCTTAGTTGTATGGTACTGGGTCCTATGAATACATGCGTAGTATACGAGTGCCGATTGTGAAGAAATAACTTGAACACTAGCATTATTAACTTTATATTAAGATAAGGGCAAGCATCACACTAACAGCAGTATGGTTCTTCTACGTGTATTTTGTTACACAATTCGATTGATAATTGACTAATCGTGTAATGTATACATCAGTACCAGTTCCTTATTATCCCCTCGCCAGTAGCCAATATACGTACAAATATATTTAAGTTTAAAACATATATGTGACCTACTTACTGGTGTATATTAAATACCGGCGCGAATTCGAGAAATCGAAAATAAAATTATGTACAGGCGGTAAGTACAAGACTACAATATTGTTATTGGAGTTCCGAAATCAGAACAGAATATGTACATCGAAAAACTAAATATCCAGCCATGAAATTAGAATAACATGAAATGGTTCAAGGTCCATACCACACCAAAGTTACTTCAACTAAAAGTAATATAATTATTAGTATGTATCAGCATGTGCTGTTTGAGGCTGCCACTGTGTGCGAATGTCTGGTCACAAACACTACATGCATGGGGACGATCCCCCGTATGTATGAGCATGTGCCGCTTGAGGTCGCCACTGAGTGCGAATGTCTTGTCACAAACACTACATGTATATAGACGATCCCCCTTATGTATGAGCATGTGCCGTTTGAGGTGGCCACTCGTTGTGTATGTCTGGTCACAAACACAACATGTATGGGGACTATCCCCCTTATGTATGAGCATGTGCCGTTTGAGGTGGCCACTCAAAAAGTGCAGTCATATGTACAGGCGATAAGTACACGACTACACTAGTGTTATTGGAGTTCCGAAATCAGAACAGAATATGTACATCGAAAAACTAAATATCCAGCCATGAAATTAGAATAACATGAAATGGTTCAAGGTCCATATCACACCAAAGTCACTTGGCCACTTCAACTAAATGTAATATAATTATTAGTATGCATGAGCATGTGCCGTTTGAGGCTGCCACTGTGTGCGAATGTCTGGTCACAAACACTACATGCATGGGGACGATCGCCCGTATGTATGAGCATGTGTATTGAGGTCGCCACAAATTGTCTCACAAACACTACATGTATATAGACGATCCCCCTTATGTATGAGCATGAGCCGTTTGAGGTGGCCACTCGTTGTGAATGTCTGGTCACAAACACATGTATGGGGATAGGGGACGTTCACCGGTGTATGAGTAGGTATGGTCTTTGAGGTCGCCGCTGCGTTTTTTGAATATGTCACAAACATACATGTAGGTGGACGATCCGTATGTGAGCATGTGTGTTGGAGGTTTCCTAGTGAATGTCTTGTCACAAACACTACATGTATGTGGCGATCCCCCCGTATGTTATGAGCATGTGTGTTGGAGGTTTCCACCCTGTGAATGTTTGTCACAAACTCTTTCATGAATGGGGGACTATCCCCCGTATGTAGGAGCATGTGCTGTTTGAGGTGGTCACTCCGTGTGAATGTCTGGTCACAAACACTCATGTATGTGGACGATCCCCCGTTTATGTATGAGCATGTGCTGTTTGTGGTTGCCACTGCGTGCGAATGTCTGGTCACAAACACTACATGCATGGTGACGATCCCCCGTATGTATGAGCATGTGCCGTTTGAGGTCACTACTGCGTAATGCAGAATATGTCTTCACACATTATGTATGGGGACGATCCCCCGTATGTATGAGCATGTGCTGTTTGAGGTTGCCACTGCGTGCGAATGTCTGGTCACAAACACTACATGCATGGTGACGATCCCCCGTATGTATGAGCATGTGCCGTTTGATGTCACTACTGCGTGCGAATGTCTTGTCACAAACATTACATATATGGGGACTATCCCCGTATGTATGAGCATGTGACGTTTGAGGTTTCCACCCTGAGTGAATGTCTTGTTACAAACACTACATGTATAGGGACGAACCCCCATATGTATGAGCATGTGCTGTTTGAGGCTTCCACCCGGAGCGAATGTCTGGTCACAAACATTACATATATGGGGACTATCCCCCGTATGTATGAGCATGTGACGTTTGAGGTTTCCACCCTGAGTGGATGTCTTGTCACAAACACTACATGTATGGGGACTATCCCCCGTATGTATGAGCATGTGCTGTTTGAGGCTTCCACCCAGAGTGAATGTCTTGTCACAAACACTGCATGTATGGGGACTATCCCTGGTGTGTATGAGCTTGTGGTCTTTGAGGTTTCCACCCCGAGTGAATGTCTTGTCACAAACACTACATGTATGGGGACTATCCCCCGTATGTAAGAGCATGTGCTGTTTGAGGCTTCCACCCCGAGCGAATGTCTTGTCACAAACACTACAGGTATGTGGACGATCCCTCGTATGTATTAGCATGTGCTGTTTGAGGCTTCCACCCCGAGTGAATGTCTTGTCACAAACACTACATGTATGGGGACTATCCCCCGTATGTAAGAGCATGTGCTGTTTGAGGTTTCCACCCTGAGTGAATGTCTCGTCACAAACACTGCATGTATGGGGACTATCCCCGGTGTGAATGAGCTTGTGGTCTTTGAGGTTTCCACCCCGAGTGAATGTCTTGTCACAAACACTACATGTATGGGGACTATCCCCCGTATGTATGAGCATGTGCTGTTTGAGGTTTCCACCCTGAGTGAATGTCTCGTCACAAACACTGCATGTATGGGGACTATCCCCGGTGTGTATGAGCTGTGGTCTTTGAGGTTTCCACCCCGAGTGAATGTCTTGTCACAAACACTACATGTATGGGGACTATCCCCCGTATGTATGAGCATGTGCTGTTTGAGGCTTCCACCTCGAGCGAATGTCTTGTAACAAACACTACATGTATGGGGACTATCCCCCGTATGTAAGAGCATATGCTGTTTGAGGTTTCCACCCTGAGTGAATGTCTTGTCACAAACACTGCATGTATGGGGACTATCCCCGGTGTGTATGAGCTTGTGGTCTTTGAGGTTTCCACCCCGAGTGAATGTCTTGTCACAAACACTACATGTATGGGGACTATCCCCCGTATGTATGAGCATGTGCTGTTTGAGGCTTCCACCTCGAGCAAATGTCTTGTAACAAACACTACATGTATGGGGACTAACCCCGTATGTAAGAGCATGTGATGTTTGAGGTTTCCACCCTGAGTGAATGTCTTGTCACAAACACTATATGTATGGGGACGATCCCCCGTATGTATGAGCATGTGCTGTTTTAGGTGGCCGCTATGTGTGAATATCTTGTCACAAACAAGAACTCGTCGCTCCCCGGTGTGAATGTGCATAATGTAGTTTGAGGCTGCTACCGTTCACGAAGGTTGTGTCACATGCCGTGCATTTATGTAGTCGTTTCATACTTTAATCCATCCTCTACAAAGTCACTTCTGTACATTTTGATTATCAAAAGGCGGTTGCATGTTTGCTTATCTCGTCAAGTAAACAAATGTTGTCACGAGTACCATAATATGACCTGGACATCACGTCGGACCGTTGTGCTGCTGTGTGCATGGGACCTGAAAAAAGATGCAATATGTGTTGGCATCGTGTGGCATGGAACAGTCTTTACATCAATGGTACTCCTACATTGACAAGTTCTCCCATTTTAAATTTATAAAATATAATGTGAAAAATACTGCACATTACCATGTCGTGAGTGTGTGTGTGCGTGCGTGTCTATGGGAAATAAATTGCCTGCATGTTTCATAAACATCGAATCATCCAATACACCCACTGACGGTATGACTGTGCTAAATATAGTACACAGCGCCAGTGGGGGGAGGGGGGTCATGCAAAAATAAAAAATAGCCCGGTATAAAAAATAGTGAAGATGTTTTGAGGCCACAGACACAGTTTGAATGTAAATCCTGATCCATTACCATGATTACTGCCTATTTTTGTCTTGATGTTGGTGTGTTTTTAACACCAGTTTCCAGCATATTTCGAGCATTTAAAATAAAATACTGAGCCTGCTTGTCACTTGACAATTTGATGATAAACAATATGGCGGACAGGACAATGTTGATTTATTTCTTAGGAGTAAGTGAACATATTGTTTAATTAGTGTAAATCCGGTGCAGACAGGTTGCAGGTTATGGAAAGGTAGGTTCCACAGCATCCATACGAATAGTGAAAGTATGAGAGAATAGCCATATTTGGAGGATTCGGATAAGTTGTATAGCAAAACTAATTGGTGTTTGCTAGCCTGACGGCTGACGTAGTACACAAAAGCGCGCTTCTTTACCGTAAAACAATACAACTGCAAATAAGTCATATCTATATAAAGAACAAACGACTCAATATAAAGTTAAAATTATATCATATATTGATGTTTTGGCTAAATATAGACACAATGCTATCATATAATACACTTTTGACTGAATATAAAGCGATAATGGTATCATATACTTGCACTTTCGACTCAAAATAAAGACAAAACGATATCATACTATGCAACGCTATGGCTGTCGTATACGACGATACAGTATGTTATGCAGTACTAACCAATATATGAGCTCATTATGTATTTATATTGAGTCAAAATGTCAATATAGCATATAGCATATCATTATCTCTTAATATTGAGTCAAACGTTGAATATATCATACCAATATTTCTTTATATGGAGTCAAATGTTCATTATATCATACCATAATTATGTCTCTATATTGAGTCAAAACTTCAATATATGATATGACTCGTCTTTATATTAAGTCAACGAAACGTCAATATATTATACCATTATGTCTTTGTATTAGGTCGAAACATCAATACATATGATGCAATTCGTCTTTAACTTTATAACGTGTCGTTTGTTCTTTATATAGATAGGACTTATTTGCAGTAGTGTTGTTTTACGATAACACCGTTAAACAAGAGTGCCGTAAGTCACAAAATACGTCCGTCGAAGATGGGCCAGACAAAGAAGATGCAGAAATGTGAAGCTGTCAAGAAGACAAGAAACATTAATGAGAATTTGAAAATCGTTAGCATTATTTCTTCCTCTTGTTGTAATAAACAGGTATACTAATTTAGTAGAGATGTGTAAAGTAGAAATTATATAGAATTGGATGCAAAAATGTAAAAAAATGGCTATGTTAAAAAGGTGATATTTTTGTTAAAAAATACTTTTTCGGCATAAAAATACAAGGGTGCACATCTTCAATTTGTGTAGAAGACGTGTATATAGTTTCAGATCAATCGACTGAACGGTTTCAGAGGAGTTGCGTACACAAACTATGTACCCTATATAGAGTTGTATACAAACAAAAAGAGGAAACAATTGCTAAGTTAACAAGAGCTGTAGGAGAACAGCATAGCTCGACTACGAGGGTTGTCGATGTACACATAGGTTGACAAACAAGGTGGCTGCGGCCTGCATAAAAACCTTAACCAAGGTTGACTAAAAAACTTAACCAAGGGAAATTAAGTAAGTAATTCAAGGTTAAATGTAGGTCAATGACAGATATAGGTCAGGGGTTATTGATGTACATCACTAGGAGATGAAGTTTTCCAAGTATGGTTGCTGTAGGCCCAGGAGTATTCCATATACAAGGTTGACTAAAAACCTTAACCAACCAAGGGGAATAACTAAGTAATCCAAGGATAAAAGTAGGTCAATGTCAAATATAGGTCAGGGATTATTGATGTACATCATTAGGAGATGAAGTTGTCCAAGTATGGTTGATGTAGGCACAGGAGTATTCCATATACAAGCTTGACTATAAAGATTAATCAAGTAATTCAAGGTTAAATGTAGGTGAAGGTAACATAGGTCAGGGGTTATTGATGTACATCCCTATGAGAAAAAGTTATCCAAGTATGGTGTCTGTATGCAAAATAGTATTCCATATACAAGCTTGACTAAAACCCTTAACCAAGGTTGACTAAAAACCTTAACCATGGGGAATTAACTAATTAATTCAAGGTTAAATGTAGGTCAAGGTGAACTATAGGTCAGGGGTTGTTGATGTACATCAGTAGGAGATGAAGTTGTCCAAGTATGGTTGGTGTAGGGCCAGGAGTATTCCATCAACAAACTTGACTATAAAGATTAATCAAGTAATTCAAGGTTAAATGTAGGTGAAGGTAACATATAGGTCAGGGGTTATTGATGTACATCCCTATGAGAAAAAGTTATCCAAGTATGGTGTCTGTATGCACAATAGTATTCCATATACAAGCTTGACTAAAACCCTTAACCAAGGTTGACTAAAAACCTTAACCAAGGGGAATTAACTAATTAATTCAAGGTTAAATGTAGGTCAAGGTGAACTATAGGTCAGGGGTTGTTGATGTACATCAGTAGGAGATGAAGTTGTCCAAGTATGGTTGGTGTAGGGCCAGGAGTATTCCATCTACAAGCTTGACTAAAAACCTTAACCAAAGAGAATTAACTAAGTAATTCAAGAGGAAATGTAGGTGAAGGTCAAATATAGATCAGGGGTTATGGATGTACATCCATATGAGAAAAGGTTGTCCATGTATGGTGTCTGTATGCACAATAGTATTCCATGTACAAGCTTGAGTAAAAAGCTTAACTAAAGTTGACTAAAAACCTTAACCAAGGGGAATTAAGTAAGTAATTCAAGAGCAAATATAGGTAAAGGTGAAATATATATCAGGGGTTGTTGATGTACATCACTAGGAGATGAAGTGGTCCAAGTATGGTGGGTGTAGGGCCAGTAGTATTCCATATACAAGCTTGACTAAAACCCTTAACCAAGGTTGACTAAAAACCTTAACCAAGGGGAATTAACTAATTAATTCAAGGTTAAATGTAGGTCAAGGTGAACTATAGGTCAGGGGTTGTTGATGTACATCAGTAGGAGATGAAGTTGTCCAAGTATGGTTGGTGTAGGGCCAGGAGTATTCCATCTACAAGCTTGACTAAAAACCTTAACCAAAGAGAATTAACTAAGTAATTCAAGAGGAAATGTAGGTGAAGGTCAAATATAGATCAGGGGTTATTGATGTACATCCCTATGAGAAAAGGTTGTCCATGTATGGTGTCTGTTCTGTATGCACAATAGTATTCCATGTACAAGCTTGAGTAAAAAGCTTAACTAAAGTTGACTAAAAACCTTAACCAAGGGGAATTAAGTAAGTAATTCAAGAGCAAATATAGGTAAAGGTGAAATATATATCAGGGGTTGTTGATGTACATCACTAGGAGATGAAGTTGTCCAAGTATGGTGGGTGTAGGGCCAGTAGTATTCCATGTACAAGCTTGACTAAAACCCTTAACCAAGGTTGACTAAAAACCTTAACCAAGGGGAATTAACTAATTAATTCAAGGTTAAATGTAGGTCAAGGTGAACTATAGGTCAGGGGTTGTTGATGTACATCAGTAGGAGATGAAGTTGTCCAAGTATGGTTGGTGTAGGGCCAGGAGTATTCCATCTACAAGCTTGACTAAAAACCTTAACCAAAGAGAATTAACTAAGTAATTCAAGAGGAAATGTAGGTGAAGGTCAAATATAGATCAGGGGTTATTGATGTACATCCCTATGAGAAAAGGTTGTCCATGTATGGTGTCTGTATGCACAATAGTATTCCATGTACAAGCTTGAGTAAAAAGCTTAACTAAAGTTGACTAAAAACCTTAACCAAGGGGAATTAAGTAAGTAATTCAAGAGCAAATATAGGTAAAGGTGGAATATATATCAGGGGTTGTTGATGTACATCACTAGGAGATGAAGTTGTCCAAGTATGGTGGGTGTAGGGCCAGTAGTATTCCATATACAAGCTTGACTAAAAACCTTAACCAAAGAGAATTAACATAGTAATTCAAGAGGAAATGTAGGTCAAGGTCAAATATAGATCAGGGGTTATTGATGTACATCCCTAGGACTTGAAGTTGTCCAAGTATGGTGGGTGTAGGGCCAGGAGTATTCCATATACAAGCTTGACTAAAAACCGTAACCAAGGGGAATTAACTAAGTAATTCAAGAGGAAATGTAGGTCAAGGTCAAATATAGATCAGGGGTTATTGATGTACATCCATATGAGAAAAGGTTGTCCAAGTATGGTGTCTGTATGCACAATAGTATTCCATGTACAAGCTTGACTAAAAACCTTAACCAAGGTTGACTAAAAACCTTAACCAAGGGGAATTAACTAAGTAATTGAAGAGGAAATGTAGGTCAAGGTCAAATATAGATCAGGGGTTATTGATGTACATCACAAGGAGATGAAGTTGTCCAAGTATGGTGGGTGTAGGGCCAGGAGTATTCCATCTACAAGCTTGACTAAAAACCTTAACCAAAGAGAATTAACTAAGTAATTCAAGAGGCAATGTAGGTCAAGGTCAAATATAGATCAGGGGTTATTGATGTACATCCCTATGAGAAAAGGTTGTCCAAGTATGGTGTCTGTATGCACAATAGTATTCCATGTACAAGCTTGACTAAAAACCTTAACCAAGGTTGACTAAAAACCTTAACCAAGGGGAATTAACTAAGTAATTGAAGAGGAAATGTAGGTCACGGTCAAATATAGATCAGGGGTTATTGATGTACAATAACCTTAACCAAGGCGTGACGGTGACGCCGACGTGACAACATAAGCTCTACTTATTCTTCGAATAGTCGAGCTAAAAAGATGTTTGTTAAAAAAAATTTGTTCGGCATAAAAACACCAAGGTGCACATCTTCAATATGTGTAGAAGACTTGTATATAGTTTCAGATCGATTGACTGAACGGTTTCAGAGGAGTTGTGTACACAAACTTTGTACCCTATATAGAATTGAATACAAAAATGTAGAAAAAATGGCTAAGTTAAAAAGGTGATATTTTTGGTAAAAATATGTTTTCGGCATAAAAACACCAAGGTGCACATCTTCAATATGTGTAGACGACGTGTGTATAGTTTCAGACTGAACGGTTTCAGAGGAGTTGTGTACACAAACTTTGCAATTATTCTGTCCGCCGCCCGCCAGCCGCGGTAAAACATAATACGTACCGTATAAAAATCGTCATATCCCCCAATATTGTTTACCTCTTTTGGTCACGGAAACTCTTTTTACATCAGGTGACCAACAGGTTCAGTGTTTTCTTATAAATGCTACAAATATGCTGAAAACTGGTGTTAAAAGCACCCCAAACTGTTCCTTAAGTGAAAATTGGTAGTAATGGATCAAGATTTGCAAGCAAACTGAGTCTGTGACCTCAAAACGCCCTCACTATTTGTTTTATACTGGACTACTTATGCATTTGGTATCCTGTAACCTGTAACCTTGTGACAACTTCCAACAAATAGTCGCGTTTTTTTTACTTGTGTTACAGTAAAATAATACCACTGCAAAATAGTCATATCTATAAACAAAAACAAAAAAACGACTCCATATAAAGTTGTAATGATATAATATATTGAAGTTTTTATTAAATATAAAGGCATTATGGTATGATATATTGCCCTTTTGACTCGATATAAAGACAAACTGGTATGAGATATTGAACTTTTGACTGCATATAAAGATATATTGGTACGATATGTTGAATGTGAGTGTGTTCCCAATGTTCATATGTATCAAGTGTCCAAATATTGAAGCAATCCGTCCAGTAATATGAAAGTTATACCACGATGACGAAGCTTGTACAAACATTTTGACATTTCGGACGACGACGTCGGCGCCGACGATGGAAAAAGCGGCGACTATAGTCGCGACTTCTGCTAAAGCAGACGCGACTAAACGAATGCTACGATATGTTGACGTTTTTACTCACTATGAAGACATACTGGTTTGATATATTGAAATTTCGATTCAATACAAAGGCATAATGGCATCATATATTGAAGATTCGACTCAATACAAAGACACCATGGTATCAGACATTGAAAGGTTGACTTAATATAAAGGCGAGTGATATGATTATTGATATGTTGAAGTTTTGACTCCAATAAAGAGATAATGGTACAATATATTGAAGATTCTACTGAATACAAGGACACCATACATTGAAATGTTGACTTAATAAATATGAATGACATCATACATGTATATTGAAGTTTCGACCCAATACAAATACATAATGGTCAGGTATACTATATTGAAGTTTCGACTCAATACAAATATATCATGATATCATACATTGAAATGTTTGCTTAATATACAGACAAATGGTATCATATATTGAAGGTTTTACTCCATAAAAAAGGTATAATAGTATGATATAATGAACTTTTGGCTCGATATAAATAAATATTTATATGATATTTTGAATTTTTGTTTGACTCAATATAAAGACATAATGATTTCATATATTGACGTTTGTACTGCATAAAATACGTTATCGTCATATAAGACAGCCATGGCGTTCCATACTAAATGACCCCTCCACTATCGTGGTGTGGCATACAAATAATGTAGATTTAAATTTTTCACTAATAAAACACTAAACTAAAAACGCGTCTCACTAACATAAATCAGTGCATGTCACGTAATTCGATATTTTTAAAGATGGCGGCTAACATTCATTTTTAATCAGGAAATGAATGTGTTTGATTTTAAAAATCGAATTTAGGTTAATGAGACGCGTTTTTAGTGCATTTTACACCCGAAATCTTTGAGATTTATGTTAATGTATTAGCAACTGTAAAATCTATGCCGAAAACCCACTCCAAACAGCAGTTACGACACGCTGTAATGCGTTGTATAGGCGAGTTCCAGATGAGATGACTACATCGTGTGGCTTTTTGTTTCAATGGTGGCGAATGGGAGTTTTGTACCTTTCTAAGTACTATTATATTTACACCCGGGCGCATTTGAATTGTTTTGTACATTGTTTAGAATAGAGTCAGTACAGACTAGCTTTTGTAAAACATTTCTGGGAGTATGTCGGACCGTAAACGATTCAATGGCGCTTGGAGATTGCGGTAGATATCCGCTCTATACCACTTACTTTTCTAAATGTATAGCATACTGGTGTCGTCTCATCCAAATGCCAAGTCATCGGTACCCTAGAAACTGTTATTTGATGCTACAAGCACATGATGATATGGGACGTGTAAATTGGACATCAGAAATCTTTGATATAAATATGGTTTTGGATTTGTTTGGCTTTCTCAGGATGTAGGGGACATAACTATGTTTTTATACAAATTTAAACAGCGTGTTATTGATTGTTGTAAACAAACTTGGCACAGTGATATTGATACCTCTGCTAAATGTATTCACTATAAACATTTTAAAACTATGTTAAATGTAGAAAGGTATATTACATGTTCTCTACAATTTCATTTAAGAAAAGCGTTGGCAAAATTCAGGTGCTCCAACCACAAATTGAACATTGAAGTTGGAAGACATGCTGGAACACAGAGAGAACTTCGGATTTGCCAGTATTTTCTAATGCAGTCAAATCTACAAGTTCCGGAAGATGAATATCATGCGTTTTTCCACTGTAATTTATACGACGACATCAGATTGATACACCTACCTGCTCATCTGTGTTCCAACAAGTCTTTGGATGACTTTTATAGAATTTTGGGTTTAATAATCATGAAACGATTTACACAATTTCCATATATGTTTACCATTTGTTAAACAAGCGCAACACATTATAATTCCATTAGATATTCATTGATATTTGTTCAAATGTACATGTTATGGGCCAGAGGCCTACATCATCCAAATAAACTAACTAACTAACTAACTTTAGAAAGGTGTTTCATCTATATACAAACAATAATTGACCATCCAAGACACGCTAGAATCACCTGTGTGAATAGCGGGCACTCGTAATTTTTAGAACTGGTGGAATAGTGACACAAGTATACGCTTATTTAATTTCTATAAATAACATTTTGTGCCTACTGAGTGGGCATGTATCTTTAACGTAAATCTTTACAAAAATTTAACACAAACTTCTAAGTAATTTGACCTTGGGCACAGGGGCTGTATGAGTGGGATACAGGATGAATATATAGATGATAACAAATAAGTATATGAAGTTTCAAGTCAATATAAGGTTTGATCATGTCCAGCCGTGTGCAAACGTTTGCTGCGGCCCCGAGGGAACTGTTTGAACCCAAGGTCGCACACGGCTGGACATGATCAAACCTTATTGTCACATTTCCAACAAAAAACTGATGTAATTTGAGCATTATATTGAGTATTTTCAGTACTTTTATAAATCGTCCCATTCACGTAGATAATTTTCGGTATTCATATTCCGGGGCCGCGTCATGAACGTCATGAAGTAGTGACGTCATGAAGGCACTTCTGCGTAGTGACGTCATGAACGGACTTGGTCTACGCGCGGGCCCGGAATGAGGATTGCCTAAAGTCACATGCAAACAGCACGCGCTATATGTTTGCACATATGTGCAACCACGGAAACCATGTAACAATGTCAGTTAGCACTGCAGAGATATTTATAAGGTATTTAAAAACGTTAACGCATATTTTGGACGGACTGACGGACGGACACCCGGACGTCATTGTGATCACTATGTCTCAATTTCCGCAAGCGCCAGCCGGCTCGACAAAAATTAACGCAAATGTTCTAAGTAATTTGACCTTGGACATGACGGCCTCATGGGTGTGGTATGAAATGAAAATATGGATGATGATAAGGAAGTACACGCTCACAATCACCCGCTTCAGAAATCCTACGGTAGTCAGTGGTGTCAAGACGAACAGATCTACCGGGCGCCAGGACAGCTGAAACAAATGGAGAGAATAATTAAACAAGGGAAATAACTCCCAACTTATTGACGGATAGTGTCTATTTCGTTGATTTCCTTGCGGTATCGTGTGATGGCGTTCGGGTCAAAACGTACCCAAGCCAAAACATACCAAAAATCAAAGGTAAAAACTTACCAAACATATCGTCAAAACATATACGAATGACGCCGTTTTGGAATGGGACTGTTTTGGTCAGAACACAATTCTTCGGCCGTTTTAATCAACACCGCGGGCCGTTTTGGCAAAGACGGCCGTTTTGGACTGGGGCCGTTTTGACCTTTGCTATTTGCCAGTAATTAGGTTAACGGTAGTTTTGTGCACCATGCACCATATCGAAAATAACAGCTGATTACCGAATACCAGCACGGAGTTCAGTTGAAATGTTCATATGTAATACAACTTCTGGCGGTCATGAAGGAGTGGATTTACACAGCAAAATGTGGCAAATAAGCAATTCATATACAAAACAATACATATGCTGTTCATATGTAAAACATATGAAAAACATATGAGTTGCATATGAATATCATATGAAAAAAGAACATGTGAAATGCATATGATGTTCATATGAATTTCATGTTAAGACTTTTTGTATGCATTTCATATGAATAATTGTGTATATGAATTTAGTATGAAATGTTTTCATATGCAATTCATATGAAATTTTCACATGAAATTCATATGTTACATATGCAATTCATATGAAAAGTTTTCATATGTGCATATGAAATTTTCATATGAAATGCATATGGAAAAAAAACACATACAAATTGCATATGAAATTTTCATGTGCAATTCGTATGTTACATATGCAATTCATATGACATTTTCAGAGTTAAAATGCGACACGATTGGCTCTGAAAGGGCAACTTACTGCAACTTCCATAACGTCGATGAAATGTTGTGAGACCAAGGTATTGAAAAGTGCACATCTCAAAGATTGAGAAGAAAATTGCTTGAGAAAAACAATGTGACATTGGCAAAAGTAAGAGATATTGCATTATCCCTTGAAACTTCAGAAAAACAGGCGAAAACAATTGAACATTTTGGCAAAATGGAAATCAACAGCGTTAGACCGGCAAAGTACCAAAGTAATGTAAATAAAGGCAATTATGGAGCAAGACCGAAAACATATCCTGAAAAATGTTATTCCTGCGGTTATTATGGACATGAAAAATCAGACACCCGGTGCCCAGCTAAAAATATGAAATGTAATTATTGTAAGAAAATGGGACATTTTGAAAGTCAATGCAGAACCAAAGTATATGATCAGAAACACAAAGGGATCGCGGAAACCGTTCAAGAAAGGTGCGCAACATATTCGGTGCGTAGATGATGATAATTCTTCAGACGCCAATAACGACGATGAACCAAGTAAGTATGTATTTGTGCTGCAGACCGAGCAAGATGTATCAAATAAAACTACAGTGAAAATAGGTGGCATACCAACCCAAGTTATTGTTGACTCTGGAGCATGTGTTATAATGTTATTGATCGCACTCTCTGTGAACAATTGAATTCATTCAAAATAAACTGTAAGAGCAGGCTTGCAAGCAAAAAAGTTATATGCATACGGTACTAACAACCCATTAACAGTAGCTGGTGTATTTACAACTACAGTATCGCATGGCGACAATGAGATTGAGACCGACATTGATGTCATTGAAGAAAAAGGACATGCGTTGCTTAACAACAATACGAGTACCGATCTAGGAATCTTAAAAATACTACGGAGTGTGAAAGGCGATAGTGAACATATAATATACAACTATCCAGCCTGCTTTGAAGGCCTTGGAAAACTGAAAAATGTCCAACTTCATATACCCATCAATGAATCAGTCCCTGGTGTTATTCAACCGTTAAGGCGAGTCCCGTACAACTTGAGAACGAAGCTTGAAGACAAGTTGCATGAACTAGTATATCTTGATATCATCGAAAAGGTGAATGAACCCAGACAGTGGGTGAGTCCAATTGTTGTTGTGTCCAAGAAAGATGATGTGAGATTGTGTATCGATATGAGACGTGCTAATGAAGCCGTAATGCGCGAAAGACATCCAATACCTACAGTAGACGAAATCCTGCAAGATCTAAATAAATCGAGCGTATTTTCAAAATTAGATATCAAGATGGCCTACCATCAGATTGAATTAGCGCCAGAATCAAGGGAAATTACGACATTCATGACTCACAAGGGACTTTACCGATACAAAAGATTATTATTTGGAGTGAGTTGTGCACCGGAGATGTACAATAAAGTTCTACAACAACCCTTAAGTGAAGTGGGTTAGATGGTGTTTCCAGCATATACGATGACATCGTAGTTCATGGTGAAAACGTAGAACAGCACAATCAGAGACTATCAAACATGTTAGAGCGCCTACAGGAAAAAGGACTTACTCTCAATGCGGAAAAATGTCAATTCAACATGACTCATATCAATTTCATGGATATGGTCTTATCAGAGCATGGAATCGGTTTGGCAAAGAGTAAAGTAGAATCAGTTCTCAATGCAAGTGCACCGAAATCAGCAGCGGAGGTGAACAGTTTCCTTGGACTGGTGAACTTTAGCAGTCGGTTTATACCAAACATGGCATCAGTAGCAGAGCCAATGAGGAATATAACAAGAAAAAATGTGAAATTCCAGTGGGGTTCTGAACAGCAAGACAGTTTCACAGAACTGAAAGAGTTGTTGTCAAATGCAGTTACACTAGGGTACTTCGATGTAAATGATAATACACAAGTCATATGTGATGCCAGCCCAGTCGGAATTGCATGTGTCTTAGTCCAAGAGAATTCAAAGAATGGGTCGCGAGTCATAATGTATGCAAGTCGATCACTTACTGATATTGAACGCAAATATTCCCAAACTGAACGAGAAGTTCTTGCGATAGTGTGGGCATGTGAAAGATTGCATATGTACTTGATTGGAATAGACTTTGAACTATGTACTGACCATAAAGCACTTGAATTTATATTCTCTCCAAAGTCAAAACCCTGTGCTCGTGTCGAAAGATGGATGTTGAGACTGCAACCCTTCAGATATAAAGTGAAATACATACGTGGAAAGGACAATATCGCGGACTCATTATCGCGTCTAATTCCAGAAGATAAGTCAGAAATAGACTATTTAGACACAGACGATTATACAAAAACTATTGCCAGCGAATCGACGCCAATAGCAATGTCAACTCGTGAAATCGAACTAAATTCTGAGATTGATCCGGAATTGAAAGAAATCAAAGTGTTTCAAAATTGGTAATTGGAATGAACTTACAAATAGACAGTATCTTCCAATCAAACATGAATTATCTTCAATTGGCTTTCTTGCACTACGTGGTACTAGAATTGTAATCCCTTCAGAACTACGATCGCGAGTATTGGAATTAGGTCATGAGAGTCACACAGGAATAGTGGTAATTAAACGAAGACTATGTAGTAAAGTATGGTGGCCTGGAGTCGATAAAGACATTGAGAAAGAATGCAGATACTGTGAATGATGTCAATTTGTGTCTTGACCTGAAAATCCAGAACCTATCAGTAGGCGAGAATTGCCAAATGCGCCATGGGAACATTTGTGTGCAGATTTTCTTGGCCAATTGCCAACTTGAGAAAGCTTATTTGTAATCGTCAACTACTACTCCAGATGGATGGAAATTTTCATTAAGAAATCAACAACATCAGAAAAAATTGTCCGATGTTTGAGAGGACTATTTGCAGTGCATGGTTCTCCACTATCACTACAAACTGACAATGCAATGAACTTCAACAGTGAAGAACTGAATACGTACCTGAACTCAATTAATGTCGAACACAGAAATTCAACACCATTATGGCCTCAAGCTAATGGCGAAGTAGAAGTGGAAAATAAGTCGATACTGAAGCGAATTCGAATTTCACACGCAGTAAAGGCTGACTGGAAAGAAGTGCTCAACACCGTATTCTACTACAGGAGTTAGTCCAGCAGAATTACTGTTCAGAAGAAAAATGCGAACCAAAATTCCTGATATCGCCAATTATGAGAATCTGGACGACATAGTCAGGGATTGAGATATATAAATATGTGAAGGAGATATCGTCTAGATGAAACAGAATAAAGAAAACAAGCTGTCTACTACATCCAACCAAAACCCGATGACCGTTATCCAAAGGAAAGGAAATAGTGTTGTCATCGAACGAGTGACGGTGTAAAATATAGTAGAAATGTGTCACATGTGAAAAACAGTCCGGTGTAATCTAGTGTTGGATCCCATAGTGTAAATAGTGGTAACTATAAGCAAGTGTCAATTCAAAATGAATCGTGTGTTAATAATGAAAGTGTAGCCCAGATGAGTCCATTCCGATTAGTCAACGTCATTCCATTCCGACTAGTCCACGTCGTTCCATTCGACTAGTCCACGTCATTCCATTCCGACTAGTCCACATCATTCCCTTCCGACTAGTCCACGTCTAAATGAGGAACGCGCAACTGTATCGTCTAGACCGGCAAGGAGTCGCAAACATCCAACCAAATTTAAAGACTATGTAATGGCTGTGGATCCCAAGAACAAGTAACGCGTCCCAATCTAAAGACTATGTAATTGCTGTGGATCACAAAAACAAGCAACGCGTCCCAATCTAAAGACTATGTAATTGCTGTGGAAACAAGAACAAGATGTGTATTTACATTTTAATGTGTTTAATTACGTTCATATGTTATAATTGAAAATATGGTTCCATTCAAAATTACATTTATCAAAAATAATCTGAACTGTGTCAAATAACACTGTATAACAAATTTACAAACGACATCATTATAGCTAATGCTATCAATCGTTCAAGGTAATACATACAACATTCTGAACATTATGATATACATCTACATTCTCAATAAATGTATGGGTTATGCAATACATGGATCTACAATGTTTCTTTTAGTTTGTAATGGTGAACACATACATTGAGAATCAAAAGTTTTAATCTATGTATAAATACTAAGCAATGATCATTATTTAATAGTATACCTGGCTACATGATTCTTATTAATTACGTCCCCTGTTACCTCCAGAGGGATGCGGGGTAATAAATGGTGAACCGTACGAAGCGTTTTATTTAGCCCCGACTTTAATCGAGCTGTATCGGCTTTGTGCCACTGCACATTCCATTCATAATTATCATTACCGTAATTTATCTCTGATTGCAATACGTTTCCTTCTTGAAAACACACCACGGACATGTATGTTGTAGAGTGCTCATTATGCTAAAATCCAGCGAAACCTCTCAAACTCAGACGCAATGGGGACCTCGTACGGTGGCCATGTAATGGAGGTTCCCTGCGTTTCCTAAATATCCACGTTTCATGTGACCTTCGAGGTTGAATGTTTTATATGCATTCGTCGTAATACAACGTGTAATAATGTTATTTTAATTGTGAATGGGGAACAGTATGTGCAGATAAAAATCAAACAGTACGTGTTGATGCTCGTACTATCGATCTTACGCTACGTTGGTCGCCAAATAAAAATTAAAATGAAAATTTTAATTAAAAATATTTTTTGGAGGGATTCAAACTCATACGTGTAGGGGCCAATGATGATCACATGTTGACATTGCCTGCACGGACCATTGCACCACCGTGTCAAATACACTATCAATGAGGTAATGGTCATTTACTACAAAATGTTATGAAACATGTCAATCTTGGCTTGAAACCAGCTTATGTGATCAAGACGGATTCGTAGCCGTATACGTTCCGGTTCGCCACTTTCCCGATTCGTTCCCGGACTGTTTGTTAACAATTTCAAGCTATAAATATGATAGAATTCCATTCACTTTTGACCGCAAACAACGCACTGGATGACACAACATTTGGAAACACGTTCTGTTGGACATTTTTGTGATATCCACGTGTATCATAAGTTTCATCTAACTACCGTCATTGCTCACAGCAACACTTAGGCTGTATGAATTCCGCAGCAGACACATTTTAAAAATAGCCAGTTGTAAATCGTCATTCGTACGTTAATTATGACTTGGACACGAATTTTCTGGGGACGTTCAACCATGGTGCCCGGCCTCATGGACAGACATGTATGTTTTAGTTGAATATTTTCACCAGTCATTTCATTAGCGCAGTGGTGTACGACGTTGTGTGCCAAGTTAAACATATGCGATGACATGTCATCGTAGTTCGAATTAGAAGGAGAGCGTATACTGTCTGTTTTACTTCTATTATCTATATAAACATTTGTGAATGACAGATCAGAGTTAAAAATGCGACACGATTTGCTCTGAATAGCCTCGCCAAAGACTATATCATAGACCAATTTCCTTATGGCACCTCGCATGTCGTAGAGCATGATTAACCTGGACATGAATATATTGATCGTATGTTCTTCTGTATTAGTAATTAGTATCACTGTAATTGATCTCTGATTGTAAATAATTGTCTTTATTGAAAAATCACATGGACGTGTGGCAGAGTGCTCATAATGCTAAAATCCAGTGAAACCATTCAGAATTGGACACAATGTGGACCTCGTATGATGTCTACGTACTGGAGGTTCTATGCATTTCCTAAATATCCAAGTTTAATGCTATCTACCGCGTTGAAATTCTTATATATGAACCAGTCAGGTTATGGACAATATAGACGGTAAACAAGTCCTGGTACAGCTTAGCAAGAAGGAGTAAATTCTCAAAACAACGACATTAATTGGTTATTATGACGGAGAGATAAATAAAATGTAGGCGACAGCAAAGGTGTGTCTATGCGAAGCATAATTCTATTATATTTGGATGGTGCACATGCTGGAAAATTTATTTTAAGAAACATTGCGACGGTGGTGTTCAGATTTTACTGGCCGTCCAAAAGTGAAAGTAGACGGTACAGCTATATATCGGGAAATAACTCGTACAAATCAATACGCATGACTCCGTGTTTAATATTCTGGCATGTTTATGTGAATGTATGGCAATGGGACATGTAATAGCTGATAATGTCCAATACCTATGCCGTAATATAGTGTTTAATGATGTTCATTCCATTCATAATTATCCTTACCGTAATTTATTTCTCATTGCAAATACGTTTCCTCATTGAAAACACACCACGGACATGTATGTTGTAGAGTGCTCATTGTGCTAAAATCCAGCGAAACCTCTCAAACTCAGACATAATGGGAACCTCGTACGGTGTCCATGTAATGAAGATTCCCTGCGTTTCCTCAATATTCCGGTTCATGTGACCTTCGAGGTGGAATGTTTTATCTGCATACGTTTAATACAACGTTTTATGATGTTATTTGCTTTTTGAATAGTGTCTTCCATACGTAATGGCGAACAGTAGGTGCTTATAAAACTCAAACAGTTAGACCTTGAACCAGCAATAACCCCCCTTCCCCCATGTGGGATTTTTGGTGAATATGGTTTTTAGATTCAGTAGCCTATTGTCTATCAATCCTGGTTGTCTGCGCTCAAAAAGCCGCTGGATGAACAAATGGCGGCCATTTTACAAGATGGCCGCCGAACAGTATTATAATGTTTTATTAAGGACTGTTAACTTTCAGTCTGATCAATATTAACTGGGCAAATTGCTATAATTAAGTCACAATTTGAATGTAAAATGATTTAGAATACGTGTTACATTTAATTACATCCGTAAATGGCAATACATTTCAAAATGGCTGCCGAAATAGGCTGTTTTACAACATTGTTCTCCGAGTCGTGTGCTGTTACGAACAAATACAGACATTCATTAAGTTGAAACACATATTGCATTGATCCTCCAATGTTGATCCTCTACTGTTGATCCTCCATTGTTGATCCTGCACTGTTGATCCTCCACTGTAGATCCCCACTGTAGATCCTCCACTGCAGATCCCCCACTGTTGATCCTCCACTGTAGATCCTCCACTGTTGATCCTCCACTGTTGATCCACCACTGTAGATCCTGCACTGTTTATCTTCCACTGTTGATCCTCCACTGTAGATCAATCATTCACTGTTGATCCACCACTGTTGATCCTCCACTGTACATCCAACACTGTACATCCTACACTGTTGATCCTCCACTATTGATCCTCCACTCAAATCCTCCACTGTAGATCCTACACTGTCGATCCTCCACAGTGTATCCGCCACTGTAGATCACACACTGTAGATCAACCACTGTTGATCCTGCCTTGTTGATCCTCCACAGTTGATCCTCCACTGTAGATCATCCACTGTTGTTCCTCCACTGTAGATCCTCCACATTTCAAGCTCGACTGTAGATCCTCCACTTTTGATCCTCTACTGTTAATTCTACACTGTTGATCCTCCACTGTAGATCCTCCACAGTTGATCATCCACTGTTGATCCTCCACCTCCACTATTGATCCTCAACTGTTGATCCTCCACTGTAGTTTCTCCATTGATCCTAAACTGTAGATCATTCACTGTTGATCCTCCACTGTTGATCCTCCACTGTAGATCCTCCAACGTTGATTCTCCACTGTTGATCCTCCACTGTAGATCCTCTACTGTAGATCCTCCACTGTATATTCCCCATTGTATATCTTGCATTGTAGATCCTCCATTGTAGATTCTCCATTATAGATCATACACTGTAGATCATCCACTGTTGATCCTCCACTGTTGATCCTCCACTGTATATCCTACAAAGTTGATCCTCCACTGTATATCCTACACAGTTGATCGTCCACTGTAGATCATCCACTGTAGTTCCTCCACTGTAGATCCTCCACTGTTCAAGCTCCACTGTAGATCCTCGTCTGTTGATCCTCCACTGTTGATCCTCCACTGTTGATTCCCCACTGTTAATCCTACACTGTTGATCCTCCACTGTAGATCATCCACTGTAGATTATCCACTGTTGATCCTCCATTGTTGATCCTCCACTGTAGTTTCTCCATATATCCTAAACTGTATATCATCCACTATTGATCCTCCAATGTTGATCCTCCACTGTTGATCCTCCACTGTAGATCCTCCACCGTTGTTTCTCAACTGTTGATCCTCCACTCTAGGTCCTCTACTGTAGATACTCCACGGTAGATCCCCCATTGTAGATCCTCCATTGTAGATCCTCCATTGCAGATCCTCCAATATAGATCCTACACTGTAATTCCTCCGCTGTTGATACTCCCCTGTTGATCCTCCCCTGTTGATCCTCGACCCCCACTGTTGATCCTCCACTGTTGATGCTCCACTGTTGCTCCTCCACTGTTGATCCTCCACTGTTGATCCTCTACTGTAGATCGTCCACTGTTGATCATCCACTGTAGATCCTCCACTTCCACTGTTGATACTCCACTGTTAATCCTCCACTGTTGATCCTCCACCTCCATTGTTGATCCTCCACTGTAGATCATCCACTGTAGTTTCTCCATAGATCCTCCACTGTTGATCCGCCACATCCACTTTTGATCCGCCACCTCCACTGTTGATACCCCACTGTTGATCCTCCACATCCACAGTTGATCCTCCACGGTTGATCCTCCACTATTGATATTCCACTTCATATCCTGCACTGTGGATCCTCCACTGTAGATCCTCCACTGTTGATAGTCCACTGTTGATCCTCCACCTCCACTGTTGATCCTCCACTGTTGATCCCCCATCCTGCACTTTTGATCCTCTACTGTGGATCCTCCACTGTAGATATTCCACCTCCACTGTTGATCCTCCACCTCCACTGTTGATCATCCACTGTTGATCCTCCACTGTGAATCCTCCACTGTAGATTCTCCACCTCCTCTGTTGAAACTCCACCTGTTGATACTCCACCTCCACCTGTTGATACTTCACCCTGTTGATCCTCCACCTCCACTGTTGATCCTCCATTGTTGAATGTTGATCCTCCACTGTCGATCCTCCACTGTTTGTTGATACTCCACCTCCACTGTTGATACTCCATTGTTGATCCTCCACTGTTGATCCTCCACTGTTGATCATCCCCTCCACTGTTGATCCTCCACTGTTGATACTTCACTGTTTATCCTCCACTGTTGATCCTCCACTGTTGATCATCCACTGTTGATACTCCACCTCCACTGTTTATCCTCCACTGTCGATCCTCCACTGTTGATCCTCCACTGTTGATACTCCACTTCCACTGTTGATACTCCATTGTTGATCCTCCACTGTTGATCCTCCACTGTTGATCATCGCCTCCACTGTTGATCCTCCACTGTTGATACTCCACTGTTGATCCTCCACTGTTGATCCTCCACTGTTGATCCTCCACTGTTGATACTCCACTCCACTGTTTATCCTCCACTGTAGATCCTCCACTCCCACCTTTGATCCTCCATTGTTTGATCACCCACTGTTGATTAATCACCCTGATTTGATCATCCAATGTTATACTCCACCTTCCTCTGTTGATACTCCTTCCACTGTTGTATACTCCATTGGGGATCCTCCATGTTGATATCCACCTGTTGATACTAACTGTTGATCATCCAATGTTGATACTTCATACTGTTGATTACTCCTTACCTCCACTGTTGATACCTATGTTGATCCTCCACTGTGTTTCATCCACCTGTTGATACTCCACTTGTTATATCCTCCACTGCTGATTCCTCCCGCTGTTGATCACCCCACTGTTGATCCTTCTCCACTGTTGACTCCACTGTTGATCCTCCACTGATGATCCTCCACTGCTGATCCTCCACTGTTGATCCTCCACTTGTTGATCATTCCTCCACTGTTGATCTCCACTGTTGATACTTCCACTGTTTATCCTCCACTGTTGATCCTGCCACTGTTGATCATCCACTGTTGAATCTCCACCTCCACTGTTTATCCTCCATCCTGTTCCGATCCTCACTAGTTGATCCTTCCACTGTTGATACTCCACTTCCACTGATGATACTCCTGTTGATGCCTCCACCTGTTGATCCTCACTGTGAATCATCGCCTCCACTGTTGCCTCCACACCATGTTGATACTTCATCCTGTTGATCCTCCACTGTTGATCCTCCACTGTTGATACTCACCTCCACTTGTTTATCCTCCACTTGTTGATCCACTTCCACCTGTTGATCATCCATGTTGATCACCCACTGTTGATACTCAACTGTTGATCATCCATGTTAGATCCTTCACCTTCCAACTGTTGATACTCCACTCCACTTGTTGATACCTCCATTGTTTGATCCTCCACTGTGATTATCCATGTTGATTACTCCACTGTTGATCCTCCATTGTTGACCCTCCGCTGTTGATCCACCATGTTGATCTCCACTGTTATTTTCCACCAATGACTCCACCTGATCCTCCACTGTTGATCCTCCACTGCTGATCCTCCACTGTTGATCCTCCACTCTGTTGACTGCTCCATGATCCTACTGTTGATCCATCCACTGTTCAGCCTCCATTGTTGATCCTCCACTGTTGATCTCCACGTTGATCCTCCACTGTTGATCTCCACCTGTTGAGACTCCACTTCACTGTTGATTTCCATTGTTGATCCTCCTATGTTGATCCTTCCACGTTGATCATCGCCTCTACTGTTGATCCTCCACTGTTGATACTCCACTGTTGACTCCCTCCACTGTTGATCTCCACTTGGTGAATACTTACCCTCATGTTTATCCTTCCACTGTTGATCTCCACTTCACTGTTGATCCTCCAATGTGATCACCCACTGTTGTACTCACTGTTGATCCCCATCCAAATTTGTTGATACCTCCACTTCCACTGTTTGATGCTCCACCTCCACTGTTTGATACTACCATTTGGTTGATCCTCCACTTTTGTTGATTATCCACTTGTTGATACTCCACTGTTTATAACTCCATTGTTTTGACTCCTCCGCTGTTGATCCACCACTGTTGTCCCTCCATGTTGACTCCCAAAAACTTTGGGGGGGATTTTCCTCCATGTTGATCCCCTCCACTGGCTTGAATCCTCCACATGTTGATCCTCCACTGTTTGTGAGCCTTTTCCACTGTTGAAATCCTCCACTGCTTGATGCCTTCCACTGTTTGGGATCCTCCCCACTGGTTTGAGAGCCTCCGATTGTTGAATCCTCCACTGTTATCCTCCACTGTTGATCATCCACTGTTGATTGCTCCACCTCCACTGTTGATCTCCCGGTTGATCCTCCACTTTTGACCATCCATGTTAATACCTCCACCTCATGTTGATAATCCACGTTGTTCCTCACTGTTGATCTCCACTGATGATCCTCCACTGTTGTCCTCCCCCTGTTTGATCTCCCACTGTTGATTTTCCACCTGTTGATACTCCTTTTCCTGTTTGATCTCCACTGTTGATACTCCACTTGTTTGAGCTCCACTGTTGATCCTCCACTGTGTATACCCTCCACGGTTTGATTCCCTTCCTCCACCACCTTGTGATTCTCCACCTGGTTGAAATCCTTCCACAGTTGATCCTCCATGTTTGATCCTCCACTGTTGATTTTCACTGTTGATACTCCTCTGGTGATCCTCCACTGTTGATACCTCTATGTTGATCCTCCAATGTTGAGCCTCCATTGTTGATACTCCATGTTGATATCCACTGTTGATCAGCCACTGTTGATACTCCACCTCCACTGTTGATACTCTATGGTTGATCCTCCACTTTTGTTATCACTGTTAATACTCACCTCCACTGTTGATACTCCCTGTTGATATCCATGTTGTTCCTCCACTGTTATCTCACCCTGTTGATCTCCACTGTTGCTCCATGTTGATCCTCCACTGTTGTCATCCACTGTGATATCCACAGTTGATTATCCACCCCATGTTGTACTCCACGTTGATCCTACTGTCCACTGTTTAATATCCCACCTCCACTGTGTACTACTGTTGACACTGTTGCCTCCACTGTTATTTTCATGTTGATACTCACCTGTTATTCCCCCTGTTGATCCGTCGCGATATCTTTTCTTATAAATTGTATATGTGTATACATATAGGTTATGCGGTGGTTAATTATTTATTAATGCCCATTACACTTGCATTGTTTGCTTCCCCTTTGCGAATATTCCCGACGTATTGTTGTTTTGGATGTCTTCTTCTTAGTGTACGTATGCCCATCATTTTCAACTATATTTACACAAATATAGGCTGTAATATGACAGAATTATGTCCGAATTCCTTTTTTTTTTTAAATGCTCACACATGTATACGATAAGGCATAGCATGGCATATCCTGGTTACCAGAACGTACACAAATGAAGGAACTTATTGAACAAAAAATATTCTCTATACATTATTCAATAGATGCAATAAAACTTAATTTTACCAGTTTGGATAGCATTAATTGTATCATGATAATATAGTATACTAGCGGGCGACTTTAACTGATAGCGCAATATTTTTGACCAAATAGCGGACAATATGACTTGCGGACGATTTGACTTGCGGACGATTGGACCAAAATATTATGACAACAGTATGTGAAAGCCAAAGACGGGAGAAGCAGACATGCTTGCATACAGAACGCTAAATAAACTGATGAGTGGTTATATAAAGCTTAATGCGCATATGGCATTATTCAAGCAAAATCAGACAAGAATGTGTGAAGTCTGTAACGTCCCAGAAACAATCATGGGTATTTCCTACATAACTGTGACCAATATCCGCGACAAAGAGATATACTGAATAGAGAAGTCACAGCAATTACAAGAAATGAACGGATACTGTGTGATGCCATTAATCTTAAAGTATATACAGGAAATGGGGGGGGGTCGTCCGACCGCTCCGACCGCTCCAACCGCTCCAACCCCCCCCCCCCCCCTCTAGCTACGGGCCTGAATAATTGCGCAGCTGATGAGGGTCTTCACTGTTTGTCATATATACTTTTTTTCTGCCGGTGGTCCATTTATCAATCAGCGTTGAACGCTGTACATATATATATATATACATATATCTGTCTGTGCATCTGACAACTGGTACCATATGTATCTCGTCAAGAGAAAAAGAGGCTTATATTGAGTTAGCGAACTGTGCGGCTTCAGATCAGTCTGATCACGGCCAATCCTGTTTGCTATTACATTTATGTTGCATGCGCACGTCTGTATATTGTTGAGTCTGCTGAAACTCAGTTGAGTCTGCTGAGAAAAATGGCATATGTTGTTAACATTTGTTAATTCACCATTACGCCATTTCATCATTACGCCGGTGTGAAATTACGGACCCCTTACGCCGGTGTGACTAAAGCAATACAAGTTGTCATATCTGGCGTATATGAACTACTTATGCATATATATATTGTGTTATTAATATACTGGATATACATTAATTTGCTTTTAAATCTACCATTATCGACCACAATAATCACCATTACACCACATTTTACCCATTATCCCCATTATTCTCACCATTATCCCCATTACGCCATTTAGTGAGACCCTACATAGAGGTTGTAATAACATTTTAATCCCTACTTCAAGCATGTTTTACAATAGTTTAAGCATCAAATGTAGAGCATCCTGAGATTACGAAGCACAGATGTGACCAAAGCTAAAGGAAGATCAAAAGGATCCGATCAACAACAACAAAAACAACCAAATAGCGGACGAAATGACTTGCGGACGATATGACTTGTATTCTAATATTAACCGTACAGTCAAGTCGGGCTCAGGTAAACGACCACAGCCTGACGCAGGTGATTAGCCGAAGATGATGTTTTGATTAAAATCATGATTTAACACAGGTATTTATCACTCTGCTAACATATTATTATTATGTTTCTTTACATATCAAAATAGGCAATGGCATAATGTCATTAGTTTGTCGGCCAGTTTGTCAATTGTTTTAATTATTAAACACAAATTTACAGAAAATCAAGCTTGAGCCTTGAATTTCCATTGACAACTTTCTCTTGGTTTCGCATGGGTGATTTTGAAAGGCATAATTCATAGATCAAAGTATTGCCAACTATCAGTCACGGGTGCGTGAGGTTAGTCTACCTGAGTCGGGAGTTGTTCAACAATGTAAATATAGGAATGTCGCTTAAATGTAACCTGAGAAATGATCCTTTGCGAACCAGTGTATACCCATATTCGCGCAGTCTGATCAGGGTCTGCACTGTTCGCCATTTAATTTGGTGATATACCCTGGCATGCTTGTAATAAGAACTGTCGATCCATATCCGGTTACAGTAGTGTGATAGCTGACGATTAGACATAGCACTTACTACCGATACCTATTCTATTATCTATAGCAAAGTAAATAATTAAATGACAAAAGTCAGATAATTTAAAAATAGAAGTTAAACAGTGATATAGAGACATGGCATGTTAGTCTAGCTGACGATAAGCTAGACATGGGACTAATGATTATGTTCCTGGCTAGACCAAGAAAATGTCATAAGCCCCGTTTCTCCAGTCACGGCTGAGAATTTATATTCGCTAATGATTTCTATATATGGTATTCGATTACTTGAAGTAGAGGACCAGCTGGCCTAACACACATGTATGACAGGCGTTCAGTGATAGAATTACGGATGATAGCTATTTATTAATATGTACAGTAATTGAATTTACTGGCTTCCAACTGTTACAAAGCCATTCAGTCGAGTGGGCGGATTGGTATGTACACTTTCTGTTCAATAGAATTGCTGTCAATGGTACATGTATGCTGGAGTTCTGTTGGCTATGTTTCGCCTTTAAACCATTTTTATCATGGAAAAAATTGATTATTATTCCCTCGCTGAGATAGGAACGGAAACATACATAGCGATAGTCCTTTGTACGAATGGGTTGGCCAGGAAATACCAGGGGCGGTCTCAAATGTGGGAAATACCGGGAAATATGATTTTTTACATAATGCTAACTGGTTTTTTAACAATTTTCAATACTGTTTTAAGGACAATATTGGTTATTTAAATAGTTGACAGCTTGATAATAACATGTAGCTTTAATAATAAAGGATAATCTGTTTCGTCCCACCCTACTGTGTGTATTGTGTAATTAAAGAATTGTCAAGTGTCAAACAATGTGTGATCACTTTGTTTGCTTAGAGGCTGTAAAACAATTACACTCTTACCTGGATTACCATTCAGCAGGAATCATCTCAAAAATTAATATTAATAACATGTTACCAGGTAATGAAGGGGGGTTCTCAAAATATTAGCTTGTAGTAGAACATTTTATTATAGAATTGTATACACATTTTTGGTCTTAGAATTTACAGATATTTTGTACAATGTAATAAAAAAACATATTATAAACCAGTTGGTAGGGGATTAGCTACTAAGCATGACATTTGTTATATCACAGTCCAATACAAATCATATTTCATGGTATTTCCCAGTATTTCCCGCCATCTTGCTTATTTCCCGGGAAATTGCCAACCCTGTTAAATTGTACGTGAACAAAAGTGATAGGGTTTACTGTCCCAACAACAGCTAAGGTATATACATGTATAGGGATCTCGGTTCTAAAGTATCATCTGAAATACCTGTGGGAATAATATGAACTTTTTTTTCATGTCTAGGGTCAGGTGCGTAGCTAGCCAATTTTATTCTTCAGGCTCGACCAATGTGTACGAGCATGCCCCCACCCCCTCCCATAGAAAGGGTGCATTTTGGCACATTTTAAAAGATAACTGTTGTCAATAAAAATTTCAACTCACAATTCCATGTACCGGTAGTTTTAATTATCGTACTTCACCCATACATGTACTTATTACTGTAAACACATTTAAGCATTGCCTGGTGCTGAAACTGGCATACTGATGACATATTTATACCCAGAGCTCCAGATAAGGTGCGCATTGGCGTATTTTACACACTTATTTTAGCAGAATACGCATTGATTTTCAAATTGAGAAGTGAAAATACTATAATTCCAGCACAAAAATATTTACACAATTCCCTAACATTTGATTGGCACGTAACAAGTCTCTGTCCAACATTTATATCCCAGTAAACTCCCATGCCGAACTACTTTCCGTAACCGTGAGGCGCAGTTAAAATAATTCTTAAGAAAACAGAAAATAAACACACTTTCTTGATGAATTTATTTTAAATGCTGGAATTATAGGGAATGAATGGCCTTTTTGTGGAATTTATCGGGGATATAAACTTGGAAAAGTCGCGGGAATACTGGACGAGGCCTTCCGTCCTTCGTCCAGTATTCACGCGACTTTTCCAAGTTTATACCCGATAAATTCAACAAAAAGGCCATTCATTCCTATAGTAATAAAGTTGAAAATTTACTTAGTTAAGCTGCAAAAATCAAACAATGCTTTTTGCAGGTGAAATAAGTTAATTTTTATGCTTCCCGAAAAGTTACCGCTTTGTCCGGCGTCTGTCGTCCGAGTTTTACGTTTAAGTTTTTCAAATTGCTATATCTCTGTGACTGCTTGGGATATCAACTTGAAACTTCATATACACATTGATCACCATCCATATTTTCATTGTATAGCCTACCCATGCTGCCCAGGAGCCCAAGGTCAAATGACTTATATTTTTATGCCACCGGGTTTCGAAGAAACGGGTGGCATATAGTGTTTGGGCTGTCCGTCCGTCCGTCACACTTTTCGGTTAACCACTTTGTCACAATTTCTCAAATATGCTGCAGGTGGCATCCGCGTTCGACAGACGCATTTCTTGTTTATTTTAAAGCTTACGTTAAAGTTTTTATGCCACCGGGTTTCAAAGAAACGGGTGGCATATACTCAGTGATATAGTGTTTGGACCGTCCGTCCGTCCGTCACACTTTTCGGTTAACCACTTTGTCACAGTTTCTCAAATATGCTGCAGGTGGCATCCGCGTTCGACAGACGCACTTCTTGTACACATTGATCACCATTTGTTGTGATTAATAAGCATATTACACCAATACCCAGGGTCAAGGACTTTGAATTTCAATCCAGGCGTCATCGGGGAGCGTTAAATTTGCTTTTTTTTTTATCATTTGTTACCTATTTAATAAGGAGGAAAATCAATAATGCATTTGTAAAAGTTAAATGCTCATTGCATTTGAAATCTTTGATACAAAACTTATATGGAGCTCTGTATGCCCCCCGCCCCCCGCATACAAAGTCACAAAACTTTAACACTCGGGTAAATGTCTCTTAATTTCTTCATCCTTCGACCGATCTGCTTCATATTCCATATACACATTGCTCTGATGGTTCACTACCGCCCTGTGCCAAATCCACGTTTGTCCTGCCCCCGCCAAGCCCAGGGTCAAGGTCACATACTTGGTGCTTCAAAAACTTTAACGCTCAGGTAAATATCTTATAATTTCTGTTTTCTTTCACGGATCAGCTTCATATTTCATATACGCATTGCTCTAATGGTCCTCTACTGCCCTGTGCCAAATCCACGTTCGTCCTGCCCCCGCCAAGCCCAGGGTCAAGGTCACTTACTTGGTGCTTCAAAAACTTTAATGCTCAGGTAAATATCTTATAATTTTTCTTTCCATTCACGGATCAACTTCATATTTCATATACGCGTTGCTCTAATGGTCCTCTACCGCCCTGTGCCAAATCCATGTTCGTGCTTCAAAAACTTTAACGCTCAGGTAAAAGAAAATTTTGACTTGGAATTTGGCCTCATTTATTATCAAAGCGATATGTGGGACATCCGTGTTCTATGAACACATTTTCTAGTTTATTAAACTTCACACATACATAGAAGATGACCCAAAGGTGTGTCGCACGTAAGAATGACAACTCTTGCGTCGTTAATTTCTTAGTTATCTCCCTTTGTTGTTTCGTGCACTGATTTCGTGTCCGGAGCATAACTCGAACACCCTTTGGAATATTTTCATGAAACTTCACACATGCTTAGACCACGACCCTAAAGGTGTGTCACGCAAGAATGACAACTCTTGCATCACTAATTTTTTAGTTATCTCCCTTTGTTTTTCCGTCACTGATTTTGTCTCCGGAGCATAACTCGAACACCCTTTTTTCAAACTACTTGTGTATCTGGGGAGGGGGATACACATGCGCTTGTCGACATGCGTCCATTTCTAGTTGAGTATTGTTTTCTGTAGCATGATGGAGGTACCACACATTTGTTATTGCTTTTTGATACTTGCTACTTCTGATTTCAATTGTGTTTTTAGCAAGGTGTCCACCCAAAGTGTATGTTGTTACCACTCAGTTGAACCGTCTCGCCGAGACGGTTCAACTGAGTGGTAACAACATACACTTTTGATGAGAAATGAGAAAAATTGCAGAAAAATATTCCGTTTTTTTTTCAGTATACATGTACAATGAACATGAATTACAAATATGTTGAAATTATTGATCCGGCTGTCGCAGCACCAGTTCCGACGAGGCCCCTGATAATTTGTAAAAGTGACATAGGAGACGAATACTACCATCTATTAATTTGAGTGGGTGGCAGGTGGGCGCATGTGATGGGTAATTTAATGATCGGGATTCATCCTTACTGGGAACCAGGTGCACGCTTCACTAAACTTCATAAACTAAAATTTTTTTAAGTGCAAAATTATGATAGTCTGTAAATTTCACATTAACAACGTTTTCTTGTAAACAATTGTTGGATTTGCATTTATTGAACATATACTGCAAATGACCTTAACTCTTTGCATGCTGGGAAACTTGTGTGCTATAAATAGTTCAAAACTAGCGGAAAAAAAATCATCATATTTTCTGTTATTTCTCCTTGTAAATATCATGAATATGTCTTGGAATTTCATTAGAATTGAGTCCTGAGGACTCAATTCTAATGAAATTCCAAGACATATTTACAGAGAGAAATAAAACATATACAGTAGAACTTCGATAACTAGAACAGGTCTGGCTCGAACACCATGGAAAACTCGAACTGGTTCGACAGTCCCGGCAAATTTCCTATATAATTCATGTAATAAAACACCTTAAACTCGAACTATGAATTACTCGAACAGTCGAACCTGTGGATTAGTCCCGTGGACGGTCAAACAGTGGTAATTACCGCTAATAACTCGAACAGGTAAGTCTGTGATCAGCTGTTTGTCTAAAGAGGTGCGAATTCCACCATTGCGGGCGGTCGCGTTGAGTAGTTTCCCTTGACGCGGGATGACATTAAATCACGAATCGCAAACAATAGCGGCGTGAATTACGGGCGTTATGAAAAGGACTTGAATGCGTTATGTGTCATGAACAAACGTTTACTTAAATTTAACTTTGACAGTAGATGTGCCAATACCAACCACTGTGCTATGTGCTATTTTTAGACACTGGGAATACCAGTATTATGTATAGACGCAAAGCGGAACATAGCAGTTTATTTGATGTACAATTACATGTAAATATTGAATAAAACAGCAACTTTACAATTGTATTTGTTATTTTTCATTTCTCCCTCCAAATGTAATGCATATACAATGGCATGTCACATCGGTCATCTCATATATTCACATAAGTGATTTTATTGACTGAATGTGACAGTACATTTTTGAAACTTCATTCCCTCGAACTATGCATCGCTCGAACTCAAACTCGATTCCGTTGCCGGTTCGAGCGATCGAAGTTCTACTGTAGTCCTAATTTGTTTGGCGGATATTTTCGCTGCTAGAATGCAAAGAGTTAAGCTGTTGATAGGCTGTCATCAATAAATCAATCAAATGAAATCTATTAATCTGCAAAAATTTGAAACACTGTGGGAGACATTATATTAAATTGTATTAATATAATAATGCAAAACCATAACAATTTACAACAGTAATGACTTCCAAAAATGTCAATAATTTTAACAAGGTATGGAAATTGAAAGAGATAATTATGTTTATGTATGACTAGCTCTCCCACACATACATATATACGTTCATATTACCTTTACAACTTGTTGTCTAGACATACTACTTCATGCAGTGATATAACTATTCACGCGTAAACATAATTCATGAGCAAACATAATAAATTCATTTTACTTGTTGGAGCTACTTGTTTGTGGTACAGCATGAGGACATACAGCACATTTTACCCATTGGTTGAAGACTCTTATAGGAAGATAGTACTGTATGAGACGGGTGGTGGGGTAATGCATTTTTTGTAATGGGCATTTTTTGTGTGTCACAGGTCCGAGTCTTCCACCTGTGATTTTACCGGTAGGGCCAAACATAATATTTTAATTGTTTCCCCTCCCGCTAACTACCCACCAAAATTATCAGAAATAAAATAAATTTTGGGTTGTTGGGTAGGGAAAATATTTTATTTCTTTTCAATTAGTGAATTATCCACTCATGACCAAATTGGTCAGTATACATGTATTTGCTTGTTATAATACGTAGATCCCATCTGTAACCTTTAATAATACAGAGTTTGGGCAAATAGAAATGGTATAAGGTGTAATTATCTATCACAAACAAATAATAACATAAAATAGAATAGTATTTAGAATAAACAATTTTTTTCCCTACTGACCTACAGTACACATTTTTTCCTGTGGTCTTTTGTCATTGTGCCACCGCGGACATAATGTATTTAAAGTGGTCGATCACTGAGGGCATCGCCTACCTGTCCCCCGTGATCACTGTTTCAGGCAGGGGATCGCGGTGACATGCAGCATCCTCGGTCACTGTGATACACTGCCCGAACGTTATCACGGTGATTCGCCGTGGTCGTTCACGGGGGATCACCGCGATTGCGTATCTACCTGTATAAATGCATGTACACATGTGTACAGTACTTTTGCAAAATAAAACATTTTTGTTTGTATGAGAAACCATGAATTAGTGATCGCGTGCGTGTTTATGTGTACGTGTGCGTTCGCGCTTTGATGTACATGTAGCTAGAGTCAAACATAATGCTATATCACTATTCTTTAAACTTTGGTCCCGTCTCTATATGACCTTAGCTGTTGCTGTCTGCTGGGATGTTAAACCCATTCAATTACTAATTACCGTCCTTTCTCGGCTAATAAACAAACTTTATCGTTTTTGTACGACCGTTTTTAAAAAACGGTACGTATTATGTTTTACCGCACGGCGGGCGGGCGGCTGAAGAAAAAGCGCATAGTTCGTGTACACAACTCCTCCGAAACCTTTCAGTCGATCGATCTGAAACTATACACACGTCTTCTACACATGTTGAAGATGTGCACCTTGGTGTTTTTATGCCGAAAAAATATTTTTTAACAAAAATATCACCTTTTTAACTTAGCCATTTTTTATACATTTTTCTATACAATTCTATATACGGTACAGAGTTTGTGTACACAACTCCTCCGAAACCGTTCAGTCGATCGTTCTGAAACTATACACACGTCTTCTACACATATTGAAGATGTGCACCTTGGTGTTTTTATGCGGAAAAAATATTTTTTAACAAAAATATCACCTTTTTAACTTTATTCCTCTTTTGTGTATACAATTCTATATAGGGTACATAGTTTGTGTACGCAACTCCTCTGAAACCGTTCAGTCGATTGATCTGAAACTATACACACGTCTTCTTAGTTCTACACATATTGAAGATGTGCACCTTGGTGTTTTTATGCCGAAAAAATATTTTTTAACAAAAATATCACCTTTTTAACTTAGCCATTGTTTCTACATTATTGTATCCAATTCCCTATCATTTCTACTTTACACTCTACTTTTCTATCTCTGCCTAAATTAGTATACATGTTTAGCACAACGAGATGAAGAAATAATGAAATAGACTTACAATTTCTCATTAATGTTTCTTGCCTTGGTGACTGTGAGCTTCACATTTCTGCATCTTCGCTGTCTGGCCCATATTCGACGGGCGTATTTTGTGACTTGCGGCACTCTTGTTGGCAATTTTAATTGGGTATTTACGCAAATACACAGCTTATCTGGAGCTCTGCCATATTTTACGCTTACTCAGCTTTGTTTTTATAAAGTGCCATGTGTGCAAAGTGAGAAAATGTTTATTAAACCAGGTAAGCTGATTATCTTGAAATAATTCCCATGCTATTGTACCTACCACTAAACAAGCTTGGTTCACTTTATAATGCTCACTCATTTGTTTAGCGTAAGGACACAATCACTTGTGCATTATTTCACAATAATAGCTCACCTGGTTTAACAAATGGAACTAATGGTGCTGTACCCTATTGTTCTCAAGAAAAAACCTGATTATTTTGTATATTTATCGCAAAAAATATAGGGTTAACTGTATTGTAATTTTCAAATTTGCGGCGTACATTGTATATCAGAAAATGATAGGTCGGAAAATCTGTTTAATGGCGACTCGCTAGCTAGCTAGCATGTTTCCCAACCTATCATTTTCTGATATACATGTACGCCACAAATTTAAAAATTACAATATGGTTAACCTATTTCTAATGCACTCGTTTACTACTGGCTTAGGAATACATATTAAACTATGTACCGTATATAGAACTGTATAGAAAAATGTAGAAAAAATGGCTAAGTTAAAAAGGTGATATTTTTGTTAAAAAATATATTTTCGGCATAAAAACACCAAGGTGCACATCTTCAATATGTGTAGAAGACGTGTGTATAGTTTCAGAACGATTGACTGAACGGTTTCGGAGGAGTTGTGTACACAAACTCTGTACCGTATATAGAATAAATAATTTGCGACGACCCAGGCTTCATCAACAATGATATGCCTGTAATGTATGACCATCAGCCAATCAGATTGCGTGATATTTATAGAGTGCATTAGAATATATATTGTTACTGGTGTAACAAAAACAAATTAGGTGGGGGGAGGGGGGTGGTGGGGGGAAGTTGACTAGTTGAAAGTCACCCCAGGGGGAGTTCAGGCTGGCCCAAAGTCCCCCCGGGGGGATTTTAGGCTAGCCCAAACTCCCCCCCCCCGGGGGGACTTTGGACGGGGGGGGGGATTACTGACCATTTCACCGGTACCACTCTGTTGAACCGTCTCATAGACGGTTCATCTAAGTGGTATCAACATATATTTTCATTGCAAAATAAACAAAATAGAAATAAATGCTGATAAATTTTGATAAATTAAACATTGGTATTATTAGAACAAATACTTTATTTTGAAATATTTGTGCCGTAAGGGTGTGTCCGAATGTAAGTTGCTATTGGTACATTAAGTGGTAAGTACACTTGTGACCTTGTGTTCTCAACCTAAGGCCACAGAAAGTTAATTTGCAGATTGTCATCCCCACCCGCCCCTAAAATAAATTGCCAAATTAATCTTTTATTTGTATATATTTCAGAAAAATATTATATTTTTATTGTTTTTTACTATTAAATTTAACAAATTTTAATAAAAAATGCAAAATAAAAGCCTCCCACCCGCCCCTTTTTTCCCCAAAATTCAGATGAGAATCTGCAAATTAACTTTCTGTGGCCTAATCCCCACAGCAAACAGATTTAGTCCACAATACGTACAGGTAGTGCGTGGGAAGAATTGAAATAGAATAAATAGGATTTTTCACATTGCAGCTTTTGTTTATCCATGGAGTTGATGCCACCTACACATGTTGTTATATAACCCTTAGAACGTGAGAAACAAACGTTTTTGTCTGCTTTTGTTTTGTATTTTGCATTTTGTCTCAATCAAAACATGATTTGACAACTCCTTAGATTCAATGGAAATGATAATGAAGTGTTGTCCAACCATGTTTTTGATGACACAAAAATAGAAAATAAAAAATAAATAGCAGACGACACTACAACATTGTAAGGGTTAACCGTTTCACCCATAAGTAACTGAAATGGATTTTAATATGTTATTTTTCCGACCAATCCAATCGCCACAAAATGATTTTCAGACTAGTCCATTTATGAAAAGGGGGTATTTTGTTAAAATAATATGAAAATGACTTGCAAATTGTGCAGATCTTGATGAGGCTGGATTTACATAGTTTGCAAGAGGTTGTAGTGTAAGGATTAAAGGATTAACCCTCACTATGTACGCTGGAGACGGAAATTGTCGTCTGCTGTTTTTAGCCAGGTTTTTTTTTAAAAAAACCCAGGTTATTGGATTAGCGAAAGCCGGGCGGGCGGGCGGGCGGCGTCCACAATCAATGTTAAGTTTTCGTGTTTGAGTCCATTTCTTTGTTACTGTACCACCTAGGACCACCAAACTTTCACAGCTTCATAATCAAGGGGTGCCCACCACATATCACTGTCCAACATGTTACTTTTTTTTTTAACTTGACCCATTTTTTCCGCGCAGTCGACTTAGCCATTTTCAATGTTAAGTTTTCGCGTTTACAATGTTAAGTTTTCGTGTTTAAGTTCATTTCTTTGGTACTGTACCACCTAGGACCACCAAACTTTCACAGCTTCATAACCAAGGGGTGCCTACCACATACAACTATCCAACATGTGACCATTTTTTACCTTGACCTATTATTTCTACGTAATTGACTTAGCCATTTTCAACGTTAACTTTTTAACGTACGTCTGGTTAAAGTTTTTGGGTTAAAACTTTTTTGTTATACTATATCTCTGCAACTGCTTCGCCCATTACCTTGAAACTTCACATGGGTGTTTATCATCATCCATATTTTCATTCTAACCCCCAACCGTGCGGCCCCTGTGCCCAATGTCAAGGTCAAATTACTTTGAATTCTTTTGTTAAAGTTTTTTCGTGTACTATATCTCTGCAACTGCTTCACCCATTACCTTGATACTTCACATGGGTGTTTATCATCATTGTCGCACCCGCTTGCGGAAAGCGCGATATCGTCGGCATTTTGGCATACTTCCGTCTGTACGTCCGTACGTCTGTACGTCCGTATGTCCGTGTCCGGTTAAAGTTTTTTCGTTAAAGTTTTCCCATCTACTATATCTATTTTTTTAGTGTCCATGCCTCGCCCCAAGGTGCGACATGCAGGCCACGGCCATCTAGTCTACAAAAAGTGGGTATAATTATGTTATCCAAGTGTCTATGCTTGGAAAAAACCTGGCCTTCGTGGCTTTGCCTCGTTTCTTGTTTATTTTTGCTTTAATTCTTAACGAAAAAAAAAACGGTTTTGACAGCACATGAGAATCGTCTCCAGTGGAGTGGAGACGATTCTCATGCGCTGTCAAAGCAGGTTTTTGTCGAGAAATATTGAAAATAAAACATTTCCAGCAGACGACAAAATTTAATTCAGTATATTAAGGGTTAAACAGATGTGTAGCCCAATGTTTAAGCCGTTACAATGATAGTTGTCAGAGAAAACATTATACTGTTTACCAAGTCCATTTGTCTGTCCATCAGTAGACAATTTATTAAGTTAGAATCAACAAGTGACCAAGTCACTGGCAGCCAAATTTAACATGTAAAAGTTAAGATGAGGTCTATTTTCTTTAAAGGCAAAAAATAATTTTATAAACCTTCTACAGTGGTAAAAATTGTTTCAAAATTATTAGTTTGCATTACTTGTATTATACTAATATTTTTTCGAATGGAAAAATATCTCAAATATGTCACAATTAACTGCTAAAGTGCGCATCAGATCTGATTCGCTTTTCTGCAGTGGAATCGTAACTCTGGTTACAGACAGTACGGGAGTAGATTGCAAGAGTTACCTACAGACCACATTTTCTTGTTGTACAATGTGAACTTTTGAACGGTGATTCTTTGAAGTGTAAATGATGCTCTTTATATGTGTTTACTGCTGGGAATTGGCACAGCTAGTGACCTTGCACACTACTGTGAAATTTAAATCCTCCACGTAAGGTTCAATAGGTAGGCTTACCACTCCCTATTGTGTCGATGATTGGGTAATTATTGAGGAAATCTGTGAAAACTCACCAACACATCAGTGGGGGTGTGTCCCTCATCATTGACGTTTATGTAGACATATGACTAGTCATAGTCACCATAGAAAATGAATTAATGAACACACTCATGCCACCATCAACATGACCTTGATCTTTCTTACTTTCACATTATTGCGGAAACACTTAGCAATTTTTTTGCTTCAAAAAGTTTGTAGAAGTTTTTTCATCATGATATAACTTTAATATTACATGACAAATTGCTTCGATATTTGGACATTTGATACATGTGAGCATTTGGAACACACTCATGCCCCAATTAACATGACCTTGACCTTTTGTATCTTCACATTCTTATGAAAACACTTAGCCATTTTTTGAGTCAAAAAGTTTGTACAAATTTCTTCATCATCGTAATATTACTTGCTGGATTGCTTCAATATTTGGACACTTCATACATGTACACATTTGGAACACACTCATGCCTCATTAACATGACCTTTTTGACCTTCACATGGTTGTGGAAACAATGCCATTTTTTATGTCAAAAAAATTCTTCAACCTTCACCTTTTTCGTGTTTTAAGCATGCACTTCTGACGGTTTTTGTGATGCTTACTTTAGCACATGAACATGATCATGTTATGGTCAAATACCTTGGCAGGCGCGACACCGCCAACGTGGTCGAATTCTTGTTTTCAAACCAAATGGTGTCGGAATATTTAGGGTTACTATGGTAATCGATGACTCATTGAGATGCCACAGGCCATTAAACGACCAGTATCAATAATCAATTTGGAAATCCACTACTTTAGTACTTAGCAGGCAACTTTGCTGTTAATCAGATATTTAACAATAGTTTTGTGGTAGTATGACGAAACTGGACTTGTTGTATATATGTATGTGTAGTCGGCGTAGAACCCACTCATCCTCCTATTAACAACAGACAACCAAACACTGCTCAATATCTGTAGCCGATTTCATCAAAATTGCAAAGTATACTTATCTAGCAAAGTATACTTTGAGGGAGTAATCGTTTATTTTTCACGAAATGAATTATTTCATATACCGTAGTCTTAAACTAAAGACTGCATATATTTGATGATTAAAAGTATGCAGAACTATTATACCGAATCTATTACATTATCACAGCCAAAATGGCTGTGATAATGTAATAAATTCAGTATAATAAAAATTAATAAATTTATCCTTAAATTGAAAATTTCTCCCTCAAAGTATACTTTGCTAGATAAGTATACTTCACAATGTTGGTGAAATAGGCTACTGAGCTTCCGTGATAATAGTATTTCATCACCATGTTTTGAACAGTGTAGACCCTGAGCAGATTGCACATTTGTGCAGTCTGCTGAGGGTCTACACTGGTTGCAAATAGACAAGACTCATTATCTCCCAAATCCATTAAAATATTGTCCACTTAAAGGTACATGCCCACGCAGTAGGTTATAATATAGTGATACAGATTATTTTGTATATTCTGTATGTATGACATTTTCTGGCAAAATAAACATTCCTTCACCATTACCCCATGTATTGATTGGCATTAGTATACATTTTATTTTAGTCGAAAATTTTCACACCGATATCAGGGGCGATAACCGTGTTTCCTTAAAATGTTAACGGACATTACTATTTATTCTCTGTATTTATTTTTTGATGTGCAATGATCATACTTTATAATATATTTTTTTTCAGGTGACGCATTTCATTAGTATAAATAGTTAAAAAATATCATGCCTCATTTGCATATGAAAATAGCCTTATGCCAACGTAGAATTAATATTACTAAATTATTATATCTGTTTTCCGGGCATTTGTAATTTTTAGAACTGGTGGAATATTGACACAATTATACACTTATTTAATTCCTATAAAGAACATTTTGTGCTTACTGAGTGGGTATGTACCTTTAAGGTAAAAGGACAACAATTACCTGCTTTTGACAAAACCAGACTTGGGACCGTGTGATGTGTGCCCAGCATACCCCCAGATCAGATTCGTGCTGTTCGATCAGAACCTACACTGGTCGCCATTCAATGAGTCTGTCATTGTACATGTATATGTACCTGAATATGAACGTTTCATCAACCTGTTCACCATTTGTATATAAATCATCTACACTGGTCATACACTGTCATATCCCTTAGAATATGGGAAAATAAATTGTTGTCTGCTGTTGTTTTGTCTTCTTTCTCAATGAAAAACATGGATTGACAGCTCTTTAGGAACAATGGAATTTCTCAATAAAAAAAACATGGGTTGACAGCACCTTAGAATCATTTCCATTGTTCCTAATGTTGTCAAACCATGTTTTTATTGAGGAAAAATTAAAATAGAACATAATCAGCAGACAACAAAATTTAATCCAGCAGTCTAAGGACCTATTTATCAAATATTTATCTACTTCAGGTAATATATGGATAATGATTCTAAAGTGCTATCAACTCATATTGTTTGTTTTTTTTTAGAAAAAAAAAAGGAAAATAGAACATTATCGGCAGACGACAAAATTATATTCAGCAGTGTACCGGTAAGTGTTAACTCTTTGCATGCTGAACTATTTGTGGGCTATAAATAGTTCAAAATAGCAGACAACAATTCATTGTATTTCTCCCTGTAATTGAGTTCTCAATTCTAATGAAATTCCAAGACATATGTAGTATGTACAGAGAGAAATAAGCAAAACACATCCAATTTGTTGGCTGTTATTTTCACCACTAGCTTGCAAAGAGTAAGGACATATTTATCAAGCAATCAGCCATTGTTTGTCCACTCCAGCTAAAGTACAACAACAACAACAGACACAGCATGTCCGCGCGGAGGATTAACCGTATGACTCGTTACCAGCAGACCCAGGGTGGTGGTCACCACATGCCGATTCATGTTCTGAGGCCGTATCAGGGGCCGTATCAGGGGCCACCAGTTCAGGGGCCATATCATGGCCCGTATCAGGGGCCATATCAGGGCCCGTATCAGGGGCCTGTTCAGGGGCCCGTTCAGGGACAGTTCGGTCATGGTGGCCGGCAGGATATCGTGACCAGAAAACGGGAGGAGAGAATGGTGCGTGAGACGTACAGGAGGGAGAAGAAAGTGTCATCGTATCTCGCTGACGATGAGAATTATCCGAGTTTTAAGAATCAGCTGGCGAAAGTTGGACTAGAGTTGAGGGATATACCGGGTGATGGGTAAGCAATGTTTTTGTTTGAAATTCAGTCAGTCTCAGTGGCGGATCCAGGATTCCGCTGAAGGGGGCTCAGTCAAAATTCGAACGACTAATTTTCAGTACAAAATGATCACGTGATATTTAGGCACATTGTGAACGGGCTCTCTATAATATCTGGACCTTCATTAGTTGCGAACGGTAACTTGCAATCTACTGCAGTACCGTCCATGGGCTATGGACGGTATGGGCGTAAATTAGACGTAGACCTAGACCTTGATCTGATAATATCACCCTTAGTTGACAGTGCTTGCTATTTTTAGCTCGCCTGCACGAAGTGCAGAAGAGCTTATGGCATACCCCCGGCGTCGGCGTCGTCAGCGTCCACAAACCTAACGTTGGGGTAAATGTCTTATAACTTCTGTTTCCTTTCATGTAACACATTGTTATTTCATACATGCATTCCTCAGATGACCCTCTATCATGCTGTAGCAAATCCATGACCAACCACCCAACCCTTACCCCAAGGTCAAGGTCACAAACTTAGCGCATTCATAAACTTAACAATGGGGTAAATTTCTTATAACATCTGTTTCCTTTCATGGAACGCCTTGATATTTCGTACATGCATTCCTCAGATGACCCTCTATCATGCTATAGCAAATCCATGACACACCACCCAACCCTTACCTCAAGGTCAAGGTCACAAACTTAGCACATTCATAAACTTAACGTTGGGGTAAATGTCTTATAACATGTGTTTCCTTTCATGGAACACCTTGATATTTCATACATGCATTCCTCAGATGACCCTCTATCATGCTGTAGCAAATCCACGACCCACCACCCAACCCTTACCCCAAGGTCAAGGTCACAAACTTAGCATGTTCATAAACTTAACGTTGGGGTAAATGTTGTGTAACTTCTGTTTATTTACAGGGAATGCCGTCATTTACTTCATACATGCATTCATCTGATGACCTTCTATCATGCTGTAGCAAATCCATGATCCATCACCCAACCCTTACCACAAGGTCAAGGTCACACAAATTTAGCATGTTCATAAACTTAACGTTGGGGTAAATGTTGTGTAACTTCTGTTTATTTACAGGGAACGCCTTCATATTTAATTCATGGATTCATCTGATGATACTCTATCATGATATAGCAAATCTATGACCGACCGCCCATCCCTTACCCCAAGGTCAAGGTCACAAACTTAAACTTAACGCACATTCATAAACTTAACGTTGGGGTAAATGTCTTATAAAATGTGTTTTCTTTATGGAACGCCTTGATATTTCATACATGCATTCCTCAGATGACCCTCTATCATGCTCTAGCAAATCCACAACTCACCACCCAACCCTTACCCCAAGGTCAAGTTCACAAACCTAGCACATTCATAAACTTAACGTTGGGGTAAATGTTGTGTAACTTCTGTTTATTTACAGGGAATACCTTCATATTTCATACATGCATTCATCTGACGATACTCTATCGTACTATAGCAAATCCATGACTCACCTCCCACCCCTTTCCCCAACGTCAAGGTCACAAACTTAGCACATTCATAAACTTAACGTTTGGGTAAATGTCTTACAACATCCGTTTCCTTTCATGGAACGCCTTGATATTTCATACATGCATTCATCTGATGATACTCTATTGTGCTATAGCAAATCCATGACCCACCCCTTACCCCAAGGTCAAGGTCACAAACGTAGCACATTCATAAACTTAACGTTGGGGTAAATGTCTTATAACATCTGTTTCCTTTCATGGAACGCCTTGATATTTCATACATGCATTCATCTGATGATACCCTATCTTGCTATCGCAAATGCATGGCCCACCCCTTACCCCAAGGTCAAGGTCACAGACTTAGCACATTCATAAACTTAACGTTGGGGTACTGATGATTCTCTATTGTGCTACAGCAAATCCATGACCCACCACCCAACCCTTACCTCAAGGTCAAGGTCACAAACTTAGCATGTTCATAAACTTAACGTTGGGGTAAATGTTGTGTAACTTCTGTTCTTTACAGGGAACGCTTTGATATTTCATACATGCATTAATCTGATGATCCTCTATTGTGCTACAGCAAATCCATGACCCACCCCTTTCCCCAAGGTCAAGGTCACAAATTTAGCACATTCATACATGCATTCCTCATGTGAATAGCTATCATACTGTAGAAAATCACCAACTTAGTGCGTTCATAAACGTTTGGTTAAATTTTGTTTTACTTCTGTTTTCAGGGAGCGCATTGATATTTCATACATGCATTCATCTTAATATGCTATATTATGCTATAGCAAACCGACGACCCTCCTTGTACCACTGACCCCAATGTGAAGGTCCACCGCACGCCCCTTAACCCAAGGTCCATCGCACGCCCCTTAACCCAAGGTCAAGTTATATAATATTCATGTTTTTTTATGCAACTGTGCCAAGTTTGAGTGAAGGCTGCCAACAGGCGAGCTTCGTTGTCTTCTGACAACTCTTGTTTTTAGCTCGACTATTCAAAGAATAGTGAGAGCTTATGTAGTCAACCCGGCGTCAGCGTCACCGTCACGCCTTGGTTAAGGTTTTTAGTCAAGCTTGTATATGGAATACTCCTGGCCCTACACCCACCATACTTGGACAACTTCATCTCCTAGTGATGTACATCAACAACCCCTGACCTATATTTGACCTTGACCTACATTTAACCTTGAATTACTTAATTCTCCTTGGTTAAGGTTTTTAGTCAACCTTGGTTAAGGTTTTTAGTCAAGCTTGTAGATGGAATACTATTGTGCATACAGACACCATACTTGGACAACCTTTTCTCATAGGGATGTACATCAATAACCCCTGATCTATATTTGACCTTGACCTACATTTCCTCTTGAATTACTTACTTAATTCCCCTTGGTTAAGGTTTTTATTCAACCTTGGTTAAGGTTTTTAGTCAAGCTTGTAGATGGAATACTATTGTGCATACAGACACCATACTTGGACAACCTTTTCTCATAGGGATGTACATCAATAACCCTTGATCTATATTTGACCTTGACCTACATTTCCTCTTGAATTACTTACTTAATTCCCCTTGGTTAAGGTTTTTATTCAACCTTGATTAAGGTTTTTAGTCAAGCTTGTAGATGGAATACTATTGTGCATACAGACACCATACTTGGATAACTTTTTGTCGAGCCCATTTGCGGAAAGCGAGACATAGTAATCACAATGACATCCGTGCGTCCGTGCGTCCGTCCGAGCTTACAAACGGATACATATGTGGCTAGGAGAACAATAGGTTATGTAACATTCTATTGTTCCGTGATTTTATGTGGCTAAAAATGGGTTTATGTGGCTACAGAACAATAGGGATGAACAAAGGAAAAGGTTAGGGTTAGCCACATAAGTATTCATTTGTAGGAACGTCCGTCCGTCCGTCTCCGTCCGTCCGTCCGAAATCTGCGTACCTTATATCTCTGCAGTCCTAAGTCACATTGACTTGAAACTTCATTACTTATTAGTCATCATCCATATATTCATGATGTATCCCACTCATGCGGCCCCTGTGCCCACGGTCAAGGTCAAATGACTTAGAAGTTTGCGTTCCGAAATCTGCGTTAAAGTTTTTAAATACCTTATATCTCTGCAGTCCTAAGTCACATTGACTGGAAACTTCATATGCTTATTAGTCATCATCCATATATTCATGCTGTATCCCACTCATGCGGCCACTGTGCCCAAGGTCAAATGACTTAGAAGTTTGCGTTCCGAAATCTGCGTTAAAGTTTTTAAATACCTTATATCTCTGCATTCCTAAGTCACATTTTGACATGAAACTTCATATGCTTATTAGTCATCATCCATATATTCATTCTGTGTCCCAATCATGCGGCCCTGTGCCCCTATGTCAAGGTCAATTGACTTAGAAGTTTGCGTTAAAGTTTCTGTCAAAATTTGTGTTAAAGTTTTCACATACCTACTATCTCTGTAACCGTAAGTCAGATTTGCTTTAAACTTTGTATGCTTATGGGGCATCAAACTAAAATAAATACACTCTGAGACCATCAAATGCCTCGGCGGGTTCGACATGAGGGCCGCGGCCATCCTCGTTCTCATAGGGATGTACATCAATAACCCCTGACCTATATTTTACCTTGACCTACTTTTACCCTTGGATTACTTATTTATTTCCCCTTGGTTAAGGTTTTTAGTCAAGCTTGTATATGGAATACTCCTGGGCCTACAGCAACCATACTTGGAAAACTTCATCTCCTAGTGATGTACATCAATAACCCCTGACCTATATCTGACATTGACCTACATTCTTTGACCACCTTCTTTGTCAAGCTATGTGTACATCGACAACCCTCGTAGTCGAACTATGCTGTTCTCCTACAGCTCTTGTTACAGAATCAGACCGCTTCTCGATTGCGAAAAAAAACTGGAATCGGGTTGGGGGGGGGGGGACCCTCCTGAATCCGCCACTGAGTCTCATGGTATCTCATGTCCTGTCCTGTCTTTGCAGAAACTGTAGCTTCCATTGACAGGCAACCAGTACATTTGCAACCAGTGTAGATCCTGATCAGCCTGTGCATCCACACTGTTCACATATTCAGTCAATATTCTCATATCTGGTTCTATCATTGTAGAATCTGTCTGTTCCACACCAGTACATTGTCAACAAGTGTAGATCCAGATCAGCCTACACATTCGCACTGTCTGGTCAGGATCTACACTATTCACCATTCCATCAATATTTTCTCATATCTGATCACATCTTTATAGCAGCTGTCCCTTCCTGGCACTGGTTGACCAGTACGTAACTAGTGCATATAGACCATCCACACAATCTGTTCGGGATCTGCACTGTTCACTATTTAGTCAATATTTTCTCATATCTAGCCCCATCATTGCAGAAATAGAGGATCTCAAACGAGTTTCCATTTGATATGAGATTTATGAAACAAGTCACCGAGCCTCTGATGAGGTGCATAAAGTTGCAGACGAGTTTCATAAATCTCATATCAAAGAGAAACAAGGTTCTGTTTAGCACATGATTTCAGCCTCCAAAGAGCAGAAAACTTGGAAAATTATCCAATATGATTCAGTGAGCAGGCGCCATTGACTATTTTCACATCTAGTTGAAACTCTCCACCGAAAAAAATAGCTTTAATCCTAGCAATAATTATATAAACTTATGTCATATAAATATGTCATATAAATATGTCATATAATCTGCTCCTGTTCTCTGTAAACACTTCATCTTACCAAACGGGATCTCTAACCGCTAAGTACCGGTAACCAGTTTGGTCCAGTGCATTTGCAACCAGTGTAGACCCTTATCAGGAGCTGCACTACTCGTCATTCATCCTAATAACTGCAGTCTCCATGAAAGTTGTCGGTCCATCAGACATGTCCATTAAAATTGCCACCGGTCCGACGGTAAACCAGAAGCCTTATATATCACACAAAATACATTTTCTTTTTTTATATGTTTTTATTTTCGGTCTGGTAAATGTTTAACAATTTTCAAGTTTACCGAATATCCTGTAAAATTTTGACAGTTTCGCGTAGACTGTAACTGCTGCAACCCTTGCAGGAACTGTCTGTTGCTAACCATTACATTTATACCAGTGTATATCCTGAATTTATCAGGTAACCTGTAAGCCTCAGAATTCCTACACGTTTCCTAGCCTTGCCTGATAAACTTGATATCAAAAGACACTAGCCTGGTATTCTCTATAGCCTGAACATCCATACAGTCTGTTCAGGATCTGCCATGTTCGCTTCTATGCCATCAATGCTTTCTCATATATGACCCCATGTTTACAGGAACTGTCTTTTCCGGGCGCTGGGTGACCAGTATGAGGGGCATGTTCGTAACCACTTCCGCTATCGACAAGACATTGTGAAATACATGACCGAACACCAGACTGACTTCAAGCCTTTCGTCACTGAAGACACGACGTTTGACAAACATGGTTCGTACATTCAGTGATGGTGCAATTATACCCCCAGCTTATGAAGTATGCCGAGTGGTATATAGTTTTTAGCGCGCCTTTCATACTTCAGTGGGTGGTGGGTCGGGAGTATGCGAATGGGTAATTTAATGATCGGGGTTCCTCCTTACTGGAATGCCAACTTACATGGTTTGGCCCTCATGTACATTTTTGGCCTTCTGATACTTGAGAGCTAAATTCTGTTATGCCCCATTAAAAATTAATAAGATTTGTGTTGATCATATTACTTTTGGGGTTGGAGCTAAATGACTCTGGTGTGGAATGGACCTGGCACCAGGTCAGGATATTCTAATTTCAGGGCTGAATATATATTTTTATGTAAATATTGATTTCTGATTTTGGGAATTTCCCTCATTATGAACAGGTTAAATACAGAATAGTCCAATCCGTTGGCCTTGCCTTAACCCTTACAGTGAGTGAGTGCTGAATTAAACATTTTCGTCCGTTGTTTATGTTTTATTTTCCATTTTTCTTATCAAAAACATGTTTTGACAGCATTTTAGAATCATTTCCAATGGAAATGATTCTAAAATGCTGCCAAACCATGTTTTTATTTAGAGAAAATACAAAATAAGAAACAACAGCAGACGACAAGTTTCGGTTCCCGCCTTCAAAGGGTTAAATGACCTTAGCTCAAATAAGTGAATGTTTATATGCATCTCAACTAAGTGAACTAAGTGAATTTTCAAATTTATGACAGTATTTTCACTAGTTGATTTTGAAAATAAATGCGTATTTTCACATTGCTGTGCGTATTTTGTACGCCCTCTTCTGATAATCAATGCGTATTCAGCTAAAAGTATTGAGTAAAATACGCCAACAGTGAATACGTACCTTACCTGGAGCTCTGCTGGTACATACATACAGGGGTGGGTGGCAGGTGAGAGCACGCGATGGGTAATTTAACGATCGAGTTCATCCTTACCGTAATCCCAACTGGAGACCTGTAGCCGATTTCATCAACATTGCAAAGAATACTTTACTAGCAAAGTATACTTTGAGGGAGAAATTTAAAAAAAAAATTAAATTTATTAATTTTTATTATACTGAATTTATTACATTATCACAGCCATTTAATGGCTGTGATAATGTAATAAATTCAGTATAATAATTCTGCATACTTTTAATCATGAAATATATGCATTTGTTAGTTCTATATGAAATAATGCATTTCAGGAAAAATAAATGATTACTCCCTCAAAGTATACTTTGCTAGTAAAGTATACTTTGCAATGTTGATGAAATAGGCCCCTGGTTTGGCCCTCACATACGTCTTTGGCATTTTGTATGTGACAGTTGAATCTGGTTATACCCCCCCCCACCCCTTATGTGAGTATTACGATATTCGTAATCCTATTTTAGGGGAAGGGGCCAAGTGACTTGGTGTGGTATGGACCTGGCACCAGGTCAGGTTATTCTAATTTCAGGGCTGAATATATTTGTTCTCGATGTAAATATTCCGTTCTGATTTTGGGATTTTCTCCCCAATGCAGCAGGTTAAAATGGGATCGAACCCGTTTGCCCGGCCTTACATGACCTTAGCTGTTGATAGGCCATTAAACACTAATAAACAAACAAACAAAACATACATTTGTTGACGGTGTTGTTTGATTAAATTTGCTATGTGAAACATATTAAAATCGTGTTTCACCCTTGAATTTTGAAATTATTGAAATCCCTGAATTTGATTTATATTTTCAGCTGTACATGTAACTTGTAAATTCCATTTTTCTCGTCCGTCATCCATAGTACTGTCACATCTATGAAGTCTGGTCACATTTGCCGATGAATGACAAAATTCAACTCAATACACTGTTACAGGGCTCCAGATAAGGAATTAGTAATTGAGTATTGTCACTCCATAATTTCTGAAGCAATTGGGTATTTCAAAATGTTAATTGGGTAAAATAGAATCACACATCTTGGTATTTCATTAGAATTGTCTCCTTGGAGACAATTCTAATGAAATACCAAGATGTGTTTTCATGGAAAAAGAAGAAAATATGCTATATTTGTGGTCTGTTTATTGTTTTCTGTAGCATATAAAGATACCACAACTTTTTCATTGCTTTTTGATACTCACTACTTCTGATTTCAATTGGGTTTTTGGCCATTTTAATTGGGTATTTACGCCAATACGCACCTTATCTGGAGCTCTGCTATTAAATTTAGTTGTCAATTCCAGTTTTCGGTTCCCAATTTCAGTGGCCCATGTCCAAAGCCTCGGCCTATATGCCGGGAATGACACTAATCCCCGAGAAGTCGGTCAATTTTGTGGTCTATTCCAGTTTTCTGTTCCCAATTTCAGTGGGCCATCTCCGCAGCCTGGGCACCTACGCAGGGAATGACGCCATCGTGGCGTTCGCGAGGCTGCAACAAGTCAGCATCATCATCCACCAGCTGAACTCTCCTTTCCTCCTTGTAAGTGCGATTTTCTCACCAAAACAACCAACAAAATTCTTGGACCTAAATTAAAATAAAGGACCTAAATTAAAATAAAGTTTGTTTTGGCCTTTACCGTTCGACCCAAATTTTTAGCCCCGACTCAAAATATTTTTTTTTCAAAAAAGGATTTTTATTTTTGCGACGTCCGTAAATTAAAATTAGAGCACAGGCGATGGGGCGTCGTCAATATATCAACTTTTCCCAAATGCTAAGTAAAAAAAGTGGGAGATAATCCATGACTGAGGGTCGAATCAAAAATTAAAATTCACTTTGCACATCTACACACCATAAGAAAGCCTGACACACCAAGTTTCAAGTCCTTAGCTATTACGGTTAAAAAGTTTTACTTCTTACAAGGCAAAATTGGAAAATTCAAAAATTGTGACACGATTCCACCAGTTATAAAAATGACAAGTGTCCGCTATACAGATTTTATCACTTAGTAATATTACTGATAGTGACTCGTAGTGGTATCATATTTTCATATGCAAATGAGGCATGACATTTTTTAATTATTATACCCACTTTTTTTGTAAAAATAAACGGGTATATTGTTTTCGTCACGGGTGTCCGTCCGTCCGTACGTCCGTACGTCCGTCCGTCCGTACGTCCGTCACGTTTCTTGTAACTCGAAAAACTTTTTCACCTTCATACCTACGCGCCTGATATTTGGTATGTAGCTTCGTTATCATGTGCAGATGCGCAAAGTGAATTTGGATTTTTGATCCGACCCTCCATCATGGATTATCTCCCCCTTTCGGACTCAGAATTTCTCATTTTTTCCTCGTAACTCGAAAAAACTTTTTCACCTTCATACCTACGCGCCTCATATTTGCTATGTGCTTCGTTATCATGTGCAGATGCCGCAAAGTGAATTCGGATTTTTCATCCGACCCTCCATCATGGATTATCTCCCCCTTTCGGACTCAGAATTTCCAATTTTTTCCTTGTAACTCGAAAAACTTTTTCACCTTCATACCTACGCGCCTCATATTTATTTGGTATGTACCTTCGTTATCATGTGCAGATGCGCAAAGTGAATTTGGATTTTTCATCCGACCCTCCATCATGGATTATCTCCCCCTTTCGGACTCAGAATTTCCCATTTTTTCCTCGTAAACTCGAAAAACATTTTTCACCTTCATACCTACGCGCCTCATATTTGGTATGTAGCTTCGTTATCATGTGCAGATGCGCAAAGTGAATTCGGATTTTTGATCCGACCCTCCATCATGGATTATCTCCCCTTTCGGACTCAGAATTTCCCCATTTTTTCCTCGTAACTCGAAAAACTTTTTCACCTTCATACCTACGCGCCTGATATTTGGTATGTAGCTTCGTTATCATGTGCAGATGCGCAAAGTGAATTTGGATTTTTGATCCGACCCTCCATCATGGATTATCTCCCCCTTTCGGACTCAGAATTTCCCATTTTTTCCTCGTAACTCGAAAAACTTTTTCACCTTCATACCTACGCGCCTCATATTTGCTATGTAGCTTCGTTATCATGTGCAGATGCGCAAAGTGAATTCGGATTTTTCATCCGACCCTCCATCATGGATTATCTCCCCCTTTCGGACTCAGAATTTCCCATTTTTTTCCTTGTAACTCGAAAAACTTTTTCACCTTCATACCTACGCGCCTCATATTTGGTATGTACCTTCGTTATCATGTGCAGATGCGCAAAGTGAATTTGGATTTTTCATCCGACCCTCCATCATGGATTATCTCCCCCTTTCGGACTCAGAATTTCCCATTTTTTCCTCGTAACTCGAAAAAAAATTTCACCTTCATACCTACGCGCCTCATATTTGGTATGTAGCTTCGTTATCATGTGCAGATGCGCAAAGTGAATTCGGATTTTTCATCCGACCCTCCATCATGGATTATCTCCCCCTTTCGGACTCAGAATTTCCCATTTTTTCCTCGTAACTCGAAAAACTTTTTCACCTTCATACCTACGCGCCTGATATTTGGTATGTAGCTTCGTTATCATGTGCAGATGCGCAAAGTGAATTCGGATTTTTGATCCGACCCTCCATCATGGATTATCTCCCCCTTTCGGACTCAGAATTTCCCATTTTTTCCTTGTAACTCGAAAAACTTGTTCACCTTCATACCTACTGCCTGATATTTGGTATGTAGCTTCGTTATCATGTGCAGATGCGCAAAGTGAATTCGGATTTTTGATCCGACCCTCCATCATGGATTATCTCCCCCTTTCGGACTCAGAATTTCCCATTTTTTCCTCGTAACTCGAAAAACTTTTTCACCTTCATACCTACGCGCCTGATATTTGGTATGTAGCTTCGTTATCATGTGCAGATGCGCAAAGTGAATTCGGATTTTTGATCCGACCCTCCATCATGGATTATCTCCCCCTTTCGGACTCAGAATTTCCCATTTTTTCCTCGTAACTCGAAAAACTTTTTCATCTTCATACCTACGCGCCTGATATTTGGTATGTAGCTTCGTTATGATGTGCGGATGCGCATAGTGAATTCGGATTTTTGATCCGACCCTCCATCATGGATTATCTCCCCCTTTCGGACTCACAATTTCCCTATTTTTCATTGTAAGTCGAAAAACTTTCTCACCTTAATACCTACATTTCTGATATTTCATATGTAGCTTCGTTATGATGCGCAAAGTGAATTCCGATTTTTGATCGGACCTTCCATCATGGATTATCTCCCCCTTTCGGACTTAGAATTTCACTATTTTTCCTCGTAGGTCGAAAAACTTTTTCACCTTAATACCTACGCGTCTGATATTTGGTTCGTAGCTTCGTTTTGATGTGCTGATGCGCAAAGTGAATTCGGATTTTTTATCCGACCCTCCATCATGGATTACCTCCCCCTTTCGGACTTAGCATTTGGGGAAAGTGGGTATATTGCGATGGCGCGCCATCGACTTTTTCTAGTTTATACTAATTAAATGTGTCACCTGAAATTTTATTTTTTTTCGACAGATTATAAAGTATGATCATTGCACATCCAAAATTAAATACATACAGAGAATAAATAGTAATGTCCGTTAACATTTTAAGGAAACACGTTTATCACCCCTGATATCAGTTTGGAAATTTACGTCTGATATCAAATTATAAAATGTTTAATAATGTCAATATATATCTGTATAGCTTGCACTCGTAATTTTTAGAACTGGTGGAATAGCGACATAATTATACACTTATTTTATTCCTATAAAGAACATTTTGTGGCTACTGAGTGGGCATGTACCTTTAAACAGATACGATGGTTTACATACCATGATAAACGCAATAGCGGATGTGTTTTTCCCTCGTACCAGATCAAAGGATGGATGTGGCAAAGAATATAGGACACTGGACCCGTTTCACTAAACTTCGTACGACTAAAATGTTTGTAAGTGCAAATTTTGGATCGTCTGTAAATTTCAATTGATGGATTTACATTTATTGAACATAGGCTGCATATGCAGCCCATGTTCAATAAATGTAAATCCAATAATTGTTTACAGGAAAACGGGGTTAATGTGAAATTTACAGACTATCATAATTTTGCACTTACGGACATTTTAGTTGTACAAAGTTTAATGAAACGGCCCCCTGGACTTCAATACCAGAGATAGCGAGTGCAATCCCCGCTATAAGCATGCAAATATTTTCCTAGTATTTCGGTCTTTCGTATGAGACTTGAAACAGAGGTGCCGTTCCTATATGACCTTAGCTGTTGCTGGGATGTTAAGGAATGTGAATGGGTTTAACATCCCAGCAACAGCAAATGTCAGATATAGATGGGACCACAATTTATTTAAAGTCTCATCTGACTGATCAATGGGACTGAAATACTATGTTAGTATTTTTCATGCCTTGGGTGAGGATTGAACTCATAACCTCCAGTTTTGAAGTCCAATGCCATATCCCCTAGGCCACGGCCCATCACTAGGGTGAGAATTGATCTCACAACCTGCAGTATTGAAGTCCAATTCCATATCCCCTAGGCCACGGCCCATCCCTCACTTTCCTTAACCCTTTGAACCCAAAAACCTGCTTTAGCGGTTTATGCAACCAGTGCAGATCCAGATCTCGTAACGAGCCGGTCTCATAAGGATCTGCACTTTTTGAAAGTAATGCTCATATTTATTTTAACAAAAAACATCCCATTTTCATAAATGGACTAGTCTTAAAAACATTTTGTTACAATTGGGTTGGTTGCAAAATTAACATATGAAACTCCATTCCAGTTCATTAGGGTTGAAAGGGTTAAATATTTTTCTCATATCAGATCCAGGGATCAAACAACCCGACGCCGACGACGCGACAACTCCACATCGCGTACCACAACGGTGATCACTACTCCAGTGTCCGACGGGCCGGTGATAACACCGAATCTCCCACCAGTATACGGCTCAAGGTAATTTTTCACATAATCACAGATATTTTCTTTATATGTGCTCAGAAGTATATGTTGCAACCACCATTTGAACCGTCTCATCGAGACGGTTCAAATGAGTGGTCACAACATATACTTTTATTGAGAAATAACAGAAATGAAAATAAAATATTATTAAAATTTCATTACTAAAGAGGGATGGGTTGTGGCCTCGTGGGTTCAGAGCACCAGATAAGCTTTGTGTCTAAAGTGTACTATACCCCCTGATTTACTTTTACAAATGAAGTATTGATTTTCTTCATTACTAAATAGGGCACAAATGATAAAAAAATATAACAAATTTAAAAATTCACTTACTTGAGCTGCATTTTAAACTTTATGACAGTATTTTCACTACTCAATTTGAAAATCAATACGTATTGTCACATTGCTGTGCGTATTTTGTACTGCCACTTTTGATAATCAATGCGTATTCAGCTACAATAATTGCGTAAAATACGCGAATACACACCTTATCTGGAGCTCTGTGGGTTAGAACACCAATCCGTAGGGCGTGGGTTCAAACCTCACCTTGGGCATTAAAAATTCTTTCATAGTATTTCGATCCCACTGGTCTGTTGGGTGAGACCTTAAACTGTGGTCTTTCATACCCGTAACAGTGTAATCCGAATGCAGTTGGTTAAATAATTGTCCCATACCAGTGTATGATGGGCCGGCAATAACACAGAATCTCCCACCAGTATACGGCTCATGGTAAGTGTTGTGGAAAATCCCAGATGTTTTCTTTATAATATATTATGTGCTCAGAAGTATATGCTCAGAAATGTAAACTGAGAAAATAATTGTATCCCCCGGACTCCGTCAGGGGATACTATGGATTTGACAGCGCGCCGCGTCCGCGTCCGCCGCAGACACTTCTTGTCCGGAGCATAACTCGAACACCCTTTGGAATATTTTCATGAAATTTCACACATGCATAGCCCACGACCTGAAGGTGTGTCGCGCGCAAGAATGACAACCTTGCATAGCTAATTTTTGAGTTATCTCCCTTTTTTGTTTCTCGCACTGATTTCGTGTCCGGAGCATAACTCCACCACCCTTTGGAATATTTTCATGAAACTTTACACATGCATAGACCACGAACCGAAGGTGTGTCGCGCACAAGAATGACAACTCTTGCATAGCTAATTTTTGAGTTATCTCCCTTTTTTGTTTTGTTGCGCACTGATTGACCATAACTCGACCACCCTTTGGAATATTTTTATGAAACTTAACACATTCAATTAGACCACGAACCGAAGGTGTGTCGTGCACAATGACAACTCTTGCATAGCTAATTTTTGAGTTATCTCCCTTTTTTGTTTTCGCTCACTGATTTCCTGTCCGGAGCATAACTCGACCTTTGGAATATTTTCATGAAACTTCACACATGCATAGACCACGACCCGGAGGTGTGTCGCGCACAAGAATGACAACTCTTGCGTAGCTAATTTTTATTGAGTTATCTCCCTTTTTTTGTTTTGCGCACTCTACAAACTGGACAATAATGCATGAAGACCTGTTTTCTCGTCTGCTCTGTACACCTTTTCTCGTGTGCTCTGTACACCTTACCTGTAGAGAGAACAAAAGAAACTGGGAGAACCATGTGCTAGCATGGGCTAGCATGTGCAGATGTCCAGTGCTTGACCACTGCTGACCAGGTAATTTATACAGGTAAATCACTACATTAGGTACTGTGTTGAAAATATTGTGGCATTATGTGGACCTGTGCAGATTTTTGTAGATAAATATAGGACTATTAAAAAAAAATCTGGTCTCCAATAGCAAGCATTATTATTTTTAAACTTTTTTTTTTTTTTTTTTTTTTTTTTTTTCATTTTTTTTTTCTTTTTTTTTTCCTTTGTTCTTTTTTCTTTTTTTTTTTCTTTTTTTTTTCTTTTTTTTTTTCTTTTTTTTTTCTTTTTTTTTTTTTTTCTTTTTTTTTTTCATTTTTTTTTTTTTTTTTTTTTCATTTTTTTTTTTTTTTTTTTTTTTCTTTTTTTTTTTTTTTTTTTTCATTTTTTTTTTTAAATTATTTTTCAATTTTTGTCTAGTAGCATAAGGTCGTAAGTGCTTTATACAGACTATTCACCTGTGCATGTGCTAGCATGTGCAACTGACCACTGACCACTTACAGGTAATTTATACAGGTAAGTGATTATATTACATTTCCGTAAACTGTGTTGAAAATATTGTGGCATTATGTGGACTTGTGCAGATATATGTAGATAAATGTAGGACTATTAAAAAAAAATTCTGTGCTCCAGTAGCAAGCATTATTATTTTTAAACTTTTTTTTTCCATTTTTTTTTTTCATTTTTTTTTTCAAATTATTTTTCAATTTTTGTCTAGTAGCATAAGGTGGTAAGTGCTATATACAGACTATTCACCTGTGCATGTGCTAGCATGTGCAACTGACCACTGACAACTTACAGGTAATTTATACAGGTAAATGATTATATTACATTTCCGTAAACTGTGTTGCAAATATTGTGGGAATATGTGGACCTGTGTATATATGATATGTAGATAAATATAGGACTATTAAAAAACATTCTGGGCTCCAGTAGGGAGCATTATTCTTTTTCTTTTTTTTAATTTAATTTTTTTTTCCATTTTTTTTTTTTACATTCTTTTTCAATTTGTTAACTGACCACTAACTTATTACAGGTAATTTATACAGGTACATTATTACATTTCCGTAAACTGTGTTGACAATATTGTGGCAGTATGTGGACCTGTGCAGATATATGCAGATAAATATAGGACTATTAACAAAAATTCTGGGCTCCAGTAGCGAGCATTATTTAAAAAAAAAAATTTGTATATTACATTTCCGTAAACTGTGTTGAAAATATTGTGGCATTATGTGGACCTGTGCAGATATATATAGATAAATATAGGACTATTAAAAAAAAATTCTGGGCTCCAGTAGCAAGTATTATTATTTTTTATTTTTCAACTTTTTTTTCAAATTTTTTTTATTTTACATCCTTTTTAAATTTTTTAACTGACCACTAACTTATTACAGGTAATTTATACAGCTAAATTATTACATTTACCTAAACTGTGTTGACAATATTGTGGCACTATGTGGACCTGTGCAGATATATGTAGATAAATATAGGACTATTAAAAAAAATTCTCGGCTCCAGTAGCGAGCATTATTTTTTTTATTTACATTCTATATTACATTTCCGTCAACTGTGTTGAAAATATTGTGGCATTATGTGCACCTGTGCAGATATATGTACATAAATATAGGACTATTAACAAATAATTCTGCACTCCAGTAGCTTCACACATGCATAGACCCTAAAGGTGTGTCGCGCAAGATTGACAACTCTTGCATCACTAATTGTTTAGTTATCTCCCTTTGTCCGTCACCGATTTTGTCTCCGGAGCATAACTCGATCACCTTTTTTTCAAACTACTTGTGTATCTGGGGAGGGGGATACACATGCGCTTGTCGACAAGCGTCCATTTCTAGTTTCATTGAGAAATAATGGAACTGAAAATAATTTGTGGCATCTGGGTTAGAACACCTGTAGCCGATTTCATCAAAATTGCAAAATATACTTTTCTAGCAAAGTATATTTGAGGGCGTAATCATTTATTTTTCCTGAAATACATTATTTCATATAGAACTAACGACTGCATATATTCGATGATTAAAAGCATGCATGCATAATTATTATACTGAATTTATTACATTATCACAGCCATTTTGGCTGTGATAATGTAATAAATTCAGTATAATAACAATTAATAAATTTATCATAAAACTGAAAATTTCTCCCTCAAAGTATACTTTGCTAGAAAAGTATACTTTGCAATGTTGGTGAAATAGGCTACTGACTTCCAATCCATAGGTTGTGGGTTCAAACCTCACCTTGGGCATCAATTTATATCTAATGAGTATTATACCCCCAGTGTTTGCTTTTTGCAGCTCAAATAAGTGAATTTTTAATTTGTTTTATTTTTTTATCATTTGTTCCCTATTTGATAAGGAAGAAAATCAATAATGCATTTGTAAAAGTAAAATACGCATTGAATTTGAAATCTGTGGGTATAATACTCTAGATACAAAACTTACCTGAAGTTCTGATATACAGTAAAACAGACAACACAACATTGGCTGTAGAGGTGGCTGTTGTAAAGATGTTAAATATTGAGGCAATTGTCCATTTGGGATATAAAATATCGGCTGTTACAGAGAGGGTGTTGTTGTAGAGAGGTGGATGTTGTACGGAGGTTTATACTTTAAATACAAAACTTATCTGGAGCTCTGTCGTTAACCCCCAGGTGAACAGTGAGAGTGCCGAGGCAGGCCAGACACAGATGAATGGGTATGCAGGAGTGGAGGATGGAATTGTACGCGCAATACGTGACACACGGAGGCTCGCCGAAGAGGTCATGAATGCCACAGGTTGCACGGTAAGCCATAAATACTTAAGGCGTGTAAAAAGGCCTACCGTATTCTTGCGATTATAGGTCGCAAGAGTGCATAAGACGCACCCCTATTTTCAGTCCAAAATCTGGGGGAAAATGTCTACATGAGATTATAAGACACACCCAATTTTCCTAACAAAATGAAACAAAAAATTAAAAAAAATTGCCAAGTTGTTGTTATTTTTTCCCCCACACTGTTTTTTTATTCGTACCTTGGATGTTTTTGTCTGCATTTTCTCTATCATAGTTTGCTATGTCCGTAATTTGCTGTCTCTATGTCCGTGATTCCCCGGTCCGTATTTCACCGTTTTCTAGTATCTTCAATTACACTGTGAACTCGGTACACGCTTCACTATAACACGTTCTCGGTTAGTACACGGTTGTATATTGGTATTATATTGATAATTATTGATTGCGGTATGTATTATCTCTTTTCAACACCATTTACGGAAACTATTTTCGAAATCAATATCGGCGAAATATGGCGACAGATCTGCGTATAATCCAGAGTGTTTTTTTAACCCATTCCTTTCTGAATACACATTTACGGATATGAAATTTATTAAATATTTTATTTTTGTTATTTCTCACTGAAAGTATATGTTGTAACCACTCATTTGAACCGTCTCGACGAAACGGTTTAATTGGTGGCCGCGACATATGCTTCTGAGTGCATAGAAGGAAAATATTTTTGAAAATATTTAGGATTTACCGCAACCATAAGCGTATCCTCAGCATGAAATGGGTTACTGATTGTCCCCATGATGCAAGGATGAAAGTCGCACGTTCGCCACATCTGCGGCACACATCAAAAAGCGTGTTGACCAATCAGTGCAATTTCAAAACATAGCCTAATGTTTACAGTCGTGCTGAATGATGACATAAGATAAGCGCCTGTTAGTTGACACGGTTTGGTGTTATCGATTTTTTTCCACAAAGCAACACACAACTTTCGCCTACAGTATGTAACATTTCAAAATCAGTTGTATCTTCCGTAAATGACGCTGAAAGCAGCCTATAGCTATGACGAATTTGCATTGTCCGCTGACGTAATTATAATATTTTTAATTAGAGATTGGCGAACATTGTAAACCATGTGCAGACTACGCGAATCCACCGCCTGGTCTGGCTGCTAATGCAATAAGCCGGGAATATGTCAGAGACAGAGACCCAATTCACATAAACACGTTTGCCGTGTCATAATAGAGTCTGGTTCTCGGTAGTATTGTTTCACTGGGACGCATCAGACAGGGTACCAGTTTAGTGACGAATACGTAACTGACATCAGCAACCGCGTGTGTTTTGTGTTGTAAATCTTGCCACTTTCATCAGCATCGTGTAAACACACAGTTTCGAAACTAATGATGGAGTTTTATAACTTTCATGGATATGGGCCCGGTAATAGTTTTCAAAAGATAATTAAAATGATAGAGGCCAGATTGTGATTCGGCAGAGAAAATGTCGACCGGATCTGATCTTGGTATACACTGTTCACCTTCGGTATAGAAAATGTGTACCGAATGTGACACAGGGCCGGAAAGAGTAAGGCGCAAGTAAGGCGCGAACTGAACGCATTTTTTTTTTTTTTTTTGGGTCGTTTATGTCAATATTTCGGGTGGAAAAAAATGCTCATGTATCTACATGTATTTATAAGACGCAGGGGCTTTCTGGGATACAAATCAGAGTAAAAAAAATGTGACTTATAATCGCAAGAATACGGTAGTCACAACTGAAAATAAGTAGAATAAGAAATATAAGTAGCTTTCGGCAGCTTTTGTTTTCATTTTTTTTGTGTTGTGAAATTTGCACAATTTTGTTCAAAATATTGGGTTTTATTTATGTCATAATGTAACAATTTCAGGATGAGGATCAGGTTTTGGAATCTCTGGCTGACTGCGATTACGACGTTGACGCCACCATCGCGTACCTGCTACAGATTATGGACACTCGAATAAGTGAGTCTTCATACAGTTCGTATTGGACTCTGTAAAAATGATCATCATCTCCATATATTGCCAATCACATATCTGCTATAGATTATGGACACTCAAACAAGTGAGATATTCAGGGCGTCAACTTTCCCCTTTATACTGCTTTGGATCTAGGCTGAACAATTTGCCCTACCCCTACCCAGAGTAGAACTTTAGGAAACATATCTATTCTTATAGGAAATTCATCGTAGAATTCGAATCTGCGTGTTAAAATTGCGAAAACCACAGCCGAATATCAATTTTTTGCTGATTTCCATGGCAACCGTTAAATTAACAAGAAAGTACAAATATTTGTAATGTCGGCCAGAATGTAATTGTCCGTTCAGCTATTCGTGTTGAAAGCAAACTTTCGCATTTTTCTGCACCTTTATGTTGCAGGGAAATAAAAAAAATAGTCTGGTGTAGGTTTTTCAAAACCAAGATGGCCGCAAATTCCAGATGATCACCGTGCCTGAAAATGACAGAACCCGCATTATATCACTTTCTTTCACTTGTTTAGAGCTCATTACTTGTGCACTTTCAGCAGATAAAGACATTTACTGAAGCTCTGAATCATGAGCAGAGAAAATCGAAGATCAGATTCATCATTTTTTTGTTTCAAAATGGCCACCATGAAACATAACGTAACTGTCAGTCGACAGATAATATCTTGCAACAACCGGATTATTCATATTTCAACACCGTATGATACCAAATAACTATCACAAATGTAAACATGTTAGTGATAATAAAATCCAATAAGCAATAACCCATGTAATTCAGTCATTTTACTTTTAAAAATGGCTACCGTGAATCATCTTGCCATTTCTATTTGATATATACATGTTTGATATATATGTTAGCGTTCAGTAGCAGCAAAGTATCTTCATTTCTAACAAATTAAGTGCAGAAGCTATTATAGGAATGAATGGCCTTTTTGTGGAATTTATCGGGGTATAAACTTGGAAAAGTCGCGGGAATACTGGACGAAGACCGGAAGGCCTCGTCCAGTATTCCCGCGACTTTTCCAAGTTTATATCCCCGATAAATTCCACAAAAAGGCCATTCTTTCCTTATAATTCCAGCATTTGAAAAAAAATCATCAAGAAAATGTGTTTATTTTCCGTTTTCTTAAGAATTATTTTAACTGCGCCTCACGGTTACGGAAAGTAGTTCGGCTTGGGAGTTTACTGGGATATAAATTTTGGACAGACTTGCTACGGGCCAATCGAATGTTACGGAATTGTGTAAATATTTTTGTGCTGGAATTATCAATATGTGACTCCGTTAATTACATACATATACGAGCAACACAATTCGTCCGTCGAGCAATTTTATTTTCAAAATGGCCGCTATAAAGCAAATTGTAGCAGCTCTGCGATAAATCATACGTTGAAAATGTTGTATGTAGCAGCTCTTCGATAAACGTTGAAACTCCCGTCTTATTTGAATTGAAATACATGATGTTATACAGTTATATGTGTGTGTGATGTGTGATGTCGATAACTATGTTCAAGTGTTATATTGGTGACGACCTGGGAAATTCGACCAACAGACTGATCAGGGCATACACTGGTCACGATTTAACCAAATTGACGCTGTTTATTTCCCTGAACAACAAGTTATTACCAATCTAACCATTGTTTGATTCCAAATGATGATATACGCACAACAGATGTATGTTTCACGCTTCTTTACCAACCGGCGCAATATGTAACTTGGCTTTTTGTTTTATTTTCAATATACACATGGTGGAACAGTCATGTAGCTTTTAATTGTCGGCGGATACTAAAGCATCTAAATCATGAGCGCAATGGGAGAACCTGTTCGTTATAACATTATTCTATCGTCTGTATCATGCCTTAATGTGTGGGATCCGGTGTAGCTAATAAACTATGCTACCATATGATAGAATGGGATATAAATTAATAGCTTGATGAAAATAATCATGGCTAATGTACAATTAATTCATCATGTACAGGGATTCCGCTGGGGAAAATAATAAAATAGCCACTTCAAAAAAAAAAAAAACCATTGGCGATAAAAAATTACAATTTTCGAAGAAAAAAAATTTAAATTTTTTTTTTTATTTTTTAGCCAGGTTTTTGTAAAAAAAATCCAGGCTATTGGATTGGCGAAAGCCGGGCGGCGGGCGGGCGGGCGGCGGGCGGGCGGCGTCCACAATCAATGTTAAGTTTTCGTGTTTGATTCAATTTCTTTGTTACTGTACCACCTAGGACCACCAAACTTTCACAGCTTCATAATCAAGGGGTGCCCACCACATATCACTATCCAACATGTTACTTTTTTAGCCAGGTTTTTTGAAAAAAAATCCAGGCTATTGGATTGGCGAAAGCCGGGCGGGCGGGGCGGGCGGCGGGCGGCGTCCACAATCAATGTTAAGTTTTCGTGTTTCAGTCCATTTCTTTGTTACTGTACCACCTAGGACCACCAAACTTTCACAGCTTCATAATCAAGGGGTGCCCACCACATATCACTATCCAACATGTTACTTTTTTTTTAACTTCACCCATTTTTTCCGCGTAGTCGACTTACCCATTTTCAATGTTAAGTTTTCGCGTTTACAATGTTAAGTTTTCGTGTTTAAGTCCATTTCTTTGGTACTGTACCACCTAGGACCACCAAACTTTCACAGCTTCATAATCAAGGGGTACCCACCACATATCACTATCCAACATACTTTTTTTTTAACTTCACCCATTTTTTCCGCGCAGTCGACTTAGCCATTTTAAATGTTAAGTTTTCGCGTTTACAATGTTAAGTTTTCGTATTTAAGTCCATTTCTTTGGTACTGTACCATCTAGGACCACCAAACTTTCACAGCTTCATAACCAAGGGGTGCCTACCACATACAACTATCCAACATGTGACCATTTTTTTACCTTCACCTATTATTTCTACGTAATTGACTTAGCCATTTTCAATGTTAACTTTTTAACGTACGTCTGGTTAAAGTTTTTTGGTTAAAACTTTTTCGTTATACTATATCTCTGCAACTGCTTCGCCCATTACCTTGAAACTTCACATGGGTGTTTATCATCATCCATATTTTCATTCTAACCCCCAACCGTGCGGCCCCTGTGCCCAATGTCAAGGTCAAATTACTTTGAATTTTTTTGTTAAAGTTTTTTTGTGTACTATATCTCTGCAACTGCTTCACCCAATACCTTTGATACTTCACATGGGTGTTTATCATCATTGTCGCACCTGCTTGCGGAAAGCGCGATCCTGTGCCCAATGTCAAGGTCAAATTACTTTGAATTTTTTTGTTAAAGTTTTTTCGTGTACTATATCTCTGCAACTGCTTCACCCAATACCTTGATACTTCACATGGGTGTTTATCATCATTGTTGCACCTGCTTGCGGAAAGCGCGATCCTGTGCCCAATGTCAAGGTCAAATTACTTTGAATTTTTTTGTTAAAGTTTTTTCGTGTACTATATCTCTGCAACTGCTTCACCCAATACCTTGATACTTCACATGGGTGTTTATCATCATTGTCGCACCTGCTTGCGGAAAGCGCGATATCGTCGGCATTTTGGCATACGTCCGTCCGTTCGTCCGTGTGTCCGGTTAAAGTTTTTTGGTTAAAGTTTTTCCATCTACTATATCTATTTTTTTAGTGTCCATGCCTCGCCCCAAGGCGCGACATGCAGGCCACGGCCATCTAGTCTACAAAAAGTGGGTATAATTATGTTATCCCAGTGTCTATGCTTGGAAAAAACCTGGCCTTCGTGGCTTTGCCTCGTTGCTTGTTTATTTTTTTTTTCGAAAATTGTATTTTTTTGTCGCCACTTGTTTATTTATATCGCCAATTGCGAAAGTGGCGATCGCCAGCGGAATCCCTGATGTAGTTTCACTGTAGGTACTGGATGTGCCTATAACACATCAAGATTTAAATAACAATAATAATATTTTTTGTCACTTTAATCAATTGGATACAATCCAAATATTTGTTTTGAGAGCACATTTTACAATGAGATACAACATGCTACATGTATAATTTTTTCCATGAATGAGCATATACCCATCTATAGCCAATACATGTGACTTTCATGCCCACTTCCAAGGTCAAATGGCTGAGAACATATTTGTTGGTCGGACCAGGCTGCGGCCGGCGGTTTCGGTGAGCCCCTACCATCTCGCTCTAGTATAGTCATGTATATGGATATGTGAAATAGAGGTCAAAGAGAACAGAGAGCCCTGTTTAAACATAATCAACTCATAACATATGGAACAGTATACAGTCTGAGTAGTTAAACATGTTGAACATATGATAACGAACCTGATGGCAATGACACAGCTATGGAAATGCCCGTGGGTAATGCCCAACTAACTAATATGGTGCCATAAAACATTCATTGATACTGTTGCATAGACAGGAAAAATTAGCGAACATATCCGTAGGTCTGATGGTGATAAATGCGAAATATTTTGTTATTACATAATAATTGCAGCACAAAAATATTTACACAATTCCCTAACATTTGATTGGCCCGTAGCAAGTCTCTGTCCAAAATTTATATCCCAGTAAACTCCCACGCCGAACTACTTTCCGTAACCGTGAGGCGCAGTTAAAATAATTCTTAAGAACACGGAAAATAAACACATTTTCTTGATGAATTTATTTCAAATGCTGGAATTATAAGGAATGAATGGCCTTTTTGTGGAATTTATCGGGGATATAAACTTGGAAAAGTCGCGGGAATACTGGAGGCCTTCGTCCAGTATTCCCGCGACTTTTCCAAGTTTATACCCCGATAAATTCCACAAAAAGGCCATTCATTTCTTTATACAATCCAATACATGTATCATTATGTGTTTATCATATGAAACTTATTGTGTGTGGCAGAAACATTCTGCAGACCAATCGATTATATTTCCACGGAACTATTTTTCGAATACACTGATATGTTCTGGTATAATTATATTTTGTTTGTTGATCAATGCATGTGAGTATAAATTATAGTATAACAACACACCGTATCTGTTGTTGTTGGTGTTAAAGACATGTTTATGTCATTGCTAATATTTTAAACATATTTGATATAAAAAAAAGTAATTGGTGATGTAGATAGGTCGTTAAACAATTGTACATATAGAGGTGCATTGCTGAAAGCTGCCAATAGTACACATGGGCCAATGCGGTTTCCAGGAGAAGAATTCACATAAGCGTAAAACGTGTTTTCTAATCCAAGTGTTTGTATGGAATAAAGTAGTATTTCACATATGTAAATACGGTCATTAAGTGACAGACGTAGTCTGTAAGACACACATTAGTAGACATTAATGATTGAGTTGGGGTAATGTAAACCGTTGTAGATGTGCGTTCAGCATATTTATTATTTGTACACAAATGTTATCGAAAACACATTTAGTCACATTAAGTATAACAATAGTGTACATGGTATGCTAGCATTGAAAGTGGTATGTGACGGTACCATTGTACAATGCAGTTTATTTTTGATAAACGTGAGTGTGCTGGTGAGCTACATGGAGATGAGTGACTCCTAATGGGACCGTACACAGAAATCGATTGAACCGCGATTACAAGATTTGCACTGCTATTATTTGTTTATTTGTATATTCATTATCTGATATGGTACTGTGTGCTAAAGGTCATAAATTGTTTTAGTACATACATTAGATTTATTATCACATTTCATATGAGTGAACATTATTAATGGAAGTGAACAATATTAATAGGTGGCATGTTTATATTCACCGCCAGGCTAACGCAATAACTGCGCTTTTCTCATAGCTATTAGGAACTACAGCTTATCTTGTATATTAAATCAATGTATTGTGCATGCGAAATGAATATTAATCATATACAGGCAACACGTGTACACAGTTACATATTTGATACACTCGTGAAATAATTTGAAGAAAAAAAACCGTCGCTATATAAAATGTGCCAGTCTACTCCATGCAGACATTATTTGTTTGTAGATGTATAATAATAACATCAAGTTTTGTGCTTCTTGTAGAGTGAAATTAATTACACTCGATGTACTTTTATATAGAAAAATACGAGATTTGTAATATGTTAAACTGATAAAAGTAGTATATCATTGTAAACATTTGTAAATGAACAAATGAATTTGCATAATTGCGTAATTGATTGTCGATAACTGTTAAATGATGTAAATATGACAAATAGCAGAACATTACATTTATATACATGAACATGCAATATTCTCAAAATATGGGAGCCATTGTTAATCTCTCTAATATGTAATAGATACAATGAACAACAGGGAAACATAGCACATGGTAAATACTATGAATCTATGAACAGACACATATGATAATAAAACAAAGTACATATGCAGTCAGATGTTTAGCTCGGATATTGATAGAACAATCATTTGGTGGCCATTTTGTTTGTCTTAATTCTGTTGTTATTTACCGAATCAGCATACAAAAGTTGCACTGGTTGCTACCTATGTGTTACCAAATTATGATACCCCATTATTTAAGATAGGCGCAAGTTTCAGGTTTGTAAATGCATATGTGATGATGTGTCTTGTATACCAATTCAATTCAAAGGGCAGTAACTCACTAAGTACTAAGTGCACATTATAAACATTGTAAGGTTCTGAACACCAATAGCATACACATTCTTATTTTAAACATCAGTATTTAGGTCGATACATGTTTTAAATAAATAAGAATAAGCTATAATAAAGACATGGAAGCTCTATTAATTAGCGAACTGTTGTTGATTGGTTACACTATCGATTGCTATGGTTACGCCAGATTTTGTGTCATTAACCTATAAATATATGCCCGAGTCAAATATATATGCATCCTATTAATGAAATCATACTTCACAAGTTTATTGACAGTAATCACTGTAACAGCTGTTCTCATTCAAAATTACGGCATTCGGCCACAGTTTACGCATATTTAACACGCGGATTCAGTTTCTACGATTAATTTCACATAAAGATAGATGCATTTCATACTCTAGGTAGGGGTAACTCGAAAAATAAGCATTGTACAGAAAGCTGTCCAATAGGGTACCTATATTCCCTATATTTTCGACTTTTATCCTATATTTTGAAAACAACCGTATATTCCTATATTTCCCCTAAATATTTTTTTTTCTCTTATATTTTCCAAAAAAATCCCCACGCCAGTGTTTCCCCAGGACAAAGCCGTTTTGTTTCTGATTGCTGAACATATATTTATATAATAATTATTTATTATCTAATAATTAATTAATATACTAACTATGTGTTGAAATTTTCTTCCAAATATGGAAGGTTTGGCCAGTGTACTATGAACACAGAAGAATAGAAGTGAAGTTTGTATTATTTCATATTATCGCTATTCTTTTACACAATATATGTTTATTTTCACTAATATATATATACTTGAAATGAAACCTTACAATATTGGTGGTACACGTATGTCTACAACTATTAAATAGTGTGGATGTAATTTATAAATATATGTGTGTTTTACTGTTGCTTCAATTAAGATGTCCCGTCTGGTGGCGTGTGCTTGGGCTGCATTTTTTGTTTTGTCGCACACGCTTGCGAACAGCACGATATAGTTGATATAGTCGACACATAGGCGTAAGTACGTATGTGCGTCCGAGTTAAAGTGTTTTTTTTGTATGCTATCAAAGCCTCGGCAGGCGTGACATGTGGGCCGCGGCCTATTGATCTATTTACTATGATTTAGTTATTATAAGTAGACCGGGGGACCACTCGATAGGGCCCAGCACTAGCTGATACACTCAGTGGTGAGCTTTATGTAGACATGGGTACTATCGTCTTATACAGGATCTGGCTCAATGAGACCAGTCCGAGACTGATATTCAGGTCATCATTATAATTATTGTTGATTAAATCAGGTGAATATTATGTATGTCCACTATCATGTGACCCAATATTGGTTGAAATTGTCGGTAACTTTCATGCTGTAGAGAGGGTGGTTGGTGGGAGCATGTGATGGGTAATTTAACGATCGGATTCTTCCTTACCGGAATCCCGACCGGAGGCCTGGTTCGGCTCTCGGGTACGTTATCGGAATTCTTGTATGTGACAGTTGAATTTGGTTATACCCCTTAAGTGAGTATTATTCGTAATCCTACTTTAGGGGAAGGGGCCAAGTGACTTCGGTGTGGTATGAACCTGGCACCAGGTCGGGTTATTCTAAATTTAGGGCTGAATATATTTCTGCCCAGCCTTAAATGACCATAGCTCTTAGCTAATAGGCCATTAAACACCAATAAATCAAATCAAATCCATGCTTTATCAGGGTAACCATGCCCTGGATTGATCGAATACGTACTGACTGATAACATAGTGTTGTATTAGTCCATTGGTCTGATGATGTAACGTGACGTTACCAAATGACGTTAGTCTAATGACGCAATGTAAACAAGTCTGTCCGTAGATAACGACATCATAATTTTCGAGCATGAAACGTTACCTGATAAATAGAATACCAGGCTACTGTCCTTTGATATCAAGTTTATCATGCTCGGTTCGGAAACATTTCCTAGCCTTGCCTGATAAATTTGATATAAAAAGACACTAGCCTGGTATTTATTCTCTATGTAGATATTCAAGAAGACACGACGTCCCTTGCCTCCCAGGTAACGTCCACGGACAGTGGAGTCTGGTCGGAGAACGGAGCTAAACAATACCAGGCCGCCATCGTCGACTTTAACCACAACGGCTACAAGGTCAAAGGTCACTATTGCGAGGACAGTTACGGTGGCAGTTCAGGATACGGTTCCGTGAGCAGTCAGAATGGCGGCGCCCGGCCGAAATTGTCATCAGTCATGGCGCCACCATCTGTTCCAAAGGTAATGAATTTAGTATGATAGTCTTAAATGTGGCTGTGACTGGAGAAATGGGGTTTATGGGATTTGTGACCAGTGTAGCTCCTGATCAAGTAGCACACTCCTGTAGCCTGATAGCGATCTATTTGCTTGTTAGAAGCAAGTTGGGTGCTTCATTGATTGGACTGGCGAACAGTGCAGATCCAGATCAGACTGCGGATGCAAATTTCTTCAGTCACAGCCACAAATGAGATGAGTCATGCCATTTGGACATCAGACTGTTAGATGATGTACGATTTTTCAAGAAAAATATTTACAGAAACTGATATTTTCTGTGAATGGCGTCAAATGTTGACAAAACTTTCAGAGCAAATGTGGAATTCTACTCTGCATTTGCGCTCAACATTTCGTCAACTTCCGATGGAAATTATCGTAAATTTTGTAAATATTTTTCAGGAGATCGAACAATTGTTAAGGTACAAAATGACTGTGTTGATAGGTCAATAAACCTCATTCCATTCCATGGTAGAGCATTGGAATTCAGTACTGGTGGTTGTGGGTTCAATCACTGCCTTGGCGAGATAAAAGACTTTCATAGTATTTATAGTTCGTATTTATATCTCGCTGGTCTTTCAGACGAGACTTGAAACTGATGCGATGTCTATATCAGAGCTCCGGACAAGTTTTGTATCTAAAGAGTAGTATACCCCCATATTTCAAATTCAATGCGTATTTTACTTTTACAAATGTGTTATTGATTTTCTTCCGTATTAAATAGGAACAAATGATAAAAAATAAAAGAAATTTAGAAAATCACCGTCAACTAAGTAAATGACAGTATTTTCACTACTGTCTGTTTCACGAAAGCTGCCCAAATTTTACGGCCATAGAAACAATTCAAAAACAATTTTTTTTGGAAAAGGAAAATTTAAAAATGAGCCTTCTTTTTATTTCTTGAAATTTTGTCAAATATTGGTTTTATTACGAAAAATTGATTTGTCTATGGGAATTTAACATGGGTTAAAAAGAGGTAAAGGAGTGTGGGAGGAGTAAAAAAAAAGAAATTGACTCGGAAACCTATCTAGATAGCTTGGATATGATCTAACTAAGAAAACAAAAGTTAAATTTTGAAAATCGGTCCGGTATTTCTGAAATTCAAAAAAATGTCCCCATGTTAAATCCCCATAGACATCTTCACTCTCTGTGAAGATGTCTATGGGGATTTAACATGGGGAAATTGTTTTTTCGCAATAAAATAAATATTTGACCAAATTTCACGAAATAAAAAGAAGGCTCATTCTTAAATTTTCCTTTAATTTAATACTATAAAAATAAATATTGTTTTTGAATTGTTTATATGGCCGCAAAATTTGGGCAGCTTTCGTGAAACAGACTATAGTCGATTTGAAGATCAATGCGTATTTTCACATTGCTGTGAGTATTTCGTACTCCCACGTTTGATAATCAATGCATATTCTGCTAAAATAAGTGCGTAAAATACGCCATTACACACCTTATGTGGAGCTCTGCTCTATATGACGTTATTGCTCTATATGACGTTATTTTGTCCACGCAATAACTAGAGTTCTACTTGATGGATCATAACCATATATTTGAAAACATGTTTATTTTTTTTATTTTTTTTTTTTTAGGTTTGAACATATTTATTTTCCCCGTAATAGGTTTGTGGTGGGTCGGGGCCATCCCCCACAAACCGTACATAATATACATGTAATAGTCAGATACAAATACAAAATATACAATTACAGATATTCACCCTGTTTTGCTCTTGCAGTACTGGGTAGAAATCACTGTTCTATTAAGACTTCATGGTTGAGTGGTACGTTAGAATCGTCATTAATGAGAGACCTGAATTTTCAATAAAAAAACTTGCACGTGTTATTAAAAAAAGATAGTAATACTTATAATAAACTCGCAGATGACAATGTCACTCTCCAGCGCTGCAAGAGCCAAAGTTTGATTTAGCATATGTAATACATGTAATTGATTATATGTTATTATTCATATTACCCATGATCCAACTGAACCAGCCCCACTCTGTAAAAACATGTTTATCACGGCAAGACGAAGAACCCTATTGATTTTCAAAATTTGTGGATGACATCTCCCATTGGTGGCTATTTTTAATATTTCACGTTCTGTATCATTGTCCACGCTATATCTTTAGTTCTACTTGACTGATCGTAACCAAATTCAGTATACATGTTTATCACAGAAAGATGAAGAACCCTACTTATCTCCGCTTGGTGGCCATTTTTAATTTTTATATGACCGTTTTTAAAAAAACGGAACGTATTGTGTTTTACCGCAGGGCGGGCGGGCGGCGGACAGAAAAAGTGCATAGTTTGTGTACACTACTCCTCTAAAACCGTTCAGTCGATCGATCTGAAACTATACAGACGTCTTCTACACATATTGAAGATGTACACCTTGGTGTTTTTATGCTGAAAAAATATTTTTGAACTTAATAGCCATTTTTTCTACATTTGTGTATACAATTCTATATAGGGTTCATAGTTTGTGTACACAACTCCTCTGAAACCGTTCAGTCGATCAATCTGAAACTATACACACGTCTTCTACACATATTGAAGATGTGCACCTTGGTGTTTTTATGCCGAAAAAATATTTTTTAACAAAAATATCACCTTTTTAACTTAGCCATTTTTTCGACATTTTTGTATACAATTCTATATATGGTAGAGAGTTTTGTGTACACAACTCCTCTGAAACCGTTCATTCGATCGATCTGAAACTATACACACGTCTTCTACACATATTGAAGATGTGCACCTTGGTGTCTTTAAGCCGAAAAAATGTTTTGTAACAAAAAATACACCTTTTTAACTTAGCCATTTTTTCGACATTTTTGTATACAATTCTATATAGGATTCAAACTTTGTGTACACAACTCCTCTGAAACCGTTCAGTCGATCAATCTGAAACTATACACACGTCTTCTACACATATTGAAAATGTGCACCTTGGTGTTTTTATGCCGAAAAAATATTTTGTAACAAAAATATCTCCACCTAAATTAGTATACATGTTTAACGCAACGAGAGGAAGAAATAATGCTATAGAGTTTCAAATTCACATAAAGGTTTCTTGCCTTGGTGACAGCTTCACATTTCTGCATCTTCGCTGTCTGGCCCATCTTCGACGGGCGTATTTTGTGACTTACGGCACTCTTGTTCTTGTCTGTGCGATATCTAATGTTCTACTTGTCATCGACCCAAATATCTAGAGTACTTGTCATCTGACCCAAATGTAGTGTAGTAGTAGTATGTAGTAGTAGTAGTAGTGTGATAGTAGTAGTTGTAGATTGTAAATAATAGTAGTAGTGAGTATATAGTATAGTAGTATGTATATATAGCGATATCTAATGTTCTACTTGTCACTCTGACCCAAATTTGATATAGTAGCTAGTATAGCTAAGTAGTATAGTAGTATAGTAGTAGTAGTAGGTAGTAGTAGTTTTTAGTAGTAGGTCGATATATAGTATAGTAGTAGTTTATTTAAGTGTCACATGTCATTATTTACAGGTAAGAGCAGTATAACACATCAATAAAAATGACATCCAGCCAATATTGGCTTATGCCATCATCAGTTCAATAAAATCATGTAAGACATATTTACATTTAAGAACATTTAGTTAAGTGCAGATTTACTCTGTATGTTGTTTAGGAAGTGGAGAACAATATATTATTACATAAAATAAAGATAAGGTTTTCTGGCGCTACATATAACATAAACGCTATAAAATGTTATAAAACGCTATAAAAGGAAAGTGAATGGGTTTAACGTATTGCCAATTTTTTTTTGGATATACCATTTAAACGATTAGGGCGGGAATTGAAATCACAACATTCATCTCAACTGAAGTCCATAATTCTACACCTTGGCCAGACAATATAGGTAACATAAAACGGTATACATCAAAGTGAATGGGTTAAACACATCGACAGTTAAGATCATTATAGTACATGACGTAGGGCGGGGATTGAACTCACAGCCTGGCTTACTAATGAAACTTCTGAATTAACCCTTTCCCTGTTTTGCGATATTTCGACTCATCCAAATCCAAAACATCTGAATAAAAGAATCAAATGCTGGGTCAAATGATGGTTAAATTATCTGATAGAGTAGAAAACATTGTGGGAAAAGGAGAAATTGCTTGTTACAAGCAATTTCTCCTTTTCCCACAATGTTTTCAAAACACATCTTCTGCAGAGGCGTGAAAAGTCGTCTCTATCAGGGAAAGGGTTAAAGAGCGTTAACTGTAAGAGTAAATCACATGAGTGCATTATGACCAAGCTTTCTGTAGCCGATTTCATCAAAATTGCAAAGTATACTTATCTAGCAAAGTATACATTGAGGGAGCAATCATTTATTTTTCCCGAAATGCATTATTTCATATAGAACTAACCACTGCATGTATTTGGTGATTAAAAGTATGGAGAATTATTATACTGAATTTATTACATTATCACAGCCAAAATGGCTGTTATTATGTAATAAATTCAGTATAATAAAAATTAATAAATTTATCCTTAAATTGAAAATTTCTCCCTCAAAGTATACATTGCTAGATAAGTATACTTTGCGATGTTGGTGAAATAAGCTACATGTACTGTACACTTGAGGAAAAGTAATGTACATAATAAAATGATGAGTATTCAGGTTACAAAGTGTGATAGAGTGTTTGCATAACCAGTACAGCATCTGATGACATTTTCATACTGACATGATCGTAAATAAATATATATATGTTCACCATGGCAACACAAAGAATCCTACTGATTTTCAAATTAGTTATTTCCCTTTGGCGGCCATGTTTAAGTTTCACATTCTGTATCCTTGTCTGCACAATAACTCAAATTGTACTTGATGAATCGTAACCAAATTTGGTACACATGTTTATCATGGCAAAAGGAAGGCCCTATCATTTCCAGTGAGTTATCCCTACCTGTAGCCTATTTCATCAACATTGCAAAGTATACTTTAGTAGCAAAGTATACTTTGAGGGAGAAATTTTCAATTTTATGATAAATTTATTAATTTTTATTATACTGAATTTATTACATTATCACAGCCATTATGGCTGTGATAATGTAGTAAATTCAGTATAATAATTCTGCATACTTTTAATCATGAAATACATGCATTTGTTAGTTCTATATGAAATAATGCATTTCAGGAAAAATAAATGATTAACTCCCTCAAAGTATACTTTGCTAGTAAAGTATACTTTGCAATGTTGATGAAATAGGCTACTGGTCAAAAGGAAGGCCCTATCATTTCCAGTGAGTTATCCCTACCTGGTCACAAGTTACGCCTTTTGAGGCATGGCCTGGCCTTGTTTCTTATGATTTAATACAATATTGTTACATGCCCACTTAGTAGGCACAACATGTTCTTTATAGGAATTAAATAAGTGCATAATTGTGCCCACTATGCAGATATAATCATTTAGTAATCTTTATTTTGCTGATAGTGACTCATGGTTGTATGCAAATGAGGCATGATATTGTTTAATTATTTATACTAATTTAATGTGTCACCTGAAAATGTTATCGACATAGCACATCAAAAAATAATTACAGAGAATAAATAATTGTTGAATTATTTATACTACCGTAATTTAATGTCACATCAAAAAATAAATACAGAGAATAAATAATTGTTTAATTATTTATACTACCGTAATTTAATGTCACATCAAAAAATAAATACAGAGAATAAATAATTGTTTAATTATTTATACTACCGTAATTTAATGTGTCACCTGAAAATGTTATCGACATAGCACATCAAACAATAAATACAGAGAATAAATAGTTGTTTAATTATTTATACTACCGTAATTGAATGTGTCACCTGAAAATGTTATCGACATAGCACATCAAAAAATAAATACAGAGAATAAATAGTTGTTTAATTATTTATACTACCGTAATTGAATGTGTCACCTGAAAATGTTATCGACATAGCACATCAAAAAAAGAAAAATAAATATTATTTACACCGAGAATAAATAGTTGTTTGATTATTTATACTACCGAGAATAATATTGTCACTGTAAATAATGTGCACCTGAAAACGTTATCGCATAGCACATCAAAAAATAAATACAGAGAATAAATAATTGTTTAATTATTTATACTACCGTAATTTAATGTGTCACCTGAAAATGTTATCGACATAGCACATCAAAAAATAAATACAGAGAATAAATAGTTGTTTAATTATTTATACTACCGTAATTTAATGTGTCACCTGAAAATATTATCGACATAGCACATCAAAAAATAAATACAGAGAATAAATAGTTGTTTAATTATTTATACTACCGTAATTTAATGTGTCACCTGAAAATGTTATCGACATAGCACATCAAAAAATAAATACAGAGAATATATAGTAATGTCCTAACGTTAGCATCAAGGAAACATGGTTATCAAGGAAACATGGTTATCAAGGAAACATGATCAAGGAAACATGGTTATCGCCACTGATATCAGTGTAGAAATTTACGTCTGATATAAAATGTAAAATAACGGCAATAAATACGTGGGGTAATGCATATGGCGAATGAATGTTTATTTTGCCAGAAAATGTCTAAGATGATGTCTCTGATATAAAGAACATTTTGTACCTACTGAGTGGACATGTAACTTTAACTTTGTTAACTGATTTCCTAATCGTTTCTTATGAAATCAGTAAACCTGTTCATTACATATTTCAATCATCACTCATGTAAGATCCACTATATGAATAAGTGACTGTTACTGGCAAAATGGGGCTTATGGGTTTTGCGATCAGTGTAGATCCAGATCAGCCTGTGCATCCGCACAGTCTGATCAGGATCTGCACTTTTCGCAATTTCATCAATGCCATGCCTTTAACAAGCAATAATTCCAGCACAAAAATATTTACACAATTCCCTAACATTTGATTGGTCCGTTGCAAGTCTCCGTCCAAAATTTATATCCCAGTAAACTCCATGCCAAACTACTTTCCATAACCGTCAGGCGCAGTTAAAATAATTCTTAAGAAAACAGAAAATAAACACATTTTCTTGATGAATTTATTTCAAATGCTGGAATTATAAGGAATGAATGGCCTTTTTGTGGAATTTATTGGGGATATAAACTTGGAAAAGTCGCGGGAATACTGGACGAGGCCTTTTCCAAGTTTATACCCCGATAAATTCCACAAAAAGGCCATTCATTCCTATAATATAGATCGTTATCAGGCTACATGAGTGTGCTATTTGATCAGCAACACTTGTCCCAAATGGCATTTCTCCAGTCACAGTGCCACAATTGTATTGCAGCAAATCCCGGAGAAGCTGAGTGGAAAACAGAAGAAGCTGAACAAGAAACTGGAGAAGAAGAAGAAAGCTGAGGAGCGACACCGACAGAGAATCGTTGGTACCCAGCCTGCACGCGTCGATGATGATCATGACCATCAGGTGGTCACCGTGATATCCAAGGAGCTCCAAATGACACACATCTAGGTATGCTGGGAACCAGATGATGCCTATAGATGTGAGGTCAAAATGACACACATCTAGGTATGCTGGGAACCAGATGATGCCTATAGATGTGAGGAGGTCCAAATGACATACATCTAGGTATGCTGGGAACCAGATTATGCCTATAGATTCGAGGTGGTCCAAATGAAGTGATATATTTTCAAGTGCAAGGTACTCCAAATGACTGTAGGTGCAATCATACCCAAATTACTCAGATTTAGGGGAAACCAGATTCAAAATGAATCATTGATTCAAAATGAATCGTATTTAGATTATTGGAATTATTTGATGCATCTAGTGACAGTTGGAGACAACCAGATGAGAAGTATTTCTGCACAAAGTGATTTAATAAGGTAATTTACAGGTGCATTGTCCAAACATTTGACAAATCTATAAGAATGACTAATATTAACACAATTTGATCTAAATCAGACATTTTGCTGTAGGAATGCATCCAAATGACAACTGTGTATACAAATACTCAACTTTAACCCTTTCACCACTATCATAATTTTTTGTCGTCTGCTGTTTATTTTCTATTTTCCATTTTTATCATCAAAAACATGCTACAGCACTTTAGAATAATTTATAACATGCTTTGACAGCACTTCAGAATCATTTCCATTGGAAATGATTCTGAAGTGCTGTCAAACCATGTTTTCATTGAGAAATAAGGCAAGATATAAAAGTAACAGCAGACGACACTGGTTGTTTGTAGCAGTATAAGGGTTAATGGAAGAGTATTAAGGCACACTTGTGTCATAACTGCATCAGAAATTACTCTTAAATGTCTAAAAAAATAAATGCACGACCAATATTTGATTTATACTACTTGCATTTATGTTATATTAAATTTATTATTTTATAAATGGACTGAAAGGAGATTAATATATAATTAGTAAAATACTATTATTAAAAGGTCAGTATATGTTGCAATAAATAGTTTCATATTGAGCTTGATGTATGTGGTAAAACCAACTTCATTTAGTTGAAGTTTTGTTATTTGCTCAGATTTGTTCAACCCTTAAAATGCGTAATTAAATATTGTTGCCTGCTGTTTGTTAATTTTTCTCTTGAAAAACATATTTTGACAGCTAATCAGACGATTCTCAAATGATGCCAAAACAAGATATTGACAAAAAAGAAAATTAGACAAAAGATAATTAGACGACAATATAATTTCTCGCCTTTTCTGGGTTGATCTAAGGGTAAGCTTATTTATATCCCATCGGAGCAATGCTGAATGGTATGTTGTGATATTTCTATCTATATTGTTCCAGTACATACCCAGGGCTCCAGATAAGGAATTAATAATTGAGTATTGTCACTCCATCATTTCTGAAGCAATTGGGTATTTCATAATTTTAATTGGGTAAAATAAAATCCAACTGCTTTTTACACATCAACAGACGGCAATTATTGAATAGTTTGCTTCAAAATGAAAACATGTCTTGGCATTTCCTTGGAGACATTTCTAATCAAATGCCAAGATGTGTTTTCATGGAAAATAAGAAAAATATGCTATATTTGTGGTCTGTTTATTGTTTTCTGCAGCATGATAAAGCTACCACAACTTTTTCATTGCTTTTTGATACTCACTACTTAGGATTTCAATTGGTATTTGGGTATTTACGCAAATACGCAGCTTATCTGGAGCTCTGGTGTATGTCGTAGTATAACTGTAGCATCGAGTTGTTGCTGTGCCTTGACTATGGCTGAATTTTCATCCATGACAAATTTGTCGCCGTGACTGTGTTGTGCATTAGTGACCGGTGTAGCTAGCTCCCAATCAAATATCACACTCCTGTAAGCCTGAGGACTATCTGTATCGATTGTTAGAAGCATGACAATGGGTATTTCATTGATGGAATGGCGAACAGTGCAGATCCTGATCAGACTATGCGAATGTACAATTCGGAAAGGGAGATCATTCAAAAGCCAGGCGCTTAGCATACAAAGCTAGTTTATCAGGAAATGTTAGAAAACGTGTGGGAATTCCGAGGCTTGCTGAGGAATTCTTACCATTTCCTAGTCGAACCTATGCCGAATGAAACGAATCTGACACCACCAATGAAATATCGTGATGAATTGTTTTTGAGTCCAGATTGAGCAGGATACTAGATTGTGTATCGTGTGTATCCTAGTTTATGCAGGATGTGACGATTGGTAGTGGAATGTTTGTATTTAATCAATGCACAGCTAATTACATTTTGTATGATTATGCTAATATCTGCGACAACTTTGACAACTGAATTTGCATAATTGTTGTGTATTTGGTCTGTCTGAGAAAAGGACCCAACATTATATGCGACCAACATTGTCCCGGATAAGATTGCATGGATATCATCAGCGCTCCAGATAAAGTGCGTATTGGTGTATTTTACGCGCTTATTTCAGCAGAATACGCATTAATTATTAAAAGTAGTGAAAATACTGTAATAAAGTTGAGTAGTGAAAATACTGTAATAAAGTTGAAATTTACAGCTTTTTGCAGCTCGAATAAGTGAATTTTTCAATTTATTTTATTCTTTTATCATTTCTTCCATATTTAATAAGGAAGAAAATCAATATAATACATTTGTAAAAGTAAAATATGCATTGAATTTGAAATCTGGGGGTATAATATAATAATTCCAGCACAAAAATATTTACACAATTCCCTAACATTTGATTGGCCCGTAGCAAGTCTCTGTCCAAAATTTATATCCCAGTAAACTCCTACGCCAAACTACTTTCCGTAACCGTGAGGCGCAGTTAAAATAATTCTTAAGAAAACAGAAAATTAACACATTTTCTTGATGAATTTATTTAAAATGCACGCATAACGTCGGCCACTCCAAAGTAAGTATTATTTGATATTTTCCTTAATATGCAACAGATTTTGATGAAATATGGAGCAGCAAACGCGTCTTCATGAGCTGCATTTGGTGGTCCAGGGAGTTCGGCACAGACTTGTCGTATTTGCGAAGAATCTACAGAAGTTTGGGCGAACATATAGAGACCACCAAATTCAGCTTAACAAGACGCATTTGATGCGCCATATTTCATGAAAATCCGTTACGTAATAAGGACAATATAAAAGAATACGTACTTTGAATCAGATGGATTCTGGAAGTTTCAGTACTTGTTGTTGTTGTTAGTACCACGTGTTCATACACCTTGAGACTTTATGTGACTAGTAATTACAATATCTTACTGCAACTTTGTTAATATCAGAATTTTCCATTGTTCCGTATGTGCTTCATTTTTCAATAACTTATAAAACGCTTCACCGATTTTGATAATATTTGGCCACAATGTGTGGCTATGGATGGTGCTTTGTTTGGCTGCCAGCGAGGCGATATACTTAGTTAGTCAGTCCGTCCGTCACCAACCTTGTAACTCGTAAAACTTTTAAATCATACTAGCTACAGACTACGTAAATTTTCAACTTTATCACAGTATTTTCACTACTCAATTTGAAAATCAATGCGTATTTCCACACTGCTGTGAGTATTTTTTACTCCCACTTTTGATAATCAGTGTGTATTCTGCTAAATAAGTGTATGCCAATACGCACCTTATCTGGAGATCTGTGTGTATACGCAGTACCGGTATTATCTGTAGCCGATTTCATCAACATTGCAAAGTATACTTTCTAGCAAAGTATACATTGAGGGAGTAATCATTTATTTTTCCCGAAATGCATTATTTCATATAGAACTAACGACAGCATATATTTGATGATTAAATGTATGCAGATTTATTATACTGAATTTATTACATTATCACAGCCAAAATGGCTGTGATAATGTAATAAATTCAGTATAATAAAAATTAATAAATTTATCTTAAAATTGAAAATTTCTCCCTCACATGTCACAAGGTACCTGTTCTAAGCTGGATGCACATTTGTATTTGCTTTATCCTGTATGACCTTGACCTACTTACATTGCATGAGAATCTATTTATGTTAAATGTGTTACTGTTTACACAATCAGCTCAGAATGTGTATTTATTTTACGTATATTCATGATCTATGTGTTCACAAAATTTTAATGAGCTGTATTTGACACAAAGGTACAAAAACCATGACTTACAACTGCACTGTCTGATCGGAAAAAAAATATTAACCCAATTCATGCTGAGCCAATTCATGCTGAGGATATGCCATTTTGTTTGTGGAAAATCATAAATATTAAAAATTCAATATATGAACTATAATTATTACATGTGTGTTGTTCCCCTTTCAGTTAGAAGGTATCGAGTTGTTTCCCTTGAATTTGCTCTTCGGTATAACGTCACTTGACATGTTGCCTATGACAATATGTTGGCTTTTGTAACGGTATATTGAATAATGCGACAAAGATGTCACAAAACAGAGGAGACTTTATTTCAATGCAAGTTGTATTTATTTATTTATGAATGTCTACTATCTAACGTGATGCTATGAGGTCTCAGTCTACAGCAGGGGCCCGTTTCACTAAACTTTGTATGACTAAAATGTTCGTAAGTGTTAATTTAGAATCGTCTGGAAATTTCAATTGATGGATATACATTTATTTAGCATAGGCTGCAGCCTATTCTCAATTAATGTAAATTCAATAATTGTTTACAAGAAAACATTGTTAATGTGAAATTTACAGACTACATGTATCATAATTATACACTTACGAACATTTGAATATATATTGTAAATATTCTGTTCTGATTTTCCCCCCATTTGTACATGCACTTGAACATGTACATGTACTTGTACAGGTAATATATGGGATTTAATACTAAACCTATTGACCCCACAGGTGGAAGACTCGGACCTATGACACCAAAAAAAATGCCTATTAAAAAAATCCCATTGCCCCACCCACTTAGTCTCGTACAGTACCATCTTCTATTTATTTCTATACTAGAAGATGGTACTGTACGAGACCAAGTGGGTGGGGTAATGGGATTTTTTTAATAGGCATTTTATTTGGTGTCATAGGTCCGAGTCTTTTACCTGTGATTGATCCGGCCTTAAATGATCTTAGTTGTTGATAGGCCATTGATAGGCCCCAACAAACAAACACCTCATCCATGGGCGGATTCAGGGGGGGGGGGTGGCGGACCCGGCGCGCGTCCCCCACCCCTAAAATTCGCTGAGTAAAGATTTTTTACAAGTTACAAGGCACGTTTCATGCCAAGTGCCATGTATTCCATGCATTTTTCGGTCGTTTTCTTATTGTTTCAAAATTTAAATGTTTTCAATCAAAAATCAGGTCTAAACATACTGTGTCAATATTTTTGCTCCAAAATGCACCAGAACATTTCCAAAATAGTCAAGTATTGCAAAATAGTTACGTCCCCCCTAACCCGAAATCCTGTATCCGCGCCTGCTGTCCATCTGTCTGTCTGCCTATCTGTCTGAGATTTGCGTTAATGTTTTCGGCTACCTACTATCTCTGTTACCGTAAATCGGATTGGCTTGAAACTTCATATGCCAATTTGTCATCATCCGTATTTTCATTCAACAGCCCACCCATGCGACCTCTATGCTCAAGGTCAAGGTCAAATGACGGAGAAATGTGTGTTAATGTTTTTGAGGGTACATCGATTAGTGTTACTGATTTCTTGTTTGCATGTGTTATATGATTTGCCAGCAATATTTGTCACTACTGTTAATCTTTGATACATTGTGTTTGTATGTATAATTTTCATGTTTCATTTAAGGAATAAAGCCATGGCCTGTTGAGTTTACTGGGGTGCACAATACAATACATTTGGTCTGTTTAACCCTTTCCCTGATAGAAACGACTTTTCACGCCTCTGCAGAAGATATCTTTTGAAAACATTGTGGGAAAAGGAGAAATTGCTTGTAACAAGCAATTTCTCCTCAATGTTTTCTACTCTATCAGCTAATTTAACCATCATTTGACCCAGCATTTGATTCTTTTATTCAGATGTTTTGAATTTGGAAGAGTCGAAATATCGCAAAACAGGGAAAGGGTTAAAGTGTTTGGAATCCCCAGTAAACGCAGCAGCCCATGGTTTTATTCCTTATACTGCATTTTCTGCATTCCTTATACTGCATTTTCTGCATTTTCTGCATTCCTTATACTGCATTTTCTGCATTTACTGCATTTTCTTACTGGGGTGCACAATACAATACATTTGGTCTGTTTAACCCTTTCCCTGATAGAAACGACTTTTCACGCCTCTGCAGAAGATATCTTTTGAAAACATTGTGGGAAAAGGAGCAATGTTTTCTACTCTATCAGCTAATTTAACCATCATTTGACCCAGCATTTGATTCTTTTATTCAGATGTTTTGAATTTGGAAGAGTCGAAATATCGCAAAACAGGGAAAGGGTTAAAGTGTTTGGAATCCCCAGTAAACGCAGCAGCCCATGGTTTTATTCCTTATACTGCATTTTCTGCATTCCTTATACTGCATTTTCTGCATTTTCTGCATTCCTTATACTGCATTTTCTGCATTTACTGCATTTTCTGCATTTTCTGCATTCCTTATACTGCATTTTCTGCATTACTGCATTTTCCTTTTCTATTTTCTGCATTTTCTGCATTCCTTATACGCATTTTCTGCATTTTCTGCATTTTCTGATTTTCTGCATTCTTGCATTCCTTATACTGCATTTTCTGCATTCCTTATACTGCATTTTCTGCGTTCCTTATACTGCATTTTCTGCATTTTCTGCATTCCTTATACTGCATTTTCTGCATTCCTTATACTGCATTTTCTGCATTCCTTGTACTGCATTTTCTGCATTCCTTATACTGCATTTTCTGCATTTTCTGCATTCCTTATACTGCATTTTCTACACTGCATCTTCTGATGGTTTAAAAAATGTAAATACCGGCAACCAAATATGGCATTAAAATTAACAATAATCTTGTTGTACGTCAGTTTGTCGTAATTCCTGGAACAGCGACGTTGCTAACTTTAACCAATCAACAACATTGCGCAACGTCACATGTCTAATGTATTGTATTGGGATGTAAACGCAATACTTAGTAGGCACAAAATGTTCTTTATAGGAATTAAATGAGTGTATAATTGTGTCACTATTCCACCAGTTCTAAACATTACGAGTGGCCGCTATACAGGTATAATAATTTAGTAATATTTATTTTACTGATAGTGACGCGCGTTGGTATCGGGCTATTTTCATATGCAAATGAGGCATGGTAATTTTTAATTATTTATACTAATTATATGTGTCTCCTGAAAAGATAATATTTTCGACAGATTCTAAACTATTATCACTACACATCAAAACGTAAATACATGTACAGAGAATAAATAATAAACATTTTAAGGAAACACGGTTATTGGCCCTGATATCAGTGTTGAAATATATGTCTGATTTCAAATGTATAATAATGCCAATCAATATGTGGGGTAATGGTGAAGGAATGTTTATTTTGGCAAAAAATGTCTCAGATGATGTCTCTGATATAAAGAACATTTTGTGCCTACTGAGTGGGCATGTACCTTTAAGTAAAAACATCTGCCTATGTCTGGAGAAATTCAAGTCACATTCACAACTGTTCACCTGTGACAGTAAATATGTCTCGTACATGATGTATGTCTCATCATTATGGTGATGATAATGATGATGATGATAATGATGATGGCCATCATGTTGTCGTCACCGCCACCACCATCGCATCAATTTTCATGTCATCCATGTTTTATGTTTTTGATGGCAGTATATGCTACCATATATAATTTACATCTTTATTGTAATTACTCCTAATTATAGTCTGTTTCATGAAAGCTCCCCAAATTTTTCGGCCATATAAACAATTCAAAAACCATATTTTTGTTCGATAATATTAAATTAAAGGAAAATTTAAGAATGAGCCTTCTTTTTATTTCATGAAATTTGGTCAAATATTGGTTTTATTACAAAAAAATGATTTCTCTATGGGAATTTAACATGGGGGGAAAATGTAGAGGAAGTGTGGGAGGAGTCAAAAAATGAAAAAAAAATTGAAATTGACTCCGAAACCTAGCTAGATAGCTTGGAAATGATCTAACTAAGAAAACAAGTTAAATTTTAAAAATCAGTCCAGTATTTCTGAAATTCTAAAAAATTTCCCCATGTTAAATCCCCATAGACATCTTCACTCTGTGGGGATTTAACATGGGGAAATTGTTTTTTCGCAATAAAATAAATATTTGACCAAATTTCACGAAATAAAAAGAAGTCTCATTCTTAATTTTTCCTTTAATTTAATATTATCAAAAGAAATCTTGTTTTTGAATTGTTTATATAGCCGTAAAATTTGGGCAGCTTTTGTGAAACAGACAGTAGGACTAATTAGGAGATAAATATATTTTAGCTTTGGCACCAGTACTCTGTCATAGAATATAGTAGTTCACGACTGTATCAGAATAATTTATATCGACACATGTCCTTGCACCAAACATATACATGTACTACCACCATACATGCACACATATATTATATCATATTACAATATCATTATTGGTAGCACTTATTCAAGGTGCATGATCACGTGGTTATAACAACAACAACAGTGTCTGTAAGTGTTGAAATCTTGCCCACTCCAAAGTAAGTATTATTTGATATTTTCCTTAATATGAAACCGATTTTGATGAAATATGGCGCAGCAAACGCGTCTTCATGAGCTGCATTTGGTGGTCTTCGCAGAAAGGACAGAAGTTTGGGCCAAAGTACAAGAGACCACCAAATGCAGCTTGACAAGACGATTTGATGCACCATATTTCATCAAAATCCGTTACGTAATAAGGACAATATAAAAGAATACGTACTCTGAATCGGATGGATTCTGGAAGTTTCAGTACTTGTTGTTAGTACCACGTGATCATACACCTTGTTATTTGTTGTCGTAGGAATATTTCACACGCCTTGATGTGGGTGGTGGTCGGGCGAATGAGACAGCGTAAATTAACGGTATGGGTTCCTCCTTATAGGAATCACGATTTGCCTGGTTTTGCCCTCGGGTACGTTTTTATCTTTGGCTGTTTAGTTACCTGGGAGTTGAATTGGGTTATTGCCCATTATAAAAGTAGTAAGATTCTTACTGATGCTACTGCTTTTGGGAGGGGCCAAGTAATTCTGGTGTGGCGAGGACCTGGCATCAGATCAGGATTATTCTGATTTCAGGGCTGAATATATAGTTTTGTTATTGTAAATATTCAGTTCTGATTTTGTGATTTTCCCCCCATTTGTACATGTACTTGAACAGGCAATATATGGGATTTAGTACTAAACCCATTGACCCGGCCTTAAATGACCTTAGCTGTTGATAGGCCGTTAAACCTCAACAAACAAACAAACCAATAAAACCGCCAAACATAACTTACAAGTCCCAATTATTTATAAGTGACTTGCCATGACAGAAAGGGGCTTATTGAATTTGCAACCAGCGTAGTCCCAGATCAGTCTGCACATCCATGCAGAACAGGGACGACACCGTTCGCTATTATATTTGGCCAAATATGCGTGATGCCGATTACAACACATTTACCGTCTGTTCCACGTTTTGCTGCTGACAAACTTTTGGCTATTACACACATTAATATTTTTTAGATTTAATGTGTGTAATAGCCAAAAGTTTGTCGGCAGCAAAACGTGAAACAGACAGTAGATCCATGTAGGGTTGCATAGGTCAGGGGGAATATTCCCTCAGGGGGAAATAACAAAAAATCGTCATTTAAAAAAATAATAATTAAATTTTAAAAAAAATAATCGAAAATTGTAACTTTTTATCGCCAACTGTTTATTTTGATCACCAATTGCGAAAGTGGCGATCGCCAGCGGAATCCCTGTAGGTGTGCTATACGTAATGATTGTGTGACCAGTGTGGCCCCCCTGGCAGCCTGCACGTCCACTCAGTGTGATCAGGAACTTACTGTCTGTCTTTTATGCATAAACTGTGCGCGACTCTTGTCATAAATCTCATATCAAATGAGAACTTGTTTGAGATCCGCTATTTATCATTCCAATCACATTCAGTCTGCACTGGTCACCAGAAATAATATGTTTACTGTGACTGGAGGAATAGGGCATATGGGATTTGTGACCACTTAGCTCCTGATCAAATAGCACATTCCTGTAGCCTGATAGCGATCTATATTCCTTGTTAGAAGCACAACGGTGTTTAATTGATGGAATGGTGAACAGTGCAGATCCTGATCAGACCGTGCGGATGCACGGGCTGATCTGAATCTACACTGGTCGCAAAACACATACGCCCCATTTCTCCAGTCATAGTAAACATATTATTTCTTTACGTTAGTGCTGGTTGGTTGGGAGATTGCCATGCGATGGGTTGCCATGCGATGGGTAATTTAACGATCTGGATTCATCCTTACCAGACCTGAATCCGGACCAGAGACCTGGTTTGACCCTCAGGTACGTTGAATCTGGTTATACCCCTTATAAGAGTAATTTAACCGGTATTACTTTTAGGGGAAGGGGCCAAGTGACTGACTGGTGTGATATGGACCTGGCACCAGGTCAGATTATTCTAATTTCAAGGGTAAATAAATTTTATTTTGATGTAAATATTTTGTTCTGATTTTGGGATTTTCCCTCCAATACAGCATGCAGGATCGAACCTGTTGGTTCGGCCTTAAATTACCTTATCTGTTGATAGGCCGTTAAACACCGATAAACAAACTTTATGTTAGTTCTTTCTTGTGTAAGATATATTTCTGTGATATTATATTCCGAAGACAAATTATTATTATAAAATACTCAAGAAATTTCTTCCAAATTGGGCCATTTACATGTAATTTGTTTAGTGTTTAATCCCTGTCGGATTTCTAGTGCTATTTAGTCGATTACTGTAATAACCCTAAATAACATAATTTGTTATGGGAAACGCACATTAGTATATGGTTTCTCGCAGCAAGGAATGTGTGGGTGGTTGGTGTAAATTTAACGGTAGGGGTTCCTCCTTTTATGAATCACGATTTGCCTGGTTTGGCCCTCAGGTACGTTTTTATCTTTGGCTCTTTTGTTACCTGGGAGTTGAATTGGGTTATTGCCCATTATAAAAATAGTAAGATGATTACTGAACCTACTGCTTTTGGGAGGGGCCAAGTGATTCTGGTGTGGTGAGGACCTGGCATCAGATCAGGATTATTCTGATTTCAGGGCTGAATATATAGTTTTTTGTCGAGCCCGTTTGTGGAAAGTGAGACATAGTGATCACAATGACGTCCGGGTGTCCGTGTGTGCGTCCGTCCGTGCGGACGTCCTTACGTGACATCCCTTAGGTGGTTTTTACTATATAAAAGATCAAAGGAATGACCACCTAAGGAACAATAGGCTTAAGTGGTCAACGGAATAAATCTATTGTATTCTTTTGTCTTAGGCCACGCCTCTAACCACCTAAGACCCTGTATGTGTGCCCGCACGTCCGGACGTCTGTCCGTCCGAAATCTGCGTTAAAGTTTTTAAATACCTTTTTTATCTCTGCAGTCCTAAGTCACATTGACTTGAAACTTCATATACTTATTAGTCATCATCCATATATTCATGCTGTATCCCACTCATGCGGCCCCTGTGCCCAAGGTCAAGGTCAAAGGACTTGAAAGTTTGCGTTCCGAAATCTGCGTTAAAGTTTTTAAATACCTTATATCTATGCAGTCCTAAGTCACATTGGATTGAAACTTCATATGCTTATTAGTCATCATCCATATATTCATTCTGTGTCCCACTCATGCGGCCCCTGTGCCCCTATGTCAAGGTCAAAAGTTTTCACATACCTACTATCTCTGTAACCGTAAATCAGATTTGCTTGAAACTTTGTATGCTTATTGGGCATCAAACTTCAAATAAATACACTCTCGAGACCATCAAATATTTACCGTTGGTATGGCAGTGCTCGTTTATCACAATAGCAAATGGTGTCTGAATATTTATGGTTAATAAGGTACCCAAACATCTTGCATTTTTGTTGATATTTTGTTTGTATGAAATGTTGTTTAATTCTGTGTATATATGTATTTGTAGATGTTATAGTCATATATTTGCACCACTCTGTGTTATATCACACATACTGTACTTGTATACATGTATTCTGTAGTTTTGTCGCCAGTAAACCCTGCTTGTCATAAAAGACGACACCTGTGTAATGGGGATGGTTATATATACATGTATTCTCATTTCTCAATATAAATGCTGTTTCTCTGATTTGATTTGCAATTTCACCAATTTGTTTTATGGTTTAGTAGGCGGTTGGTTGGAGCAGGCGAACGGTAATTTAACGACAGGGTTTATCCATACCGGAATCCCAATTTTCCTGGTTTGGCCCTCAGGTGTGTTTTTTGCTTTATGGAACGCGAGTGTTGAATACGGTTATAGCCATTATAAAAGTAGCAAGATTAGTACTAACCAGGGCCCGGTTGCTCAAAGCTTCTGTTAGCTTAACAGACTGTTAAATCCTTAGCATTGCTAAGGATTTAACAGTCTGTTAAGCTAACAGAGGTTTTGAGCAACCGGGCCCAGGCTAATTGACTGTGTTGAGGACCGGGCACCAGATCAGGTTATTCCAATTTCAGGGCTGAATATATATCTTTTTCTGTAAATATTCAGTTCTGATTTTGAGATTTTTCATCCATGCAATGCAGGATTTGTCACTGTGAACCTGGACTATAATGTCCTTACCTGTTGACAGGCCATTAAACAATGATTATCGTGAAACAATGCAGTCGTGATTGAATCTTAATGCTACACTCAACGTTTGTTTAGCGTTAGGACCCAATCACTTGTGCAGTATTTTCCGATAATCAACTCACCTGGTTAAATAAGCAATATGTAGTACTATCCCTGCTATGGGTCTGTCGCCAGTGATTGGCTGAATTTCAACCTCCCAAATGTCTGATCCTACTGCTTTTGGGAGGGGGCTAAGTGTTTCTGGTTTGGCGAGTACCTGGCATCAGATCAGGATTATTCTGATTTCAGAGCTGAATATATAATAAAATTTATTGTAAATATTCAGTTCTGATTTGTGGAACCCCCCCCCCCCCCCCCCCCCACCCCCCCCCCCCCCCCTCCATTTAGTAATAAACCCATTGACCCGGCCTTAAATGACCTTAGCTGTTGATAGGCCGTTAAACCCCAACAAACAAACAAGTGGGTGGTGATCGGGTGAACATGACAGCGTAAATTAACGGTAGGGGTTCCTCCTTATAGGAATCATGATTTGCCTGGTTTGGCCCTCAGGTACGTTTTTATCTTTGGCTCTTTTGTTACCTGGGAGTTGAATTGGGTTATTGCCCATTATAAAGGTGGTAAGATTATTACTGATCCTATTGCTTTTGGGAGGGGGTCAAGTGATTCTGGTGGCGAGGACCTGGCATCAGATCAGGATTATTCTGATTTGAGGGCTGAATATACAGATTTTTCATTGTAAATATTCAGTTCTGATTTTGGGATTTTCCCCCCATTTGTATATGTACTTGGAACATGTACATGCACTTGTACAGGTAATATATGGGATTTAGTACTAAACCCATTGACCCGGCCTTAAATGACCTTAGCTGTTGATAGGCCGTTAAACTCCAACAAACAAACAAACAAATCTCCCAGTTGTCATAGAGCGTCGGGCATATTCTGGTTTGGATCAATTGTTGGTTATTGCATTACAGGGTTCCAGATAAGTTTTGTATCTAAAGAGTATTATACCCCCATATTTCAAATTCAGTGCGTATTTTACTTTTACTAATGTATTATTGATTTTCTTCCTTATTAAATCCGGAACAAATGATAATTTTTTATTTTTTTTATTATTTCAGCTGCAAAAAGCAAAAACTATTTGCTTTTTGCAGCTCAACTAAATAAATTTTTAACTTTATTACAGTGTTTTCAATAACAATTTGAAAATAAATGCATATTTTCACATTGCTGTGAGTATTTTGTACTTCCACTTTTGATAATCAATGCGTATTCTGCCAAAATAAGTGTGTATACGCCAATACGCACCTTATCTGGAGCTCTGTAATGTATATATTTATCAATGTCCCTGTTCTTGTGCAATTTGTAGATATCTTTGGATAAAATGGAAATCGGAGATCACAGGTCTATAAGACTTTCTGAGCAAGTATATCGTTCTCAGGGGCGCCGGAAGCATCATAAGATTGGTCCGGCCAAGCTAGTGGGTGCACCCATTACCCACCCAACGTGTACGTTGTTACCACTCAGTTGAACCGTCTCGCCGAGACGGTTCAACTGAGTGGTAACAACGTACACTTCTGATGAGAACTGAGAAAAATTGCAGAAAAAATATTTACATTAAATTTTTTATTTATATACATGTACATGTATATGATTTCCAAATATGTCAACATTATTGATCCGGCAGTCACTGGACCTGCCGGACCTGCTCCGACGCCTCTGGTTCTCATCCTCAAGAGCTGTGCTCAGTCTCGGCCAATCAAACTGCTCGATTTTGAGTAAGAATTTGGAGAATGTAGTCGGAACATTTCATATGCATGGACATGGTGAAATATACCAAGTCTTCACATAGTGGGTCACATGAGACCCGACGTGTGATTTTGTACATCTGCTTAATTTCATGAAATATGTTTACAAAAATTACAATATTTTTCATACATAAAGTCAAAATTTGACGAAATTTTCAGAGTACATGCCCATGAATTCTGCGTGAAACCCTGAAAATTTTGTCAACTTTCGAAGCCATGTATGGAAAATAAATTTTGTAAACGTATTTCATGAAACTACGCAGATGTCCGAAGGTACAAAATCACATGGCGTGTTTCATATGTTATTGGTTATTTGTGTCAGTGATTGGAGAAATGGGTCCTGTGGCATTTGTGACCAGTGTAGACACAGATCAGCCTGTACATCCACTCAATCTGATCAGTATCTGCACTGTTCGCCATTCGGTAAATAAATATCTGCAACTGTCCTAAAAAACACTGAGTATATAACATTATATGTGGCGGTGAGTAGAGAAATGGGGCTTATGGGATTTGCGACCAGTGCAGATCCAGATCCGTACAGTCTGATCAGGATCTGCACTGATTGTTTGATTGACTAGGGTTTTACATATAATTGACAACACAATATGTGGTTGTGATTGGAGAAATTGGGCTTATTGATTTTGCAACCAGTGTAAATCCAGATCAGACTGCATCCGCACAGTCTGATCAGGATCTGCACAGTTTGCCATTTCATCAATGAAGCACCGTCATGCTTCTAACAAACAATGTTGATCATTATCGGGCTACATGAGTGTGCAATTTGATCAGGAGCTACACTGGTCACAAATCCCATAAGCCCTATTTCTCTAGTCACAGCCACAGAGGTTGCTGGAGCACGCTAGCAGATCATTAATTAAACTGGCCACAAATGTGATTTATCCCGTCAACACAGTGCGTATGTGCCGTGAAACACGGTGCTGTGAAACATTTTTGATATCCAGTCAATACTATTTTTGCATTTTACAGCCATTTGTAGGTGTTGACAGGATAAATAGAATAGTAGGTTAGTGCCGTGAATGGGAAAAATATCTGGCGCGGCTCGGAAACGGGATGTGCTCGGCAGAGCCTCGCCCATCCCGTTTCCTAAGCCTTGCCAGATATTTTTTCCCATTCACGGCATTAACCTACTATTCTCTATCTATTTTCCTTATTTCTGAACCAAAGTATATGTTGTGACCACTCATTTGAACCGTCTCGGCGAGACGGTTCAAATGAGTGGTCACAACATATACTTCTGATGAGAAATAAAGAAATTATTGAGCCTTGCCGGATATTTTTTCCCATTCACGGCACTAACCTACTATTCTCTATAAGTCTTATTTATCCCGTCAACGTGGGTGGTTGGTCGGGTGAACGCGACATCGTAAATTAACGGTAGGGATTCCTCCTTATAGCAATCACGATTGTGCCCCAAGATCAAGGTCAAATGTCTTTACAATTTGAGTTAAAGCTTTTACAGACCTTATATCTCCACAAACCTTAATTCAAACTTCAAATAAATACACTCTGAGGCCATCAAATGCCTCGGCGGGCTCAACATGCGGACCATCTGGTTATGGTTTACATGGCTATTTTTATTTTTCTGATTTTCCACAAGTTTCTATTTATAGTGAGTGAAATTGTAACCATTTTACGATCCTTACTATGCATTATTCACCCGTGATTGGATATTGAAATACAAAGAAACATTGCATGCTGAAATTGACACAGTCTGTCACTTGTATTTTGTGATACCTGTCATTGCTCAGAGATATATATATATTGTTTATATTTTTGTATACTGTTTATAATTGTATTAGACATTCCAGATAAAGCTTACTATTATTATTTGTTTCTTTCTTTCTTTTTTATACCACAATAAACCCATAGGCCATAGGTGTGGAAATGTAGCCGTGACTTCAAATACTCCCATATCGCCCAAGTGGTTTGGCCCGCACTTCAGAATCGTTTCCAATGCATGTGATTCTAAATTGCTGTCAAAGCACATTGTAAATTATTCTAAAGTGTTGTCAAATAATATTTTGATGATACAAATGGAAAATAGAAAATATACAGCAGACAAACAAAATACTAAGATAGCGGTGTAAGGGTTAAACCCTAGTTTATGCTCCTCAAACCCTAGCTTAAACTGCCATTTGAGATCTCAAATGGTAGATTTTTAGGGCTGAATATATATTTTTCCTGTAAACAGAGCTCCAGATAGGTGCTTATTTGCATAAATACCCAATTAAAACTGCCAAAAACCCAATTGAAATCAGAAATAGTGAGTATCCAAAAGCAATGGAAAATTTGTGGTATCTTTATCATGCTACAAAAAACAATACACAGACCACAAATATAGCATATTTTCTTATTATACGCCCGTTTGAAAAAACGGGACGTATTATGTATTCATCTTGTACGGGCGAAGAAGCCTATTGATTTAAAAAAAATTCCCATAACTTATCATCCCTTGGCGGCCATTTTTAATTTTCGCACTCTGTATCCTTGTCCACGCAATAACTCAAGTTCTACTTGACCGATCATAACCAAATTCGGTATACATGTTTATCACGGCAAGACGAAGAAGTAGATTGATTGTTATCCTTGTCCACTCAATAAGTCGAGTTCTACTTGACGGATCGTAACCAATTTTGTTTTTCATGTTTATCACGTCAAGATGAGTTATCTCTCCTTGTTGACTGGCCTTGCCTCGACGGGCGTATATTGTGACCTTTGGCACTCTTGTTTTTCCATGAAAACACCTCTTGGTATTTCATTAGAATTGTCTCCAAGGAGACAATTCTAATGAAATGCCAAGACATGTTTCATTTAGAAGAAAACGATTCAATACTTGCTGTCTGTTGATGTGTAAACAGTAGTGTGATTTTATTTTACCCAATTCAAACTTTGAAATACCCAATTGCTTCAGAAATGATGGAGTAAAATACTCAATTACTAATTCCTTATCTGGAGCCCTGTGTAAATATTCAGATCTGATTTGGGGTTTATTCCCCATCACAGCCGGTAACATATGGGATTCAACACCGTTATCCCGGCCTAAAATTACCTTAGCTGTTGACAGGTAGTTAAACACCATTAAATCAAATCAGACTTGTAAGCGTACGTTTGATTGGCTTCTAACTACATATGCTTGTTTATCATCATTCATATTTTAATTTTATTTGCCCACATGCATGAAATGTGCGTTAAATATTTTGCAATATGACTATCAAATATCTGGATGGGCTTCAATTGTGGGTTTAACCCTTACACGGCTATCTTGATCTTTTAGTCGTCTGCTGTTTATTTTCCATTTTTATCGTCAAAACATGATTTGACAGCACTTTAGAATAATTTACAACATGCTTTGACAGCACTTCAGAATCACATATTTTTATTGAGAAATAAGGCAAGATATAAAAGCAACAGCATACGACAATTGTTGTGTGTAGCGGACTAAGGGTTAACTGACGGTACCGGAGTTTGGCAGAGTTACTACCCTCAACTAGATGAGTATTATAAGTGGGCCGGCCGCCATCTGACCCCGTTGTAAGAGATACATTGGAACCTCTCTAAACCGGACACCATTTATCTCGGGTAAGAATGTCTGTTCGTGATCGCATAGCACACAATTATGGCTCAGAATGATCAAATGCCCGATTTACAGTGAAACCTCCCTAAGCCGGTGTCCGGTTTAGAGAGGTTTCACTGTACTTTCTTTTAAAATAAGTTGTTCACAGACACTGGCCTTGGTTTGTCATGATGTCCATTAAAGCATTTTATTGTTTTCACTTAATGTTTCATTTTAATAATTAGGCAGAATTCTAAACCATAAATTGCTTCATTTCCACATTTGCTTCTTTCATCAACATGGCTTCATATTCGCTTTTGCAGTCTGTCGGCCGGACCGCATTCCGGGCTGGGCTTGATCGAGTCGCGCAGTTTCTAGAATTGGAATTGGGTATTCTTGATTGACACATGCACACTTGATTTAACTTTTCTGATGATAGATTACCATGTTGATTGTCAGACATTTTGGATTGGTACATAGATGTACAATCAAGGTGTATGATCACGTGGCTACAACAACAACAATGGCTCAACGTGTTGAAAACGCGCCCACTTCCGTGTCAGTAAACACGGAAATCGATTCTTAAAAAAAACACGATAGTAGTTTGGGCCAACGTACCGTGACCACCAAAATGCAGCTGAACAAGACGCGTTTGATGCGCCATATTTCATCAAAATCCGTTACATAATAAGAACAATATAAAAGAGTATGTACTTTGAATCGGAGGCGCTTCTGGAAGTTTTAGTAATTAGTTGTTGTTGTTGTAGCCACGTTATCATGCACCTTGACAATGTAGTTATTCAGAAATTAACATATACTGTAGACCCTCACTAAATTGGGTGGCAGGTGGGAGCATGCAAATGGTAATTTAAGGATCGGGGTTCATCCTTACGGGAATCCAGACCGGAAACCCGATTTGGCCCACAGATACGTCTTTGGCATTCTTGTATGTGAGAGTTGAATCTGGTTATACCCATTATATGAGTAATATGATTAATCGTAATCCTATTACTTTTCGGGGAAGGGGCCAAGTGGCTTTGGGTTGGTATGGACCTGGCACATATGTAGAATATTTCATCAAAATTTAAAAGTATACTTACCTATCAAAGTATACTTTGAGGAAGTAATCATAGATTTTTCTCAAAATGCATTATTTCATATATAACTAGAAATGGACGTTTGTCGACAAGCGCATGTGTATCCCCCTCCCCAGATACACAAGTAGTTTGAAAAAAGGTGTTCGAGTTACGCTCCGGAGACAAAATCAGTGCGCGGAAAAACAAAGGGAGATAACTAAAAAAATAGTGATGCAAGAGTTGTCATTCTTGCGTGCGACACACCTTTGGGTCGTGGTCTATGCATGTGTGAAGCGTCATGAAAATATTCCAAAGGGTGTTCGAGTTATGCTCCGGACACGAAATCAGTGCACAAAACAAGAAAGGGAGATAACTGTAACCGGATAGAGAAAATGCAACGGAAAAAATGTGCACCGACCGGGGATCGAACCCGGGACCTTCCCAATACCAGCGGGACGCGCTAATCAACGATGCTCTCGATCGGTATATTTATATCCACATTCAACTCATGATTACACATGGTACCACTTCCGTTACATAACTAAGAAATTAACGACGCAAGAGTTGTCATTCTTGCGTGCGACACACCTTTGGGTTGTCTTCTATGCATGTGTGAAGTTTAATACAAAAATATTCCATAGGGTGTTCGAGTTATGCTCCGGACACGATATCAGTGCATGAAACAACAAAGGGAGATAAGTAAAAACAATTAACGATGCAAGAGTTGTTATTCTTGCGCGCGACACGCCTTTGGGTCGTGGTCTATGCATGTGTGAGGTTTAATGAAAATATTCCAAAGGGTGTTCGAGTTATGCTCCGGACACGAAATCAGTGCATGAAACAACAAAGGGAGATAAGTAAACAAGAATTCCGCCGAATCAAATGCCTCGCCTTGTCCCGCCTTGACCTCGAGCCTGGGCCCGAAAGCAATTTTCACTGGCCCATATAACATATTATACAATTATTGACTAGTGAGCCATAGAATATCAGATTATATTCTATGGCTCACTAGTCAATAATTGTATATGATAATAGTATGTATATAGCACTACGACCTTATGCTACTAGACAACAAGAAACGAGGCAAAGCCACGAAGGCCAGGTTTTTTCCAAGTATAGACACTTGGATAACATAATTATACCCACTTTTTGTAGACTAGATGGCCGTGGCCTGTATGTCGCGCCTTGGAAAAACTTTAACCAAAAAACCGGACACACGGACGTACGGACGGACGGACGTATGCCAAAATGACGACGATATCACGCTTTCCGCAAGCGGCGCGACAATGATGATAAACACCCATGTGAAGTATCAAGGTAATGGGTGAAGCAGTTGCAGAGATATAGTACACGAAAAAACTTTAGCAAAACAATTCAAAGTAATTTGACCTTGACATTGGGCACAGGGGCCGCACGGTTGGGGGTATAATGAAAATATGTATGATGTTAAACACCCATGTGAAGTTTCAAGGTAATGGGCGAAGCAGTTGCAGAGATATAGTATAACGAAAAACTTTTAACCAAAAAACTTTAACCAGACGTACTTTAAAAAGCTAACGTTGAAAATGGCTAAGTCAATTACGTAGAAATAATAGGTGAAGGTAAATAAAATGGTCACATGTTGGATAGTTGTATGTAGTAGGCACCCCTTGGTTATGAAGCTGTGAAAGTTTGGTGGTCTTAGGTGGTACAGTACCAAAGAAATGGACTTAAACACGAAAACTTAACATTGTAAACGCGAAAACTTAACATTGAAAATGGCTAAGTCGACTGCGCGGAAAAAATGGGTCAAGTTAAAAAAAAAGGTAACATGTTGGATAGTAATATGTGGTGGGCACCCCTTGATTATGAAGCTGTGAAAGTTTGGTGGTCCTAGGTGGTACAGTAACAAAGAAATGGACTCAAACACGAAAACTTAACATTGAGTGTGGATGTAAAAATGTAAACAAAAAATGTAAATTTTTTTTTTAAAATTTAAAAATAAGAATACTCGCTACTGGAGCCCAGAATTTTTTTTCATAGTCCTATATGTATCTACATATGTCTGCACAGGTCCACATATTGCCACAATATTTTAAACACAGTTTATGGAAATGTAATATACAGTGAAATCGCGATGGCTCGAAATTCGATGGCTCGTAATGTCGGGCTCGCTCGAAATGGCGTTGCGGTCCCGATAATTTTCCCTATATGTTTAATGTATTTTACATGCGATGGCTCGAAATGCAACTCCTCGAAAAATGCGATCGCTCGAAACAATTGTCAAGTCCCGCGGACACATTTCTCTAGTGGAGCGCCGTGGTGTAATGGTTAGTGTGTCGGACTACTGATCCAAGGGTTCGAGCCTGCCTAGCGGCGTGCGTTGTGTCCTTGAGCAAGACACTTTATCCACACTGTTCCAGTTCACCCAGCTGTAAATGGGTACCGATAATTCGTAGTTGCTCTGTAAATACGAATTACCGGCTTCTCTCAAGATATCTCTACCTCCGTTCTTTCTCCCATTCTTGGGAGACGGCATGCAAGGTCCTAGAGCCAGTGCCGCCGTTAAATATAAGCAAATAAAATAAATACATTTCTCTCTATTTTGTTATACGATGACTCGAAATTGATGTCGAAGTTTGTGTTTGGCTAATTTTCACACCTCCGCGTCCGACTTATTACGAACAAAGGCCGAGCCGCGCTCTACCTGTCTGTGAAAGGTGATTTCTTTTCAAGTGCAGTTAATTGCCTAAAGTGGTGCAATTTGATCGTTAACGTTGTTGATGGCGATCATTTTGTGAATTCTATATTAGATTATTCGGAAACTTTCAACATAATTTGTGGAAACTCTATTTATTGTTATGCTTGTACATTATCTGTGAAATAAAAGTTATTGTATTCTTAATTTGCTGTTGTTGTTTTGTGTCCCATAACAGCTCAACGGCATACGGCGATTTATTAAATATTCTGGGTTTCGTCCACTGACAAACACTTATGCTCATACATGCGTTACCTGTATAAATTACCTGTAATAAGTTAGTGGTCGGTCTGGACATTTGCACATGCTAGCACATGCACATGTGAATGGTTCTCCCAGTCACTATTGTTCAACCGGAGAAGGCTATTGTTCTCTCTACAGGTAAGGTATACAGAGAAAACGGGTCTTCATGCATTATTGTCCAGTTTGTAGAGTGCGCAAAACAAAAAAGGGAGATAACTCAAAAATTAGCTACGAAAGAGTTGTCATTCTTATGCGCGACACACCTTCGGGTCGTGCTCTATGCATGTGTGAAGTTTCATGAAAATATTCCAAAGGGTGGTCGAGTTATGCTCAATCAATGCGCGAAACAAAAAAGGGAGATAACTAAAAATTAGCTATGAAAGAGTTGTCATTCTTGTGCGCGACACACCTTCGGGTCGTGGTCTACGCATGTGTGAAGTTTCATAAAAATATTCCAAAGGGTGGTCGAGTTATGCTCTGGACACGAAATCAGTGTGCAAAACAAAAAAGCGAGATAACTCAAAAATTAGCTACGCAAGAGTTATCATTCTTGTGTGCGACACACCTTGGGGTTGTGGTCTATGCATGTGTGAAGTTTCATGAAAATATTCCAAAGGGTGGTCGAGTTATGCTCAATCAGTGCGCGAAACAAAAAAGGAAGATAACTAAAAAATTAGCTACGCAAGAGTTGTCATTCTTGTGCGCGACACACCTTCGGGTCGTGGTCTATGGAAGTGTGAAGTTTCATGAAAATATTCCAAAGGGTGGTCGATTTATGCTCCGGATACGAAATCAGTGTGCGAAACAAAAAAGCAAGATAACTGAAAAATTAGCTACGCAAGAGTTGTCATTCTTGTGCGCGACACACCTTCGGGTCGTGGTCTATGCATGTGTGAAGTTTCATGAAAATATTCCAAAGGGTGTTCGAGTTATGCTCCGGACAAGAAGTATCTGTGGCGGACGCGGACGCGGACGCGGACGCGGACGTGGACGATGTTCGGTGTCAAATCCTATGTATCCCCCGACAATAAATGAAACGTGTCTTGGCATTTCATGCAGAATTATTATACTGAATTTATTACATGATCACAGCCAAACTGGCTGTGATAATGTAATAAATTCAGTATAATAAAAATCAATAAAGTTATCCTAAAATTGAAAATATCTCCCTCAAAGTATATCAGATTATGCTGATAGTGTAGAAAGCCAGGATTTTTGGCCGAATGAGATTATTGTAAGGCGATGGAAGAGTCGATCAGAGTGGGACAAAGAGCTGGACAAAAGAGAGACGTCAGACGACGTCAGCGTGAACGAGATAGGAACAGTGATTGGGGTAATGATGTAAATACATATAGCAACTGGGGTTATGACGAAAACGCACAGACTGATTCAGATTATACCGCACACGGGAATTACAGAGAAAAAAGACGACGTCGCGATCCAGAGCGGAATGACGTCACTGACTATTACGGGTCAAACACTGAAAGGGGCGTGAACCGTGGGGAGAATGTATGTGATTGGTATGAAATTGATTAGTAGTTACGAGATATGAATTATACCGAACACAGGCATACATTTATTGCACACAGTCTTATTTTCAGCATGCTTTTGAACATACTTACCTGGAATGTACGAGGAATTATGTCAACGGCATACTCACTGTCGCAGCTAATGGACGCTCACAATATAGATATTGTACTTGTAAGCGAACATAAATTGATGCCTCATTCGAAGCACTTTATGAACAGTATACATGGTGAATATGACTGTCACACTGTCGTGAATAGTGATATTGACCCATATAGTAGAGCAAGGTGTGGTAAAGGAGGCGTCAGCATTATGTACAGGAAATCCTTGTCTCACATGATAACCCACATTGAAAGCACATGCGACAGAATAGTTGGAATAGAGATGAAGTCCAAGCATTCACAGCCATTGTACATATTCTCAGTTTATATGCCGTCTGATTCAAATAACAACTGCTACGACGAATCCATGTTGGATTTGCAGGCACTGACCTCGTACTATCTCTCACAAGGTCAGGTCGTCATTGGCGGTGACTTCAATGCACAGCTACATGTAAATACCGAAGAAGAGCAGCATAGAGCCCACACATCAGTTCGATGTACACAATTTCTGATAGACAATAGTCTGACAGCGGTGAACAAAACCGACATGTGCGTAGGCCCGCTGTACAGCTTCCTACCTACACAGACTATGATAGACCACTTTCTGGTCGATACCACTTTAGTAGACTGTATTCAATCCATTAGAATCTTAGACGAAAATGAACAATTTATTTCAACTTCCGACCACCTTCCCCTACTTGCCAAAGTAAACGTAAAACACAACATCGCATACTGTCATTCAGTTCAAGAGGGAGGAATCGCGTGGAATAAACTCACAGATGACCATATTTTGCAGTATAGAACAGCCAGCGTTAGATGAACAATTAAGCACTGTGCAGTTGGATTGCGAATCCACCGTTGACTCTTTGTCTGACAAAATAACACAATCAGTCCATTTTGCAGCAAACAACTCACTGCCTAAGAGTAAATTCAATAAATACACGAAACCGTATTGGACGCGCGAAGTAAAGGCGGCCCATTGTAAGTCCAAGCAAATGCGAACGATTTGGATCAGAAATGGTCGTCCTCGCGGTCGCGGTAATGACCATTTTACTGCTTATAAAAATGCTAAAGCACAATTCCGCAAAATCCAGCGTAATGAGTCCGACAAGTATATGACCAAAGCATACAGCGACCTCGATTCAGCGGCCGAATTAGATTATAGACTGTTTTGGAAACTTTTACGCAATCGAAAACCAACGAGGTCACCTCCGTGTACAGCTATTAACGTTGACGGGCGTCCCCAGACTTCACCGGAAGGGATCGCAAACGGATTCGCGGAGTACTATAGCGACATTATTAACGACAAGTGGCAAGATAGCCAAGAATCGCAAGCTTTCGCTACCAATATTAAGTCTATGGTATATTCTATGTCACATGAAACAGACCTCACGTATGGTGAAGTATTGAACGATCCAATATCTGTAGGGGAGATAACTGAGATCGTCAAAACACTGAAACGCAGAAAGGCACCAGGGCTAGAACAAACTCTGAATGAATATATAATATTTGGCAGTAACGCTCTGGTTAATCTGATCACTGCATTGTTTAACCGAGTAATATTAGAGGAAACGGTCCCATACGCGTGGAAACAGAGCGTGATTATCCCTCTGTATAAAGGCAACGGTAAAAGTAAGACTGAGCCTGGTAGCTACAGGCCAATTTCACTGATACCATGTTTGTGCAAGATGTTTGAAAGGGTTATGGTTAATAGAATATGGACATTTATCAACACACATTATATTGACTTCCCATGTAGTCAGCAAGGGTTTCAAAATAACTTGAGTTGCGTTTCAGCGGCATTTAACCTCCAGGAAACGGTTTACTATAACTGCGATCTAGGTAGTAATGTATATGGGGCTTTTTTAGATATCCAAAAAGCATTCGACACTGTCTGGCACGACGGGCTGTTGTACAAATTACACAAACTGGGAATTCAAGGACAACTTTGGAGAATCATCAGAAACTACTATACGGGGTTATCATCATACCTCCGAATTAACGGTGTTTCGTCACAGGCCATACCGGTAACTCGAAGTGTCAGACAAGGGGGAGTAATCTCCACTTTTTTCTATCTCGTTTTTATAAACAATTTATTAGTGCAGTTAGAAAACTCAAAATTGGGCGCCTCAGTGGGTTCCGCTAATACGGGTAACCCGACCTTGGCTGATGATATTACCTGCTTAGCAACGCGGCCATGTCATCTGCAGAGCCTACTAAATATCGTAAACAGTTACGCGACCAAATGGCGTTTCTCTATAAACGCCGATAAATCCCGCATCGTGATATTCTCTATATCTAAAACGGACGCTAACCGCAACTATAAATTAGGATCCAGTACTATTGCAGTAGATGATAGCGTCGTTCACCTCGGGATAAGGCAAAGCGCAAACCTAAAATACAAGGAACGGATTACTGAACGCTGTCAGAAGGGCTTAAATGCATTTTACGCAATGGTCGGTCTAGGTGTTAAACCAGCTGGCCTGAACCCGCTAAATTCAATAAAGCTATACAAGAAAATAATAATCCCGACAACTCTGTACGGTTGTGAATTGTGGAACGGTCTATCACAAGTAGAGATAAACACGATCAACAAGCACCAACACAAAATCGTGAAGCGAATTCAAGGTTTTCCGACAAGCACGCGTTCCGATATGTGCGAGTCAATGCTGGGACTTCATCGTCTTTCCGCAGAAATAGACAAACGTAAATTGATATTTTTGCATAAACTCATGTCACTACACAGTTCTGCTATAAGTAGGAATATGTTATTTAGGAAACTATTTATTTTCGTGTCAGGATCACCAACTGTTAACAATGGGTTTATTCCGGAAATATGTGAATTGTTGTGCCGTTACAGGTTAATACATATTTTGCAACTCCATAACAACTTGCCGTCAAAATATGTATGGAAAACGCAGGTACACACTGCCGTTGATGCCCGGGAAAACGCAGGTACACACTGCCGTTGATGCCCGGGAAGACGTACTTCGGAGGCAACGGATTGAAAGCGACACTGATTTCTCTCGTTTTAAAAAGTTGCATACAGCCATAACACCTTGTATAGTCTGGAAGTTTTCAAGTAGTGGTGCAGAACTGAAACTTGCAGATTGTATCGCCCGGTTGTGGATATGTATACCAGATAGACAACACAGTGTGTGTCGTTTATGTGACGGCATCACGGAAGATGTTCTGTGCCATGCCCTCGCCGAATGTACATTTACCATGTCTCTAAGGGACGGTTTCCTGGACACAATTCGCAGGTCTGGCACTATTGTCATATTGATACATACAATGAGCTTGAAAAAAGTCACGGAGAATCATGTGTGCACAAAATGTTAGGAGCAACACTAGATAGTGCGATGGATCCAGATAACAAAATTGTATTTCTGCGAGAAACATTCAAGTGCATAAGACAATGTTTCATATCATACTTCCAACACATTTAAATGCCTGACATACTAAATTGGTGACTGATTCCTGACCGCTGTTCGCGTCCACGTTTTGGATAACATCGGAAACTATATAATTTGGGTGCCGAAACGCAACTCCAGTAATTGTGAGCAGCGAAGTCCCTGATCGGTTGACGCGGCAGCAGCACCGATGTGGGTCAACGCTGAATGTTTTTGACAGTTTATCCATGGTGATATGACTCGGTGCTTACACATGTGTGTAATTGTATATGCACTTGATAAAATATGGACTTCATGATCTCAAAAAGTGCAAATACGTAATCAACTCCACAATAATGTATATATTTATCATATGCACATATCATTATTCACTTCATTATTCTCATCTGTTTAAATGTCCATGTTTGTTCTTGTATATGTATCATTCTTGTAACAATTTACAATCTCCGGACTGGAGGAAATAAAGATATTGAATGAATCGCTAGAAAAGTATACTTTGCAATGTTCGTGAAATAGGCTACATGTCAGGTTATTCTAATCTCAGGGCTGAATATATTTTTTTTCGCTGTAAATATTCTGTTTTTGGGACCCCTCCCCCAATGCAGTAGGTTGAATACGAGATCGAACCCGTTGGCATTGTCTTAAATGACCGTGGCTACTGATAGGCCGTTAACCACCAACAAACAAACACATTTATTTGCCGTATTAGTGGCGGGAAGTAACTGTAAAACTCCTGTACCATCTGTAGTTACGGAGGTACGGGAGTCTTACAGAGTAACGGCCTGCAACTATTGCCGTATGCGCTTTGAAACTTTGATTCTCAATATGCATGATCACGTGGTTACAACAACAACAACAACAATTACTGAAACTTCGCGCGTCCGATTCAAGGTACGTATTATTTTATATTGTCCTTATTACGTAACGGGTTTTGATGAAATATGGCGCATCAAACTGTTAAGCTGAATTTGTAGGTCTCAGTACTTTGGTCCAAACTTCTGTTGTTTTTGCGAAGAATCGATGTTCGTGTTTACTGACAATTCTAACAAGGAAGTCGATTCTTCGCAAACACGACAAAAGTATGTGCCGAAGTTAAATTATATTCCGAATGTAAGAATGAGCTTACTTCCCAAATTAAGAAATTTTTTAATTGCTGTACATGTCGTAAGGTCCGTTGTACATTACACTAAGTTTGCGCTACTGGCAGTCGCAGTAGCTGGATTTGACGACTAATATTTCAGAAATGGACATTTTGGCTACTAAAATGTTTTGATACAATTTGACAAGGTGTATGATCACGTGGTACTAACAACAACAACAAGTACTGAAACTTCCAGAATCCATCCGATTCAAAGTTCGTATTCTTTTAAGGCGCATACATGCCATTTTTTTGCACGTGATGAGAAGGCGCACAAATGCCATTTGTTTGCATATGATTACAGTTTACAGTTCCGGTTTGGGGAGACGTTTTAGTTACCATATACCCAGGCGAGTCCCACCGTCAGAAGGCAAGAAACATGACTGCAACACTGCCACAGTACCAGTCCAGTATCTGCAGGTTGTAGATACCACCCTGTAATATATTGGGTACATCATACGTAGTGTTGTTGTCGTCTCGTCGTCGATGCTGGGGTTGTAGATGAAGTCGAGTCTTTTTAAATTGTTAATTACATTTTATTTCTTACTGTTTTTACAGGTTATTCTAATTTCAGTGCTGAAGGCCTAATCTATTACGGTGTAAATATTCCATTCTGATCCCCCCACCCCACACACATACACCCATGCAGCAGGTTGAATGCGGGATCGAACCCGTTGGGACGGCCTTAAATGACTTTAGCTGTCAATAGGCCGTTAACTTCAATACATCAAATCAAATATTAATTCTAATGCACCTTAATGAAATTGTCGAAATCTGTTTGGCTGATCGATCAATTAAATGCCGTAAAACACAGGAAAGTGCATTTACGGATAGAATACTCGCTACACTCATTTAGAGCTCGAAAATAGGACAGCCTGCCGTTCCTGAAATGCTAGATCCGCCCCTGATGTGGTGCCCTGTCACAACACTGGCTACTGGAGTAGACTTCCACAATCACTAGCAAAGGGTGGAAAATCACGTCCTTGTACCGCCTACGACCCCAGCCGTTTACCAACATCCATCGCCATATCATTTCCAAAATTCACTGTGAATATACACAACCATAACTATGACAATCATTAAGTGATCCACTTATAAAACTGTAAAATGTCGAGCTCGACAAGCAAGCATCAGCGATGTCGGCCATTTTTTTTCTAACTTTGAATGTAGGTCATTGGACAATTATTCTAATATTCAAGGTAGTGTTGAACCATATATGAAATAATCATTGGTGGATGATAAAGAATATATAGATGAAATAAAAGTTTGTAAATGGTTACACAATTCTTCATTAGTTTACGTATTTGTTTTGCACTATTTGTTTTTGTGTATTATGTTTATGGCAGTTGTCACGGTTGCAGACAAGGTGTAAATCGGCCAATATTGTGAGGGTTGTAATGGGTATGCCCATATTGGTTGGTATTTGGTTCAGAAATCGGTAAAATGAGTCAGAAATGATGGTCGTACATTAGAATAGAGATAACCGTATTGAAATTTGTAATTTAGGGAGATACTCGGTGTATTTACGGTTGGAAACTTCGATTTACGTCTCCGCCGCAATCGAAGTTTTCAACCATAAATCTACCGAGTGTCTCCCCAAATTACAAATTTCAATACAGTTATCTCCTAAGTTATGAAGTTCTAAATTTATAACGTTCTATATTAGCTCTCTACTTCGCGTTTTACGCGGCTGTCAAAACGAACCAGCCTTTTAAATATATTTGGTAATGTCACCAATTTGTGAAGGTGTCGGGTCTTATGCGTTGCAAGATAAACACGCGGTTCTCAATATGCAAATAATAAAATGTAGTTCGGAGTTTTAAAAATACTTTATTTAATTTACAACCCGAGGGACGAATACGAGATGATGACCAAACTACACATGACTTGTTTTGGTGCCGTGACCAGGATCAACCATTATGTTTGCATAGGACAGTGAATTGGTTCTCTCTCACTCCCTCGCTCTTTCTCCCTCTCTCTCTCTCTTTGACAAACACTTATGCTCATACATGCGTTATGCATGTATGAGCATAAGTGTTTGTCAGAGAGAGAGAGAGAGAGAGAGAGAGAGAAAAAAAGAGAGAGGGAGAGCGAGAGAACCAATTCACTGTCTTACGCAAAAATAATGCAAGCGTACAGCGGTGGTCAGTCTTCAACAGGCACCGGTGTGAACTCTGTGACTGACGGTGTACGAGTAAGGCTTATGTTATTTGTGGACAGTAGCTCCTGATCTGCTAGTGCACTTCCTCTACATGTTAGGGACACGTGACATAAACCATGTGATATTGTATAGTACCAAAGAAAACTTGCGATGTTTCCTGAAAAATATTTACAAAAAAACTGACATTTTCTAAAATGACGTCGAAAGATGATGGATTTCATAGCAAGTGCGAACATTTTCTGTGAACATTTCGTCAACTTTTTACCTCAAGGCTCATTTATGTGAAATATGATAACTAAATTTAAATATTTGTCACGAGACATCGCATATATTGTAATTATTTCCCAGACCTGACCAATTTTAGGGGCTACGCCATTGAGTGGCTACATATACAGTACCTGGGTTATACAGATATCCCCATTAGAAACAGCGACAGACAGATGACAGCCGTCAGCAGTAACTTCCGTTTGAGCAGTTGGCGCGGGAATGTGTCCACGAGAGCGCTGCTCACCGCCTGGATATGGACGATCTGGAAATACACAATTCAGGGGCCCGTTTCACTAAACTTCGTATTACTAAAATGTTCGTAAGTGCAAATTTAGGATCGTCTGGAAATTTCAATTGATGGATTTACATTTGTTAATGGGAAATTCACAGACTATCATAATTTTGCACTTACATTTAATTGTAAGAAGTTTTGTGAAACGGCCCCCTGATATGTACGACTATGTATTACTGTAGCACCTCTGTAAACTGGAAAACCAGAACATCTCAGTGTATATTAGTTTAAGCAATATTTATTTCAAATTATGGCAAGTAAAATTTTTCTACATACAATTGAGAACAGGATTAGAAAACAAGCTTTTACACTTATGTAAATTCTTCTCCTGGAGAAGATCAGTTTTACAATATAGCTAAGGAACAATTTGGTGAAATATGGTAACATTGTTTGAACAAACCAAAACAAAATGTGTATACCAAAATGAATGCGTCACACCATGATGGAAGCGCATGTTGTGTTCAGACGTCTCACTTACGCTGGACAGTAGCGATCAGAAGGGACTGAGCTAAAACGCAGACCGCTTTATCATCTCAGTGTATTGGATTTTGATAGGGATCAGGGCAGTAAGGCGCCACAGGTTGGAGTAACGGACAAATGTTCGTAAATACATTAAATATACATAGAAGCATCACAAAGTGGAAACAAATAAGCTAAACTGTTTTTTACTCCCTCTTATAACACATTAAAAGTACATGCCCTCTCAGTAGGCACAACCTGTTTTGTATAGGAATTAAATAAGTGTATAATATTGTGTCATTATTCCCACCAGTTCTAAAAATTATTACGAGTGCCCGCTATACAGGTATAATCATTTAGTAATATTGATTTTACTGATAGTGACTCGCGGTGGTATCAGGCTATTTTGATATGCAAATGAGGCATGATATTTTTTAATTATTTATACTAATTAAATGCGTCACCTGAAACAAAAAAATATTTTCGACACATCATACAGTATGATCATTGCACATCAAAAAATAAATACAGAGAATAAATAGTAATATCGGTTAACAGCTTAAGGAAACACGATTATCGCCCCTGATATCAGTGTTGAAATTTACGTCTGATATAAAATGTATAATAATGCTAATCAATACGTGTGGTAATGGTGAATTAATGTTCATTTTTCCAGAATACGTCTCAGATGATGTTTATGATGTAAAGAACATTTGTGCCTACTGAGTCGGCATGTACCTTTAATGTTTAACGTTTGTTTACAGAAATGATTGCGTTTTAATTTAGAAATCATTATCTGCGAAAAATCGACCATGCGATTAAATACCAGTGCAGTGGCTATTCCGGAGCCCCGCAGGGGACGTAGAATTCTTTTTTTTATTAATTCGTTACCACGAAATAACAATTCGTTCCCTCAATTTAACAATTCGGGAACGAATTGTTAATTCGTGGGACCGAATTGTTATATCGTGGGAACGAATTGGTAATTTGAGGGAACGAATTGTTAAATTGAGGGAACGAATTGTCATTTAGTGGGAACGAATTGTCATTTCGTGGGAACGAATTGTTACATCGTGGGAACAAATTGTTAATTCGAGGGAACGAATTGTTAAATTGAGGGAACGAATTGTTATTTCGTGGGAACGAATTAATAAACAAAAATCCATGTCCCCTGCGGGGCTCCGTAGGCTATCAATTTATATTAACTCAACTTCGATAATATTTTTCTTTAGCTGGATGATAAAACAGACTGACTCGAGGTCAAAATTAAAATATTGTTTGTTTGCCTATACCTATCTGGCATTTTAGACATGGGTATGTAGGTAGGTAGGTATGTAGGTAGGTAGGTAGGCAATTATTTTCTTTTAATTGTCAAAACAGCAGCCCGACTTGAGTGTAATAGTATTATATCGATTTGCTGATGTTTTGGCTAAACTAAGATGGTCGCGAATTTTTTATTTTTTTTGAAATCGAAATAAAAACTTTTGAGTCGGTGTTAAACATTATAATCGGGTGGTTCAGGGCAAACAAACTTAATTTTGTTGTAGAGTGGTGGCCGTTCGGTGATGTTCAACTGTAAATCCGTTGTTAAATCCTCCAGTAATGTTCAGTAGACCATTTCACCAACATTGCAAAGTATACTTTTGTAGCAAAGTGTACTTTGAGGGAGAAATTTTCAATTTTAGGATAAATCTATTAATTTTTATTATACTGAATTTATTACATTATCACAGCCATTTTGGCTGTGATAATGCACAGGTGATGGGAACAACTAATCTGATAGTCTGTTGTTACTTGTATAGATACTATATATACACCGTCATGTGATTTTTTTCCCCGTCACCTGTGTGATAATGTAATACATTCAGTATAATAATTCTGCATACTTTTAATCATCAAATATATGAATTTGTTAGTTCTATATGACATAATGCATTTCGGGAAAAATAAATGATTACTCCCTCAAAGTATACTTTGTTAGAAAGTATACTTTGCAATTTTGATGAAATCTGTCTTCTCTGCAGTGGGCAGTGTAGCCCAAAATCTGGGGCTACACTGACCACAAATCAATCCAATAAATCCCTACACAGTCTCGCAATATTAACAACCCCCATTTTTGTCGCGGCAGTACAATAATTATTTTCTACATGCGGAATTCAGCGTTTTCGTCTGTTTACGCCATGTTTTGAATACGTAACGTCGTATCGTAGTAACGCGACAACGTCGTGTATTTCTGCGCCATAATGTATAAATATCGCGAACAGCTGCGACGTTGTCAGTTGAACATTCAACGTCAAACCGTCAACAACGTCTTACAGCCATTTCAAGATGTTTTTTTCCCAACGAAAATCTAAGAAAAGACCTTGTTCTTCATCAAAGTAAGTCAGTATTTAATAAATATTTATTTGAAAGCATATATTCTGCAATTAACAAGGGTTTTATGTCAAATTCTAAATAACGAGTACAGTTTGAAATTCGAAAATGACGTACAAGGTCACCGAACAATAACAAAATGGCGTCTGCTTAGCAACATCAGGAAAACAATGGCGTTTGCTTGAAAAGACAACAGACAGACGGTTGTTTGTCGTCTTTGAAGGTTTGTTCATTATTTGTGAGAATATGTGGTTGAGTCCTTGAGTTGAAGGACTGTCCTACTGTCTGTTTCACGCAACCTGCCCAAATATTACGGCTATATAAACAATGCAAAAACAATATTTTTTATTGATAACGTTAAATTTTATTTAAGAATGAGCCTTCGTTTTATTTCATGAAATTTGGTAAAATATTGATTTTATTACGAAAAATTGATTTGTCTATGGGATTTTAACATGGGGGAAAATGAGGTGGACCGTTGGAGGAGTCAAACAACGAAAACAATTGGAAATTGAGTTCGAAATCTGGCTAAATAACTTTGAAATGATCTAACTAAGAAAACAAAACCTAACTTTTGAAAATCGGTGAAGTATTTCTGAAATTAGAAAAAAATCCCCACATTAAATCCCCATAGACATCTTCACTACTCTGTGAAGATGTCTATGGGAATTAACATGCGGAAATTATTTTTTCCGCTATAAAATCAATATGTGGACTCAGATCAGTATGTAAATATTTACAATGTGTGTATTAACTGTTGATGCTGTGTCCTTGTGCCGTCTATCTGTGGGGCCAATGGACTTTCGTGTGGATGATCATTGGCCAGACTGGTATGCAAACGCAGCAAATACTATATAAGTGTCATTTCGCATGAACTAACGCATCGCTGCTAGCTATAAAGATATATATATGCCGAACCTGTGCTAAAGACCACCTCCGAATAGCAATCACCTGGCTGTAAAGGCCACACTTTTCTTGTCCCAATGGCACAATTACTATATAAATGACCCTGCGAATAAAGACCACCTGTGAACAAAGGCCAGATTTTTCACTTCTCATGGTTGGCCGTTATTCGCAGGTTTGACTGTATATATATACTCTCAATAAAGTTTCGTGTCTGGAGGTTTGATTGGCCTAGTCGGAGCAATGCTCAGGCTCGTTCCATCTGATCACCCGATTTCGAGCACGTGATCGGGTATCATATGTTCAGACAGTAATTGTGTTACAGTTATGAATCATGATTGAAATTAATATAATAAACATTGGCACCGCCAGCTATACGACATGTGAACATCCTCTCAATTTGCATGTGTATGTATGAACAGTAATGTATATGTATGTGCTAGTTTTCACTTACTCATTATAAGTATGTATGCATCAACAATTTTGTACAGTGACCGCATCCTTTACATACATCGTAGTGCATGTATATACTGCCACTAAACGATTTGATAATATATGATAGCCTAGACACAGGTATGTTACCATGGTGAAATATTGGGGAAGCAATATGTTTTATCGGTAAGTTCAAGTGTTTTGTCCAGATCACTTGTGTACCAATACATTAGTAATGTTCTAATATAGACAATTATAACTAATTTAAATTAAATTGATACTTTCAGTTTACAGCCTACAAGAACCAAGTATATATAGCATATACTGGTACCTAGTTTGTCTCTTTTCATAAAAGGTAAAAGGCTTCCGGCAATATAAATGGTATTGAAATGATAATGTTAAAAGGTAAATCTCGATTTTCGTTTAATCGGGCACATGTATATTCACTGGTTAGCACAATTGCACACTACTATTCTAAGGCATGACAAACTTTGATATTTTGTGTCTTCATGCCACATTCAGCCATTCACTTGGGTATATCACGAATATACATGTGAGTAAAATAACAACAAATGCACTACGTATGAGCAGCCAGTCACAGCCAGTCTCAGCCAGCATAGCACCGGATTAACCGGCGCAGCAGCGCAGTCTCATCGAGTGCTAGGCTGGTGGTTGTTCCGCACATCGCCCTTTTATCGCATATCGTTGCATGTATGTATGTGATATTTGCAGAATCTGTCTGTTTCTACCTATACCTAATGGTTAAGTTACAGGTACAGAATACCATAGTCCTTAACTCGGGTCCACATTCAGTGGCTGTGTACATAACTGTACATTTATTGTATTTAATGGATCATTCAAAGTACATGTATGTAAGTAGGAGCTTGATACTAATAAAGCACTATAAGTTTTTACTTAGCACGTATGTGATTCGTGATGAGAAAATTACCTAATCCTAGCGTCGACTCTGATCTGGCAGTAAATACCTGCAGTCAGATCGGGGTATAAACTATTTATATCTACATATAGATATATATTTTTTTATATTAACGAACATGACTCAATATTTAAGATCATGCTAGCCACGACACACAGTCCGTTATTGAAGGGACGTTTTTTTTTGTTTTTCTTTTTCTTTTTCTCAATGCGAGGCACATACGTGAACACAATTGTTATGGTTCTCTCGAACTTTCAGTTTCGTAACACGGAGAGAGGACCATTGTGTGTATCAAGGCGATACAGACTCGTGTGTCTACCTAGGTCTCCTACAATCCATGATTGCAGGGGGCGACAAGCTGTGTTAGAAGGGCACTAGCAGTCAAGTGGAGATATGGGTCGTTTTTATCCTACATTTATTACACATGTGTTATTTAGGAAACCGGTCGGGAGAGTGGACCTTACGGCATTTGTAACATCTGCACATACACGCAATTCAATTGATTTCCTGGCGTCCTCAATAATACTTTAGTGACCGAATTGTCAATAGCGTAGACACTGACAGACTGCGCGGATGCGCAGGCTGATCTGGGTCTATGTCCGTTGTTTGTGTCGTATGGTCCTTTTTCACAGACGGGATTCCATTTATACCGTTATTTCTTATGCCCCCTGGAAGCTATTTATCTCACCCGTTTTTATCACAGCTCATGTCTACTGCTTGCACAGTGTGTGTGTGTGTGTGCGTGCGCGTGCGCGTGCGCGTGCGCATGCGTGTGCGTGTGCGTGTGCGTGTGTGTGTGCGTGTGTGTGCGTGTGTGCGCGTGTGTGTGGCGTGTGTGTGTGTGTGTGTGTGTGTGTGAACTTATTATTTATAGACATGATAGAGAAGGAAATGTATCATATGTTAAGAGTTGACAGGTGGCAATTAATGGCCGGGTCAGTGCCGATTGTTGATGCATACATGCAACACATAATAGCTTTTGTATATACTACGCAAATATATGCATTTTGTGGTGTAACATTTCACTTCACACATCTTAGCATATGTAAAATTGAAAGATCGTCTTATGCAATGAAGGTTTTTGTGAATGAGAATTTTCATGTACTTCATGTAATGCATGTTTGTGTTTTTCTCATTATTTCTCGCTTTTGCTTACATATCTATGTTTTCGTTTATACTAAACATCCGAGCAGCAATACAACACTTACGTTTACTAGAATAAAATGCATTGTTAGGCATCATGCTATAGTAAAAAATGGATCTTAGCATATGTACTTTAAACGTTAGAGGGCTAGGAGCAAAAGTAAAAAGGACACACATTTTTCAATGGCTTAAGGATAATGAATATGACATTTGTTTTTTACAAGAAACTCATACAACATATAATACCGCAAAGGAATGGGAAACGGAATGGGGGTCAGATGCAATATTTAGTGGTAACAGTAGTAATAGTGAAGGGGTAGGAATTAATACTTTTTAATTCAAAACAGGCATATACCATACATGATATTATAGACGTTATCCCTGGTAGAGTGAGTGAGTGAGTGAGTGAATAGGGTTTAAAGTCCGCTTTTCTGACATAGAGGTACAAGCCTCAGGGAGTCTACACGCAGACGGGTCAACGGGGTCGAGTCCCGTATCCACCTGTCCGAGGGGGGTAAATCCCAACTTCAGAACTCAATATTTACAATCAAAATATATATTCAGTCCTGAAATTAGAACAACCTGATCTGGTGCCAGGCCCTCGCCACACCAGCATCATTTATCCCATCCCCTAAAAGTAATAGGATTAGCACTAATCTTACTTTTATATATGGGGCATAGCCCGACTCAACTCTCACATACAAGAAAGCCAAAAATGTACATGAGGGCCAAATCCGGTATAGTGGGTTCCGGAAAGTATGAACTCAATCGTTAAGCCAGTTTAGTCGCCTTTTACGACAAGCAATGGCTACTGCAGCACTATTCTCAGGATCAGTTGATCCCGCCCCGGTGCCTGTACGGGGCTATATCCCTGGTAGAATCCAAGCAATAAACGTAGACATAAACAGTAAAGACATACTCCTGTTAAATATATATGGGCCAAACTCAGAAGGAAATACTTTTTTTAAACAACTAGACGACTTTATATCCAAACATGAAAACGCAAGAATGGTTATTGGTGGTGATTTTAATGTCACTTTAAACTACGAATTGGATAAAAAGGGAGGTTTAATTACAACAAACAAAGTTAATCGGGAAACAAACAATAATATTATAGAAAAATATGATTTGTCTGACATATGGAGAATTAAACACAGAAACCAGCAGCGATTTACATGTCATTCAAATTCTACACCACGTGTTCTATGCAGATTAGACTATTTTTTAGTTTCAGATAATATTGTTAATACAATTAAGTCATGTGAGATAAAAAGCAGCATCAAGACAGACCATGCACTTGTAAAACTGGATATAAATATTAATAACCAACCAAGAGGACCGGGATACTTTAAACTCAACAATTCTGTACTTTTGGACAACGAATATAAAAGTTATATAAAGAACAGCATTTCCGAAATTGCAGAAGTCAATAAAGAGGCTAATTCTAATATTTTATGGGAATTAATTAAAGGAACAATAAGAAACGAGTCAATAAAATATTGTGCCAGGCGAAACAGAAACAATAAATTAGAAGAGGTTAAGTTACAAGAAAAAATCGATGAAATGGTTAAAGCAAATGAACATACTCCAGAAGCAATAGATGAAATAAATAACCATAAAACACGATTAGAAGACATTTATCAAAAACTGGCAGAGGGTTTTATTTTTCGATCAAAAGTAAATTGGGTGGAAGGAGGGGAAAACAATACAAAATTCTTTGCAGATCTGGAAAAACGAAAATTCGATAGAAAAATTATATCAGAATTAAATGTAAATGGACAAAAGATAACTGATAAACAACACATTTTACAAGAACAGAAACGCTTTTATCAAAATCTTTATAAGAAAAGAGAATGTATAGAATCAGACATAAATTTCTTTCCAGATGAATATAACAATAAATTTAATGAAGAAGAAAAAATAAAATGTGAATGAGTGTTATCTGAATCTGAATGCTTTAATGCATTAAAGGAGATGAATAATAATAAAAGTCCTGGTTCAGATGGAATAACTACTGAATTCTACAAATTATTTTGGAACGACATCAAAACATACCTAGTTAAGTCTCTAAATTATTCACTCGAAATTGGTAAATTAACAACCCTACAAAAACAAAGCATAATAAATTTAATTCCCAAAAAAGATGAAGACAGTACCAATCTCGCAAATTGGAGGCCAATAAGTTTACTGAACATTGATTATAAAATTGCTACAAAGGCTATTGCTAATCGAATGAAGGGTGTATTAAACAAGTTGATAGATTCCTCTCAAACGGGCTTTATTAAAGGCAGATATATTAGAGAAAACATAAGATTATTATTTGAAACTATTGACCATGTTAATGAAAAAGATATTCCAGGGTTAATTGTTATTTTTTACTGATTTTGAAAAAGCCTTTGATAGTGTTAGTCATGAATATATTATGAAAGTTTAAAGATTCTTAAATTTTGGTCCCAGTCTAATAAAATGTGTTGAAGTATTTTATCATAAGATATCTAGTTGTGTAACAAATAACGGCTATCTTACAGATTTTTTAGGCTTAGGTAGGGGCGTAAGACAGGGCTGTCCTTTGTCACCATATTTGTTTATTATAGCAATAGAAATACTATCATATAGTGTCCGAAATAATAGCATGATAAAAGGAATAATAATAAATCAAGAAGAAATAAAAAACACAATGTTCGCAGACGATGCCACTTTTTGCTTAGATGGGTCAAAATAATCGTTAGAAACCCTAATTTCTACCATTGATAATTTTGGACATATTTCAGGCTTGCGATTAAACTATTTTAAGACAGGTTCTTTAAAAAACACTACACTCGCTTTCTGTGAAGACAAACATTTTTTATAGACTGCCGACGTAGCAAAAACACTAGGTATAAACTTTTGTAATGACAAAAATAGAATACATAATATACTTACTACCAAAAGTAAATGAATTTAAACAATGATTAGACAGATGGAAACGTAGAAAACTGATAACTATGGGTAAAATAACTGTTCTCAAAAGTTTCGCATTTCCAAAACTAATATTTCCATTGACGGTGTTAGATACTCCTGGAGATGATGTTATTAAACAAATTACACACATGATGTTTGACTTTCTATGGGATTCCAAACCAGATAAAATCAACAGAAAAGTCATTGTGCAAAATTATGAAAATGGCGGGCTGAAAATGATCGATCTAGTATGTTTCATAAATTCTTTAAAAGCAAGTTGGGTTAAACGTCTTACAAATGATACAAACGATGGGCAATGGAAAACAGTGTATACTAATTATTTAAATAAATTTTGTGGTACAAATATATTTGAAGGAAACTTCCACGAATTCGATGCAAAAATATTTATAAAAAATGTTTTTTTATCAAATATACTTGAAGCATGGGCCAAACTTAATTATTCTGAAAATCCTGAGAACATTTCGAAGCAAATCATGTGGAACAATTCTAAATTAATAAGATAAAGCTCCTAGATGGGAGATGTTTATTCAAAATACAACACTTTAAGCCATATGGCCCATGAAGCAATACGAAAATGGCATGCTATAAATCGAAACATATCAAAGTGACAAAGACAACGGCAGGACTGGTGTGAATATAAGTAGAAAGTCGTTTAAGTGTATTACCCGTGGTGGAATGCAACAATTGTGCTGGGGATTCAGAATGGCATTATAATCATGCTGAATTTACTGCACAACTACATCTTACATAATACCACAGACAAAACAATTAAGTTAATTTCTTTCACATACAAAACGTCAGGCATATGACCACAATTATGTAATAACTATGTGTCACAATAATTTGACCACTATTATCAGTATATACGTAAAATATCAAGCATATCGAGTTAAATGAGTATTCACGTATATCGTGGTAAATTATACTGTTTGGTATGTGTATAATCACTAGATGCGTTGGGAGAAGATGATCTCAATTATGTAAATATAAATTTTCGTTTCTAATATTGAACGCCTGATATAAATACATGCCTAAATTTTTGACAGTTTTTGAATTTTCTGATTTTATTAGTTCTATAAACTTTATCATATTCGGTCTCCTCCAATAATAAGTATTTATATATGTTTTTCTAATATCTGTATACATGTTACATTCTATAATAAAGTGATATTCATCTTCTAAGCAATGGCATAATGTGCATTTTCTGTTTTCTATTGGAGTTCTATTCCATCTACCGGCTTCTACCTCTAGGCGGTGAGATGATACTTTTTATCTCGAGAAAGCGTTACGAAATTTTGGTAGTGTGATGTCTTTCAAATAATACTGAAGTTTGAAGTCGCATACCTGGCGATAGAATAATGCACGACTAGATTCGTTAAGACGTGTTTGCCATTCTTGTATATAGTTGTCAGTTAATTTTTGCTTGAACATTGATAAAAACGCATCTATATTGCCGACACCCTGACTTAGCCAAACATGAAAAAAGCCATAGCGTGCTAGCATTGTTTTGACAAGTGATGCCCTATTTGGTTTATTCGGAAACGTTTGTATGTCATCTAACATCATATTATATATATGTTTGATATATTTATGGGGTTCTGACTCAATAATTTTAAACCAATACTTAATAATTATCATACATCTTCTAATAAGGAGTGGAGTTCTGCCAACTTCACCATAGACAAAATCGTTTTGAGTACATTTTTTCACCCCTAGTAAGTTTTTACAAAATTGCAAATGAACACGCTCAATTTGATTACCCATTACAAAACCCCAAATTTCAGATCCATAATTTAGAATGGGCTGAATTAATTTGTCAAATAATTGCAATCTGTGTATTACTGTAATATCAGTGAATTTGTATAAATATCTATTATAAATAGATTTTTGAGCTTGTCCAGATAAAAGCGATTGTGTTGCCGTGAAAGATCCACCTGTAGTAAAAACTATACCGAGATATGTGAATTTATTCACTATTTCAATGATGGCGTTGTAATAGTAAAATTCTAAGTTTCTTCGCAATGTTCCCCCTTTACGAAAAATGAGTATCTTAGTTTTTACAGTGTTGACCTTTAATTTCCATTTTATGCAGTATTTGTGTAGTAAGTTCAGGCCAGTTTGCAGTCCACTTTCTGATTCTGCGAATATGACTATATCATCGGCATATAGAAGTATAAAAAGTTTTAGCATACCAATATCAATTCCTTCCAAACCACCCGTTTCAAATTCCAATTCAAGATCATTCACAAACATGCTGAATAAAAAGGGAGATAAACAATCACCTTGACGTACGCCCAAGGTGCAAGAAAATTCATCGCTTAGCATTTTATTGTTCTTTACCCTCGATTTAGCGTTACAGTACATGGATTTTATTACATTAAAAATTTTACCGCGAACTCCCATCTTTATTAATTTTAACCACAAATTGTCCCGCACTACATAATCAAAGGCTTTTGAAAAATCGACGAAAGCACAATACAACTTTTTACCCGAGTTGATTATGTGCGAAATAAGACCATGTAAAATAAAAATGTTGTCTCTAGTACCCATTCCCTTTCTGAACCCTGCTTGAGCTTCAACGTAGACATGATAATCTTCTGCCCATGCGGATAGCCTATTGTTTAATACCCGCGTGAATAATTTCCCCAGTGTACTCAAAAGTGTTATACCCCTATAATTTTCTACATTATTTACATTACCTTTTTTATGTAACGGGATAATATGACCTTCTGTCCACGAATCTGGAAAATAGCCATATCATATATTATTAAATAGTGTAGTAATTATTGGTATTAAGACACGACTACCATGTATAAAGAATTCATTCAAAACCATGTCCGGCCCTCCACTACGACCCGCTTTTAATTGCCTAATAGCTGTATTTATCTCGTCACTAGTTATGATTGAGTCGAGTTCCGCGAACATTGTATGTAATTCATTATTTAAATATCTTTCATTGAAATGAATCACATCTTCGTCAGGTGAAAAATATCGGTCAGATGGATTATGAACGGCTTTAAAATATTTCGTGAACGTATCTAGTGAAATAGTAGATGTGCGGATGCCAACAGATTGCTTTAACATATTCCAGTACATTTTTGCATTTTTGACACGAGCTTGCTCTAATATTTTCGTTTTCTGTAGATCATGCTGAAATTTACATTTCCGAATTATCGATTTATAGACTGATCTAGATTTAACCATTTCCTGCCTATTTGATTCCGAGGTGTTGTTTCTATATACATGTATATTAAGTTTACGATAAAATGCGGTTTTCTTACTTTCACACTCATCATTAAACCATGTTTTATCACTAGAATTAACTGGTCGGCTTTGTAATTCAACAGAAGAAGATACATTCCGTTTAAAAATTGAACAAACATCATCAAAAATATTTTCGAAACTATCTAGACACGAATTTACGTCTACATCGACACTACATTCGTGCATTCTATTCGACAATACATGTAATTTATTGTGCATTTCATCAGAACTCAATTTTGCCTGATATTCCGCTAAGTGCTCAGAATTCCACACATATTTAAATTGTGTAGGTACATATGCACTACCATTTGTATCTGGTTCACTGGTTAATTTATTACAATTCAATGCGAATTTTATAGCACAGTGATCAGATAGGATATTCGGTCCACATACGTTAAACGATACAACATTATTAAACATATCAGGGGATGTAATGACATAATCAATAACACTCCGTCCGTTGCTGCCAACATATGTGTACTCTCCGACGTCAGCGTCCGTACCAACACGGCCGTTTAATATACGTAAACCAGTCTGTTTGCACAGAGAAAGTAACGCAACGCCATTCTCATTGGGCCTAACGTTATCTTTTGAAAATCGTGGCAAAGAATTATCAGCAACATAATCGTCGGGTAGTACACGAATGTGATCAACATTATCATATAATACAAAATCTGGATCATCAGCTGTACGTACGGGGCGCCAAGTGGGACATGGCTCAATTTTGTCAACAAAATTCATTTTTGTGCCACAAAATTCAATTCTGTGTCACAAAATTCATTTTTGTGCCACAGAATTCAATTCTGTGTCACAAAATTCAATTCTGTGCCACAGAATTCAATTCTGTGTCACAAAATTCAATTCTGTGTCACAAAATTCACTTTTGTGCCACAAAATTCAATTCTGTGTCACAAAATTCAATTCTGTGCCACAGAATTCAATTCTGTTGCCACAGAATTCAATTCTGTGCCACAGAATTCAATTCTGTGCCACAGAATTCAATTCTGTCAATTCTGCACACGCATGTAAGAAGGACTACCATTGGTCAGAAACTGCACTGGAGAAATGGGTCACGGTCGCCGATCTACACATTCAATGTCGATGATTCATTTCTCATTCTGCCGATGATTCATTTCTCATTCTGTCATTTTGCTTCAACTATCTCCAAACAGTCAAACGTTGACAAACCCATTCGTATTTAAACTCATTTGCGTTATAATTGTACACATAATTTCATGTACATGTAGATCTCCCGCGAGTACTGACGTCATTTATTGTGTATCGCAAGGTACATCTGCCCCAGTTAAATCAATAATACACGCGCTGATGGCCTGTGTTCTGACTGCTGTCTGTGTTTTTATAAACAGAATGTGTGTATTGGGCCATTTGAGGAAACCATTTGTAGTATTTGTGTAGATACCATGGATACTAAGATGGTGTATACTGTAAATAATGCATGTAGACACATAGTTGCGAACACGTAACTTCGCAACTAGTAGACACAGACCCAATACCATTTGTTTCACAAGGTTAGATCTACTGTTAGAATACGACGTCATCTAATGTCATTTTCGAGCATAAAACGTTACCTGATAAATAGAATACCAGGATAGTGTATTTTAATATCAAGTTTATCAGGCTCGGCTCGGAAACGGTAGGAATTCCTCGGCAAGCCTCGGAATTCCTACGCGTTTCCTAGCCTTGCCTGATAAACTTGATATCAAAATACACTAGCCTGGTATTCTCTATATATGGGCATGCTCTCAGGTATAGCTATGTCCCGGCTACTTTATGTTTGACCCTGTTTACATAATTGAGGAAAAATTCTGAATATTTTACTTATTTCTCCTTCAAAGTATATATGCTTATATGGTGTGACCACTCATTTGTAATCATAATATAACCAAAATAACTGTCCATAAAGAAGTATAATATTGATATATTGGGTTATATTTTCGCATTGAAATATTTAAACCTGCAAGTGTACTCCACCATCTAGTAAAATGGACTAAGACCGATCTCAACCAATCAACGTAGAGATGAAATAGACTATCGTACGCAAACTAATTTTTGTGGACAAAAATGAATTCTGTCCCACAAAACTGAATTTTCTTCACAAAACTCAATTCTGTCTTACAAAATTGAATCCTTTATAACAAAAATGAATTTTGTATACGAAACGTATGCAGAATTGAATTTTGTGACACAGAATTGAATTTTGTGACACAGAATTGAATTTTGTGACACAGAATTGAATTTTGTGATTTTTAGTGTCACAAAACTCAATTTTGTACACATAATTAACCTGTCCTGCATGGCGCCCCGTAGTACGCGCATTAAAATCGCCGCAAATCATGAAATTGCACTTACTGCTAGTTTTACTATCTATTTCTGTCATAAAATTTAATATTCTGTCGAAAATATTTGTCTGGACCATCGTCTGTCTACTCGAGCCTATTGGTAATACATAACACAAACACAAATACAAGTCGTGATCTAGATTTAACAAATCCCCATTTAGTCTAAGCCATATTATATCGTCTTCATCTTTTTTAAACAGTATATCTGGTGTCATGTATACATCACGAACATAAATAACGATACCTCCCGAGTCGCGTTTACTGCCGGCCTTCTTTTCGGACCTGTTCAATTGAAAATGACTAAAACCATCAACATGTAAATCAACGATATCATTGGCCCACGTTTCGGTCAACATAACTATGTGTGAATTATGAAAAATATCAGTTAATTCATCCGACTCGAGTTTATTCACGCGTTTGGTAACAAGTCCTTGAATATTTAATAATGTACAAGCAAACGGCACCTCCCGAATGTCATAGTGCACAGGTTGGTTATCTGGTGGCGGGGTCTCACTCTGCACGCGTGGTCCGCGCTGACTACATGATCTGTGATCACGATCACCGGTGGAGACTCCACTCGCCCGCGGAGTGCGTGCCTTAGACTGCGAACGTCGATTGGTAGTTCTCCTATTCGGCGATCGCGACGGCCTGTTCTGTACCCGTGAACTATCAGTTGCAGAGCCGTTGTGTGTATTGTCTTTGGATATAGGAGTTCTGCGTGTTCTATTCCTCGGGACATTTACAGGGGCTGAAGTTCGGAATATGGACGGCTGAGTGACAACAGTAGGGGTGGGCGGCTGTGAGATGGTATCACTCACATCACCGTGTGTTGCCATCTGTCCGTTTGTTGTATCGCTGGTCGTTGTTGATTGTCTATCAGGTAAGGGGGCCTTCTTGGGGAAAATTGATGTCGCCGCGTTCCGTGTTGACACATGCGCACTGAGAGGGCACGGTTGATCGCGTTTCGTTGACGGGATTTCACATTGTTTCATTGACGTCAAGTCAGCGTGTACTCCGTGATCACTTATCACAATAGGTCTCAGGATGTGTCATGTGATACATGCTGACTATGTCGTAGATCACGTGGGTGAGTGAATTGGGAGACACTTGTCAATACACGTTGTCTCTCCTCCGCGTGTGTACTTGTATGGAGGATTTGGGTCTGCTCTGGGCTGTTGCGCACTCCTTCGGTACTATGATTAGTATGGCTCTCGTCGTAGTGCACGTGGCTAAAGCTGCGATCCCTAGATTCCCTCATCACTTCAATCCATTGTGGAAATTCGTCGTACACGACTGTACCATTGACGACTACTTTCGCCGGAAATTGAATTTTAACGTCTGCACCAGACTGTCTGCCTTCCTCTCTCGCTGCCTTAAATTTGGGCCATAAGCGCTTTCTAGCGTCAACGATTTCCCGTGGGTAGTCCCGGTCTATGAAATACGGCGTATCTTTCAAACTGCCCACCTTATTCATAATGCGCGTTGTCTCATGATAGTCACGCAAACAAATTATAATGTCTCGTTTTGTGGGGTCTCTGCGGTTGTATGAGCCAAAGTACACATCGTTACCGTCGATATCGAGCATTGTTTCCAGGAAACCACGCACCAAGTCAAAACAATTGTCACCCCTTCTATATAAAATGTTTCTGAAGATCAGGTTATTTCTCCTAGACCGGGCCTCCAAATCGATGGACTTGTATGATAGGAGCCTTAACATGTCAATGTTTTTATTTGTGGTCGAATACGCTCGTTTTACATTCTGACAAAGTTTGCTCTGATTTTCAAATAATAAATCAATACCTTTCTGCATCGTTGTTTGGCTGTCTATGACACTCTGGATCTCTCCAAATATCACGTTCAGTTTTTCATCAACAGTCCGCTCAGCAAACGATTGTTTATCACACGGGCTGAGGTGTGCACATTTACGTTTATTCCGTACGATCTGAAAACCGACGCCATTTTCTGGGTCATTATGTAGGTCACCAACTGGAGCGAATTGGTTTTCTGTGAGTACTGAATAGTCCATTGCCGTAGCCATATTTCGAAAGACGTTATTATTCCACAAACTATAAACCACAATATACACGTAAATTAGCACCAATGTTTGTATCCATTTAATTTATATTTCCAAATTTTCACTTTTAGTTTGGCGCGAAAATAACATCTGCCGCCATCTTTGTCACGTGACAAGTAATGGCAATACTTTTTATTACAAAGATTGGAATGAACGGGGAATAAAATACATAGAGCATATATACGATTATCGAACTAAAACCTTTTATGACTTTACAAATATAAAACAATTATATAATGTTAGTAATAATGATTACCTAAAATATTTTAAACTTATATCCAGTATACAACAAGCTTGGCGTGCACGACTAAAGAATGAGACAATAAACATCCAAAATATTAAGTCACCCCTTTTAAGAAAAGTGCAATCTTCCAAACAATGTAATAAAATGTTATATACAATTTTCCTTAGTAAAAGTAATAATGTTGTTTTCAAAGCTCAGACTAAATGGAATGCAGAGTTTTCAGAAACAACTATTAATTGGAAAATTGTAAATACACAGTATTTTAGAAGCACTATATGTTCAAAACTTAGAAATTTCCAGTACAAATGCTTGATGAAAATTATTGCCACGAACGATTATTTATATAAATGCAGAATTGTAAATTCTAATTTCTGCGATTTATGCAGTATGGCACCAGAAACAAACAAGCACTTATTTTGGGAATGCCAAAAAAGTCAGCAATTTTGGTCTCTGTTAAGCACGTTTTTACATGATAACGGTATAAATTTTACATTGGATTGGCAATCAATAAGTTTAGGGCAGTATGAAACAGACAATATATTATTGAACTTGTGTATTATACTAGGAAAGTACTTTATTTATGGATGTAAATTAAGAAATACTGAACCGATTTCCCAGCCTTTAAGAAATATTTAAAAAAAATATAAAGAGCTTGAACATCAAATAGAGTAAATAGAAACAAAGCTGAAATACACAATAGAAAATGGAACGGTTTACCGCTAGACTAACCTTTTTTCTTCTAGCATTCTTTCCCTTAAAATATTTAATCCAACAAAAAAATAATGCAAACATATGATCATGCTGCTCGTACGTATCGTACTTATATATATAATTAAAATCTTCTCTCTTTTTTATGGGTGTATTTTTTTTATTTTTTTTTTTTCTCTTTATTTTTAATTGATAACTATTTTATTTTCTTCTTCATAAATGTTTTTCAAACATATACATATACAAACAGGCAATAACATGTGTAAGATATATTTACAATGTACTTAGTAATGTAGAAATATGTAATGGCACTTGCATGTTACTAGTAATATGTCTTGTTTGTACATGTTTGTGTGTGAAAATTAAAAAAAACTATAATAAAAAAATAAAATAAAAAATAAAATCAATATTTTACGAAATAAAAAGAAGGCTCATTCTTACATTTTGCTGTAATTTACTATTATCGTTTTTTTGCATTGTTTATATAGTCGTAAAATTGTGCAGCTTTCGCGAAACTTGTGGGAGTAGGCATATGATCACTGCATGTATGAAACTGGGGCCCGTTTCACTAAAATTCGTACGACTAAAATGTTCGTAATTGCAAAATTATGATAGTCTGTAAATTTCACATTAACAATCTTTTATTGTAAACAATTGATGGATTTACATTTATTGACATAGGCTGCTCAATCCAATAATTGTTAATGTAAAATTTACAGACCATCATAATTTTGCACTTACGAACATTTTAGTCGTACGAAGTTTAGTAAAACAGCTTCCTGTTCCACGTTTTGCTGTCCACGAACTTTTGGCTATTAAACACATTAAATCTAACAAATATTTAAATGTAAGTACTTTTTCACCAATAACAAAAAAGTCACACTCTCAAACAATTTTTGGTTGATGAAATTCCATCAACTATAAAGAGGAGGAAGCAGTAGGGTAGGATAAAAAAAAGATACATTTTGGAAATTGACTCTGAAACCTGTTTCGATGGCTTGGAACTGATGTAACTAAGAAAACAAGTTAGATTTTGAAAATCGGTCAACAAATAAATGATTTGTTTATTATTTTATTTTTAGCCCCCATGTTATTGATGAAAAACTACTTACATTTAAATATCTTTTAGATCTAATGTGTTTAATAACCAAAAGTTTGTCGGCACAAAAATGTGGAACAGACAGTAGTAGTATAAATGACGATACACTTGTGGGAGTAGGCATATGATCACTACATTAATGAAACTGGGACCCGTTTCACTAAACTTCGTACGACTAAATGTTCGTAAGTGCAAAACAGTGTTTTCTTTTAAACAATTATTAGATTTACATTTATTGAGCATAGGCTGCATACAATAAATGTAAATCCATCAATTGAAATGTCCAGACGATCCTAAATTTGCACTTACGAACATTTTAGTCGTACGAAGTTTAGTGAAACGGCTCCCTGTTCCACTTTTTGCTGTCGACAATTACTTTTTCATCAATAACAAAAAGTCACCCCGCCAATTGTTTTTTACTTTATGAAATTCCATCAAATATTGATTTTATTGCGAAAAAAAGATTTTCGTATGGGAATTTAACATGGGGGAAATATGAGGAGGAGGAGGGAGGACCTGGAGGGTCGAAACACGAAAGCTTTTGGAAATTGACTCCGATACCTGGCTACATAGCTTGGAAATGATCTAAATAAGAAAACAAAAGTTATATTTTTAAAATCGGTCCACAGATGAAAAAAATATTTAAAACAATCTATGTTTTGCCTCCATGTTAAATTCCTATAGGAAAATATTTGTTTCGCAATAAAATCAATGTTTGATGGAATGTCATCAACAGGAACAGTAACTTTAGCAATCTACCCCGTACCGTCTGTCTATGGACGGTACGGGAGTAGATTGCAAGAGTTACTGTTTGCAACTAACAATCACTATGAATCTAATTTGTGGCAGTGACTGGAGAAATAACTAATGCGATTTGTGACCAGTGTAGCTCTTGATAGCATACTCATGTAGCCCGATAACGATCTATATTGCTTTTAGAAGCACGATGGGTGTTTGTTTTATTGATGGTGAACAGAGCTGATCCTGATCTGACTGTGCGGATGCACAGGCTGATTTGGATCTACACTGATCACAAAACCCATAAGCCTCATTTCTCGAGGCACAGCCACATTTGATGTTTCGTTTTCTTTGAGTTGTCCATGCCAGTAAATCTTTGCTGTACGCTAATATGCATATCTTACCTTGTCTACTGTTTGTTCCACGTTTTCATGACGACCAACATTTGGCCATGATTAATTAAACACATTGTATCCCAAAAATATCCGAACGTTAATTTAGTCTATTTTTTGAGATTATAATCAATGAATTGTGATGTGCGCATGAATAGTTATACACTGACGTGTTTTCTCGCGTTTTGACGTTACGTTGTGACGTCATGTAAACTTTTTGAAATTCAAATTACGCAGCTGTTTCTATGAACCAGATATATTTGAGTGCATGTTTGGAATGTGTTCAATCACATACATATTCTAGATTAATCGAGACCCTTTCCAAATTTTCAAATAACTTTATCTGGACTGTAATAAAAAATAAACATTTTGTATGGTACCTCGTGGTTTCCAAGAAAACAGGCGAGCAATTACGGGTCTTCTCTTCACGGTGTATTATTTGTAAGGAGTTGATTACGGGTTTTCTCTCACAGCGAAACCGTGCAAATAATTTGCAAGTTGATTTATTACACTCTTGCAAATTATTTGCACGGGTTTCGCTGTAAGAGAAAACCCGTAATCAACTCTTTACAAATAATAAACAGTAAAGAGAACACCCGTAATTGCGCGCCTGTTTTCTTGGAAACCACGAGCTACCATGCAAAATGTTTAATTTTTATTACAGCCAAAATAAAGTTATTTGAAAATTTGGAAAGGGTCTCGACTAATCTAGAATGTTAATGTGATTGAACACATTCCAAACATGCGCTCAAATATGTCTGGTTCATAGAAACAGCTGCGTAATTTGGATATCAAAAAGTCACATTTGACGTCACACAACGTAACTTCAAAACGCGGGAAAACACGTCATTGTATAACTATTCCTGCGCTCATCAGAATTCATTGATTATAATCTAAAAAAATAGACTAAATCAACGTTCGGATATTTTTGGGATACAATGTGTTTAATTAATCATGGCCAAATGTTGGTCGTCATGAAAACGTGGAACAAACAGATTATAATCTCAAAAATAGACTAAATGTGCACATATATCCGCCTTGGAAGTGTAATAAATAGGATATTATATCGTACATGTTTGAATAGCGGAAATAATACACTCGTGTCCGTCGGCGTCCGTGCAAGCAACTCATTCGCTACACTCACTCGTTGCTTATGCGGAAGCCGACGCACACTCGTGTATTATTTCCCGCTATTCAAAATGTACGATGGACTATCCTCTATATATTTATTACGAAAGCGGGTAATTTTATGACCCAACTGCTGCCAGCTGCCCATGTGTGCATGTACTTGTCACTTGCACATTTTAAAGCACCATAGTTATACATGGTTTTATTTATTGACAGGAGCTAATTATGATGTAGACGGCGGTCATGCTGCCTGGACGCGTAGCTACCTGTAGTATCCAGGTGAGATCAATGTGATGTGACAACTGTTTGTAAATAAATGTCGTGAACTGTGAATTTGTTTTAGTATTGTTACCAACCCACTCGGACAAAGAACCCTAAACACCCCAGATAACGGCCTATTCTCAGGAGAGACCGCTACAAAGATAAGAGAGATATTTTAAAAAATAATCTTGTTCGTGCCGTTTTCGCCAAAAATCTTGTTTGCGCTATTAAGGCGTCCCGATTTATGTGTGTGATTGGATAAATGGGGCTTATGTGATTTGTGATTAGTGTAGCTTCTGAACAAATAACCATGATACTGATCTATATAGCTTGTTAGAAGCATGACAAGTGTTTCATTGATGGAATGGTGACCAGTGCAGATCATGTTCAGACTCCAGATGCACAGGCTGATCTAGCTGATCCACTGACTATATTGAACGTATATTTATTCCATATATTCATTGAACATAAACATGTAAATGTGAAAAAATGGCGTACCTGGTAGACACACTGTTTAGCCTGACAATATAGCCCAACGTTCATGTAAAGACAAATTGTCAAAAACTTTCTATATACCTGAGTAATAGGACTACATACAATAGTATCTGGGCAATTCGTTCTCCTGTTGATTCGCTCTCAAGTCAATTTGATCTCATTTTGGTCAATTTGCGCTCATTTTCGAATTGGTCAATTCGTTCTCATTTTTATATACATCTTTTTTTCTCATAAATAACAGTACTACATTACTTTAAGACCACCCACGAAAAACAGCGTTCATTTTGTGCAAATCTACTAATGTATTTTTGCGTCTTTATTATTATACCTCAGGCATACGAAGTAGGTCGAGGCCGGGGTATACAGTTTTCGTAATTTTTTCCGTCCGTCTGTCCGTCCTTCTGTGTTAAAATTTTAGGTACCAATTATCTCTGTAACAAAGTCGGATTGACTTCAAACTTCATATACTTCCTTATCATCATCCATATTTGCATTCCATACCATACTCATGCAGCCTTCATGTCCAGGGTTAAGGTCAAATTACTTAGAAATTTACGTTAAAGTTGTAATTTGTCTGTCTGGCCGGGGGTATACGTGAGCCCCTGCTCACTTTCCCTAGTTTTGGATAAAATGTTCATTTCAAAGTAACAATTAAACTGCAATTCCCGCACAGCCACCGTGTTGTTGACACCTTTTGACAAGCAAACGCCGATTATTAGTGCATAGAGTGCAATAAAAAGATAATTATTTACAATCAGAGATCAAGTACAGTGATACTAATTACTAATACAGAAGAACATACGATCAAGCTATTCATGTCCAGGTTAATCAGGTTTTACGACATGCGAGGTGCCATGAGGACATTGGTCTATGATATAGACTTTGGCGAGGCTATTCTATGCAAGCCCTGGAGGGACTTCCGACTTCTTTACTTCCGACTTCCGACTTCATTACTTCCGACTTCTAACTTCATCACTTCTGACTTCATTACTTCCGACTTCATTACTTCTGACTTCCGACTCCATCACTTCTGACTTCATCACTTCCGACTTCATTACTTCCGACATCCGACTTCATTACTTAATCTCCAAGTCAGAAGTGATGAAGTCGGAAGTAATGAAGTCAGAAGTGATGAAGTCGGAAGTAATGAAGTCTGAAGTAATGAAGTCGGAAGTAATGAAGTAATGAAGTCGGAAGTCGGAAGTAATGAAGTCGGAATCGGAAGTAATGAAGTAATGAAGTCGGAAGTCGGAAGTAATGAAGTCGGAAGTCGGAAGTAATGAAGTAATGAAGTCGGAAGTCGGAAGTAATGAAGTCGGAAGTAATGAAGTCAGAAGTGATGAAGTCGGAAGTAATGAAGTAATGAAGTGATGAAGTCTGAAGTAATGAAGTCGGAAGTGATGAAGTCGGAAGTAATGAAGTCGGAAGTCAGAAGTAATGAAGTCGGAAGTAATGAAGTCAGAAGTGATGAAGTCGGAAGTCGGAAGTAAAGAAGTCGGAAGTCCCTCCAGGGCTTCCATACTATTCAGAGCAAATCGTGTCGCATGTTAACTCTGAAAATGTAGTAGTAGTAAGGGAGTCAAAATGATACCACCTACCGTGGTATCGTTTATAACCCTCTATAATACCCCCACCACCCCCGAAAATCAAAAAATTGGTTAACGAGGAAAATTGGGTCTCCCGACAGCAAATTTATGAATTTTTGGAGAAAATAATTTTGAGAAGAGGGAGTCCCAATTATATTGGTAATTGACTTTTGAAAGTATATATTGGTGTCATAAATACATCATGTTTTTTTCACGTCCAATTGAACAGAAAAAACGAGTACCAATATAAAAGAGAAAATGGATAATTCAATACAATTTGAATTGCAAATTTTTAATGACTGTGTTGAAGAAGTTTACGAAGAATACGGGGGTTATAATCCTGTATATAAATTCTATAAAATGAGAACACTATGGCGATATCGAATACATGAAATACCAGCGTAATTTATTACGCTCCGATAAAAAAGTTTACATTTCCAATATTATACCGGCAATTATGTCAACTATACAAGAGGCAAATACGAACATTAAGACAGATAATGAGTATCGGATATGAAACTAAGGCGTATTATATTAAAACTATTAAAACCCAACGATTCGTTTACGAATGTACATTTTTACGATATCGCTTATAAAGATATGAAAAATTATTATTGAAAAAAAAAACTACTAATTAATTTATAGCCGAGTGTATTTTTCTTATCGAAGGTATGTAAACGGGCTATCTGAAATTATTTTTATTTCATCAACCTCGAGCGGATCGGAGTCCGAACGCCGTTGTCATGGCAGTTGTTTACCATGACAACAGCGGTCGGACTCCGAACGCCGTTGTCATGCAGTTGTTTACAATAGCGACCACATTTGTAGGGATAGAAATAAATAAATAAAAATGTTTAGCTCCAACCGCGGCGCGAACCCACGACCCTCGTCTCTATAGATTATCGCCTTAACCACACGACCACGAAGGCTGTTATGATAAACACTACCTAGTGTTGTACAATTATCGATTTACAACAATGTTTCAATTACACGGGTATGAACCATGCTTGTAAATTGATAGCCGAGGTAAACAGAGCCGAGTGTATCAATTATACAGACGGTGTGTACAGTGTAATCCTAGACTGAATTTGTTATGCGATTACGACGTAATTCTCAGTGAAAAACACATGTTGCATAGGTATGTAAATTTGTTTACTGCACCAATATAAGAAAATTAATTATTTTTAAAAAAATAAAAAAATCACAATGGTGCTGTAACATTTCTTCCGACTTTATCTCCAAGTTTTTCCCTAAATTTATCCCAATCAGTACACTCAATCTTGGGCATGGTGGCGCGTGCCTTGATTCTTATATCATTTTTTAATTTTTCATATCTCCGCATTTCTTCCACCACGGATTCAAACTCTAAATTTGATATTTTCTTATCGGCCAACGCTTTGGACACCATAACGTCGATGCTATTTTTTCTTAGACCTGGCGAGAACGGATATTCTATCATGTTTTCTACTTTTTTTCTCGAGTTTTCCACCCGACGCCCTAATTACCATACACAACAACCCAGAAACGGCCGACACCGCACATAAAATCCCCGCTACGGGAACCGTTATAATGGTGGATATAGTTGCAGCTGTCCCCGCCTGCCTCACACAACACAGAAACACTCGCCAGAGCCGTGCTAGATACTTCAGCCATGTTCACCGCGCGCCTATATTTTTTAGCGTTTCTTTTTCTATTTGTATATTCTCTAACTAAAATATCCTGCATAGCGACGATATTATTCAACCTAAAATCTGAACTTCTTTCGTTAATTGTACACAGTGTTGATGGAGTGGTATTGACAATTGGAAGCGTTGATTCGTTCATATTTAAATTTTACAAATTTATTTCAATATATTAGTATTTACACAATAAGTTCAATTAACAATGAGACAATAGTGGAAGAACTCTCTGAGTCACCGATTTTCGTAACAAAGTTAATAACACTACCTTGGGAAAGTCTAATTCGATCATTACCGGCGAACGAAACAATCGTCGAACTATCTCCAGAGATTTTAGTGACTCCAACCCCCCGTTCTTCCCCATCTACTACAATATTTAATCGCGACCGCGCCCACAGGTTTACCATTAGCATTAACCGAGCAGACCGCCATTTGGATAACTTCACCTGCAGCTGTCATAGTGTATCCCCCATATTTATTACTCGCTTTGGCACCGAACGAATATTCATAGTGCCCCTCAACCAATGGGCCCCGCTTCTCAGCCCAAACTGTTATGACACGTTTTGGTGTTTTCATTGTTTTCACTATTCCGGCAAGCGCCCTGTTTGCGTTATATGCCTCAGTACGAATCTCATAAGAGGCCTTCTCAAGAGCTTTGGTCGCGGCTATACGATCATGTTTCAGTCTATCAGAAACTTCGGTTATTTTTCCATCTAGTTCGGTAAGTGCCGCTTCTCTGCTGAGAGAGTCCTCTAAGCGCAACGCATCATAAGCCTCCGTAATGGTCGCCTGGTGGCCTTCTAAGGCTTTATCAATACCCGACCGGGCCTCTTTTTGAAATAAATTCGGTTATTTTTCCATCTAGTTCAGCAACCGCCGCCTCTCTGATGAGAGAGTCCTCTGAGCGCAACACCTCATAAACCTTCGCAATGGCTACCTTGTGGTCTTCTCGGGCTTTCTCAACCCCCGACCGGGCCTCTTTTTGAAATTCGGTTATTTTTCCATCTAGTTCGGTAAGTGTCGCTTCTCTGTTGATAGAGTCCTCTAAGAGCAATACCCTATAAGCTTCCGTAATATCCGCCTGGTGGTCTTCTCGGGCTTTCTCAATACCCGTTCGGACTCCATCAAGATCAAACCGGGTCTCTTTTTTAAATTCGGTTATTTTTTCGTATATGTCAGTAAGTGTCGCTTCTCTGTTGAGAGAGTCCTCTGAGCGTAACGCCCATAAGCCTCCACAATGGCCTCTTTGTGGTCTTCTCGGACCCCTCAACCCCCGACCTGGTCTCTTTCAGAAATTCGGCTATTTTATACCGTCTAGTTCGGTAAGTGTCGCTTCTTTACTATGAGAGTTCTCTAAGCGCAACGCATCATAAGCCTCCGCAATGGCCTCCTCAAGGTTCGACTGGTGGTCTTCTCGGACTTTATCAATACCCGACCGGGTCTCTTTTCGAAATTTGGTTATTTTTTTATCTAGTTCAGTAAGTGCCGCTTCTCTGATGAGAGAGTCTTCTGAGCGCAACACCTCATAAGCCTTCTTAAGGTCCGCCTGGTGGTCTTCTCGTGCTTTCTCAATACCCGACGTGGCCTCTTTTCGAAAATAGATTATTTTCCCGTCTAATTCAGCAAGTGTAGCTTCTTTGCTGAGAGAGTCTTCTAAGCGCAACGCATCATAAACGTCATCATAATTCTTCACGACTTTGTGTATTCACAGCCAGGGCATATTCTCTAAGTTGTGATAGTAGACTTTTGTGAATCTCTTCCGTGGCCCTCGATATAGTTCTATTGATCAAGGCCTTTGTTTTTTGGGTAGTTAAACAGTCGCCCTCTGTCGGGATGAATCCCCCTACTGCCGGTTCCAAATTATTTGAATTTGTCACCCAATCGGAAGAACTACCTGGTCCGTATATACTCATTTTCAATAATGTTGATAATATATATTACGAACATGCGTTTAATTCTAAATAATTTTCTTAAAATTAATTAATTTGAAATTTCTAGGACGACCGAAATCGGGTAATCGTTCTTCAACTCTCTCCCTTTATCATCGAGAATAGAAATCTTCAACTCGTGGATGTGTCCCGATTCCAAACTTTCATCTCGGGGTGTGGGAAGTCTAAGGTCAGGGTCTCACCATAGAAACAGTCGCTGGCGGGCACGGTTTTCAGTAATATGCTGGGAGTGCCGTCTACCGTGTTGTACGATGTGTTCACCCGATCCAGGTGCACCCCGAGAGTTTTCGTGACGGCGAAGTTCACCGGGGTCGTGCCGACGTGCTCGCCAGGATCAAACACTCCGTCATCGTTGTAAGGGTATGTTATTTTAAATCCTAACAGTGAGCCCAACCCCGGTGAGATCCTTAAACGCCTATCAACGGTCAATGTCGTGAGCCCCGTGGCTTTCGAGATTGCGAGAGTGACTACACCAGGAATCTTCTCCGCGACAAAAGCTTGGAGATCTCCGAAACTCCAAAGACCCTGAGGTACTATAGCATCTGGTGGACTTCTGAATCTATTTACGTCTATTCTATGTGGCAGTTCGTAGGGGTGTTCTGATGCGAAAAACTCGACGTCCTCGACTTCTGTTGTGAAAAACTCGAGCGTTTCAACGTTTTTCCACCCGACCGTGAACGTGATTGATCTAAGGCCTACCCGGCGTTGTCCGCAGCAGTTGTCTATTAATTTTTGAAGTTCACAACTCCCTTTTTGAACATTAGTGATAGTAGCAAACATAATAATATCTTTCAATGGATACAAAAGCATTTAGCTTTAACTCTAATGCAAAGTACGCGGTCGGTGGTAAATACACGCAAAAAGACGTTGTTAACCTTGTACACCCAACCGTAACGGTTAGACCGGACAGTGGCTTTGCCACCAATTTCCCTAACACGTTTGAGAAATATAGGCTGCCCAAGATTACTACGATGGAGGCGGTAAACGGTGGGTAAAGCCACACCGATGCAGTTTTGGCAGAACCAGCTAAATTTTGCTGTATGGTGCGCAACAGCCGGGTGTGGAGTTTCACATAAAGACCATCTAACATCCAAGAATATCATGCTCCGAAGTGTCTACAACTTTCACACGTATTATACTATTAGGAGGATTCTCAAAGAACTAGGTATTTCTCTACCTCAAGACGACGCCTGGGATCCCATTTCAAACGCATACGACCGTATGGCGTTTGAAAGACTGTGTAACGAATTTAACGTTTCAAAAGACGCGGACTGGAGACAGAAAGCATTTCCTACCACCACCGTCCTCGGGGACGTTCTCATTCGGGGCCAGTCCGGGAATTGGACGCAGACTGATTTTAGACACGATTACTCCGGTGACCACATCGTCAGTCGGAACGCCGGGAATTTTGACCCCGCCACTACGACTTTCGGGCCAGAAGTGTCTGGAGGTCGGCACTGTGGCGTGTTTTCTTGTAAAATGTTACCTCCGAAACTGGCTCACGTCGATTACATACAGCAGGCTGCTGAGGTTCAGAACGCGTGGACCACATTTATGTTAGATAAGGGTCTAGGGTTCACGCAGGCCGGGGTTACTCGCGTCAACGAATCTATTCGCACGTACGTCTGGGCCATCCTCGGCGCACAGAAGCAAACTCGCAGTTCTATACTGGGCACGGGAACGGCGTTTGATGCACAAAAACAGTTCTTGGCACTTGTCGAGGACGCCATCTCAGCTAAGGTGGACCTTGGAGAAGGCGATCCAGAATTATCAAGACGTTTTGCAGACTGCCAGCACCCCAGTGGACTATGTATTTGGAATAGGTCTTTATATGGCGCCGAGCAATATGATACTACGAGACGACCCGGTTGATGGTTACAATAATCAGATCGTAATCGCCACCGCCAATCAAAAAATCGGTCACAACGGTAACGTGAACACGGATATCATCAAGCGCACCCCCAACACGATCGGGTTCAACAGTGTTGAGGGAACCGATTTCATAAAACGCCCAAAACACAAAATGGATACACATCCCTCAACACAATCGAACCCAGTACCCCCATTAGTAAATTGGATGCACCATCGAGTTCCATCAACAGACCAATCGCGATTGGAGAAACACCAATCAATCACAGATTGGGTGAAATTGGAAGCACAACACACGAGGAAGAGAAATTAGGGCTCGTCGTCGCCCTCGTGGCGATCGGATTATTTGCGCTTTGGTTTTAGGAACTCTCTGGCGAAGAATAGTAGGAGACCGGCGATTGCCACGATTAAAGCCCAAGTATTTTTGGCTAGCCATCGGCCGTTTTTGATAATATAGATAGCAAGTAAGAAACGATACTTCCGATCAGTCCAGGTAGTGCGGCAGCCGCCTTTTCGGCTAATTTAGCCAGGAGACTGGCGAGGGCTTTTAGTTGTTTTTTTACCCACTCCTTGGCTCCGCCTGATGGCGCGGGGTGGTGGTGGTGTGGGTGCTGGCGCGGGTGGTGGCGCCGCACCACCAGTGAAAGCTAGAACTATGGTCGATATAGTCATGCTGATAGCAACGAGGATGCTTGCTATCGTGATGCCCTGTTCTCTGAATAGAGTGCGAAGACGCTCACCGATTGTCGTACGCTCACCGAGTATCGTCTCCTCGCGCAGGACCCTCGAGATTGTTTCGCGGATCCGACTTATTTGGGTGCGGAGTGTCTCACGGTTAGTCGAGGCAGCCTCCAAACGAGCTGCTCTTTTATCCCGCAACGACCGCAAGCGTTTGTTGATCCGCTCGGTAGATTCTCTATCGCCACCAGCTTCCTCCAGTTTTCTTTCTTCTAGCGCGATATGTTCATCCAGCGACGAGAGTTTGGCGAGGTTAAGGACCAGTTCGCCCCGTACCGTTTGTAGAGCCTTATCGAGGCCCCGGAGTTCGCGAAGAGGTAACGGTGGGTCATCGTTGAGTATTTCCCCCAATTGCGATTGGACGCTGAACGTGGTCTCCATCGTGTTAATAGCGTCGGTGGCTACTCGAGGGACATCGCTGAGCGCGACCGTTTCTATCGCGGAGGCCATTTTCGCCATCGTTTCGTCGGTAGACTTTAGGGCCTCTACAGCGCGGGTAGGCATAATTGTTTTACCCCTCTTCCAATCTGGGAATCCTAGTTCGCTCTTTATGATTTCGCCACCGCCCCGGTTTCCTGCAACGGTGTTTAGCGATAGGGGTTTTCCGTTCTTCATGTTGACTATTGGGAGATTTGGTGTCGCTTTTAGT